>CAOLHI010003009.1:0-327924 GCA_948474755.1 Ctenosaura bakeri
ACAATGGAGAATGAAGCCATGTATGATGCCTATGACATTGCCAGAAGGCATCTTCAGTTTCTTCCTTGTACCATTTTGTATGCTCATTCCAAGACATTATCCTATTTCTTCTTCTAGCCTTCTTGGTCCTGGGCTGCATTGAGAGAAGTATAGTGTCAAGATCAAGGAAAATAATAATACCACTTTCTCCAGTTTCCATCAACTTCACTTGGAATAGCATGTCTAGTCCTTGGCACCACAGTTCACAAAGGATCTTAGCAAGCTAGAATTTGTCCAGAGGAGGGCAACCAATGTGGTCAAAGATCTGGAAGTCATTCCAAGGAGGGATGTTTTAGGCAGCTGGGAGTTTTTACAGTGGAGAAGAGAAGTCTGAGGCCATTTCTGCACTACACTGTTATAGTGCTATTATTCCACTTTTAACATCCTGTGAAATTCTTGGCTTTGTAGTTTTCTGAGGCCAAAGAGCTCTCTGGCTGAGAGTTCTGAATGCCCCTGCCTAAATTTCAAACCCAAAGATTCCATAGGATGTTGAAAATGGAATAATAGTACTATAACAGTGTAGGGTGGAAATGGCTTAAGAGGGGATCTGATAGCCATATGCAAATATGTGAAGGGATGTTACTTAGAATATAGAGCAAGCTTGTTTTCTGCTGCTCCACAGAGTAAGAGATGAACCAATGAGTACAAGAAAAAAAATTCTACAGTGGCACCTCCACATTCATGATGGTTCAGGGTGTGGAACCCTTGTGAAAGTGGAAAAACCATAAATAACTCCCCATACAGTCATCTTCCCATTCCCTTGTGGAGTATCCCCCCTCCCATTCCTTTGCCTCAGGCCCTGGTGTTCAGTGTGGTGGGAGGAGAAGAAAGACAAGCTAAAAGGCTCACCAGTAGTTTCCCCTCAGAGAAGAGTGGTGTTCTGGGGTAGGAGCAAAGAGAACACCTGACCAATCACCAACCAAAACAAAGTAGAATATGTAACCACATGGCACAGAGGACACACCTCCAGCTGTGGAGGGGGCCCGCTTTGCTCACTCAAAAGGAAAAAAAAGTCTGTTTTAAACACAAGCCTTGCAAGCCTGAGGTGAGGAATGCAAGGGAATGGGAGGAAGAAAATGTGGGAGGAGGGGGGAGACAAGCATATCCCTCAAATCAAATTTATGAAGGTCAAACCCACAAATGTTGAGAAATATAGAAAGAATTTTCTGATGGTAAGAACTGTTCAACAGTGGAATAATCTGACTTGGAGGGTGATGCAGTCTTCTTCTTTAGAGATCTTTAAACAGAGGTTGGATGACCATCTTTCAAGAGTGTTTATGTATTCCTGCACAGTGGGGGATTGGACTAGATAGTCTTGTGGTCCCTTCCAGCACAAAGATTCCATGATTCTTGCACATGAACACCTTAGCATCCCTTTCCCTGGTCAAAGGTGGGAAAGCAATAAGTGCATGTTCACTTCATCCTATTCAGTAAGGAGCAAGTGGAGATTTTTCTGTCTTGAGATGCAGGATTGGAAAGACCGAGTACAGAAGTCCACAAAGTAGACACATCATTCAGGAGCGCCAAAGAAAGATGCAAGCAAAGAAACAGTGCTGGAAACATTTCAACTGTTCTTCATAGAAAGCATTTTACCACATGTTATGTATAACAAATGGAGAGGCATTGAATGAAAGGAACACTTCCAAAGTCAACATGTGGAAGTCCTTTGGCATTACTGAACTCAAGGTGTACTTCAGTGGTTGAGTTTGGGGCAAATGCTCATTTCAACAGTACAGTCAGCCCTCCACATTTGCAGGTTTCACTTTTGCGGATTTGATTATTCAGGGATTATTTGCTGTCACCTCTCCTGCCTCCCTATGCCATTTTTAATAGGGACTGCAACCTTGTGAGACTGAGAAACTGCAAACAAGGCTTGTAAGTCCCTGTTAAAAATCATGTGGGGCAGCAGTGGAGGTGGCAGTAAGCCCCACCAGCCACCCACTTCTGCCTTGTGAAGGAACCATGATGCCTCAAAGGAGGGTTGAATATGGTGATCATGCTTTTTTGTTTATTAAATTTGGTTTAGGAGGGTTTAGAGTTATTCATGGTTTTTCCATTTTCATGGGGATCTGTGCCCCAACCCTAGTGAATGTGGAGGGATGACTGTATATTCCATGGCAATTAAAGTGGAACCATAGTACAATAGTTATGCAGTGTGAAAGAGCCCCTGGAAAGTAATAGTTTGGAGGAGGCTACTTTTTAACATGAGCTTATATGAACACAATACCCACTACACAATACAGATCTCCTACCAGCTAAATTTAGGCAGGCAGTGACAATGAAGAAGAACCTATAGTTGCATTTCAGGAATAGCCTCACCAATGAGGCTTTCCTGTGTACATTTCTTCAAAGTTAGGCATTTATGTATGCATTGTGCTATCGATGTACGCAGACTTTTCCCCCTATATTTTTACAATGTGAATTTTTCCCCATGTGCATTTTTGAAATGTGTACATTTTAAACATTTTTTTTTTTGCAAGAATAGCATCACTTGTAGACTGATAGACTGATAAATGTACAGATTACCAACCACAAATTGCATCCATGTCTGCCCTGGCTTTAAGGAGAACATATGTACAAATTGGTTTTCAAAAAATGAAGCCAACAGATTTTTCAACTTTCATTATCTCAGGCTGACATTAAAAAATCCTGTAGATGGGTACACAGAAAAAGTCTAATAGCCTCTTACAAATTACACAGTATAGGAATACGGCCTTATTTCTCCTTGATTCTTCACTGGATCTTCTGTCCAGTTGAAGATATCAGTAGCCCTGAAAGATGGTTATAACACAGAATGGGAAAGTTATGGCCTTCCAGATATTAAAGGCTAACTTTCTTCTTGTAATACTAATTCCTAGAGTCTTCCAGAGGGGCCTCTAGTCTCCCAGAGCAGATTTGTGGGGGGTCTAAGGGGCTAATAGGGTGAAGGAAATGATAAAAAATGATCTCATTTCCAATCCATCAGCAGAATGATTCTTTGGATCAGAAGTATTTTTGATCTCTCATATGGAAAGATCAATTCTTTGATAGGAAGTAAGTTTGAATCTAATCAGTATGGTCTAGAAACACATCTGCACTGAAGGATGAGATTCTTGATTCTTAAGTTTGCTATCATCATTTAACAGTGTAAACAAAACTATGAATCCCATAGTGTAAACATTTCAACAGTCCTTTTCATTGCCCGTGCTTTTGATTTTTGACAGTTATAAGTGCAAGCAGATATAAGAGGAGAATGCAACATGGATACCACAGTGAAAAGTTTTGCTTGAAATATTTAACTTCCATGACACCTTTTTAGAACCAGGCATGACTCTAAGATTGTGACTCTTCTTGCTAATTGATTTCCTTGTTTTCTGTTGTCTGGTCTGCAGTGGATGCAGACTAAAACAAGCCACTTTGACCATTCTGATCCATCTGGATTGTTCATTACTACTGTCGCTAGAGGATTTAGATTAGTTCGTTGAATGCAAGAAAGATACAGGAAGGAAGAGAATCAATTTAAGCAGCTTGGTTTGATTAATTAAAAATCATTCTAATATTGGAAGAAATGAAATGTTAGGCCTACATGAAGCAACCAACCATTGGGGAGAGAGAAGGGAATCACCTATGCATAAACTTAAGAGAAAGACTCCAGCTCTTGGACAGTAAGATAAGGAGTGCTTTTTTTCTGTGCATTGAGATTGCCCCCCCCCACTCAGAAAATCTCTGAGCAAAAATAAATACCCTTTTCCTTTCATGATGCAAAGAACATGCACAACAAGTACAGGACTGAAAAAGATGGAACAATCCTAATTTGAACTTGTAAACATATGTAAAGAAAGCAGCAGCTACAGTAGTTTGTTCAGAAATTGCTCTTGCAACTTGCCCGCCAAAAAACTTGCAAATGAGAAAACTCCATTCCAGAGCACTGAGAAAAAATCTCACTGACAAGGGGAAAAAAACCCCTAGCATTTCTTATTCTTTTGCATGAGAATAAGACAAATGAAAATTTGTATCCTTGACCACATGATTGAGCACTTTTTGTTTATATTTCCTTTTTAATTTTTTTTAAGTTCAGATAAATTTACTACATATAGTTAACACAGATTTAAAATTAAATGAATATAATTAAACATTAATTCAATGAATATTATTAAATTGAACATTAGCAAATAAATTCATTATTAGCAAATTGTTGCCAAATCAAATCTCTTGCTCATACTTATTATTACATTTATATTTGTAGTTTACTGAGGCCAAAGAGCTCTCTGGATAAGAATTCCAAATATCCCTCCCTAAACTGCAAACCCCAGGATTCCATAGGATGCTGAAAGTAGAATAATAGCATTATAACAGTGTAATGTGGAAATGGCCACAGTTTTTGTGTGTTTCTCCAAATCTCACTTATATTTCTTTTGTGTACTTTTTTCTTTTTCGCATTTGTTTGTGAGACTCAGGCCCTTTTCGTATGGCATTTTGGAAGCAAAGGGCCCCATGAGCATCGCGTAAATGTGAGGAGCGGTCTGCATGATGCACTCACATTTACGCAATGCTCAAGAGCCTGATGTGAAGCGGGCACAGATTTTTTCATTTTTGGCTTCAAGCCGAAAATGCTCCACGCTTACGCATCACTCAGGGGCCTGGGGCATACTCACCTGCCGTGAGAAGCCTCCTGAGCTGCGCTGGTCGCGCTTCCTGCCCCAGCGCAGCCTACAACTCCCAGGCTGCACTGCGGAAGGAAGAGGTGGGGCGCTGGTGCAAGCAGGAAGGAGCTGCGGAGCTGAAGCAGGAGGTTTGTGAGAGTGTTCCTTCCAAGCCTTCTTACGCGAAAACTCCAACCCAGTAGCATTAAAAGGTAAGGTGCGGAAAGGGCCTCAGTTTCTAACTGTCAGGTCAAAATCCATGTGTATTCTTATTCTTATTCTTATTTATTTGTATCCCGCCTCTCCATATGGATCGAGGCAGCGAACAACTTACAAATAGCATGTATTTCGAAACATTTCTATACATGCCCCCAACAAGCTGGGTACTCATTTTACCGACCTGCGAAAGGATGGAAGGCTGAGTCAACCTTGGAGCCCGGCAGGATCGAACTCACAACCTTGTGGCTTGCAGTACTGGCATTTAACCACTGTGCCACCAGGGCTCCATATTCTAGTACACACATTCCTATACAGTTTTCTTTACGAACTTTTGTCTGCATGTTTCATACTGACTAAAGTATGTTTTGTGCCATTTTTCAAAGATACATGTTTTGAGTTAAGTACAGTTATTTACATATCATTTCAAGAAGCAAGAAAAAAAATCTGTCATTCATAGTTTCTTCTGGGCAATGGGAAAATGATAAATGTGTGTACACTTTTGATAATCTTGCAGACTACCAATTGGAGGCATTTTTTTTTAAAAAATATAGTAAATAAAAATTTCCTTTCCATTCTGTGATTTAGAAAAGCAAAAAAGGCATTGATTGTTTTATCAGAAACAAGAATGCTAAATTGAATAATAGTTCTGCCACTTTCTTCTCATTCCTGCTTTCTGATTATTATTTCTTTCCTTCTGCCCCTCCTCTGTGTGGTTTCACTGCCCAGCTTCATCTCAATAGCCATAATCAGCAGTTTAGAAAAACACTTTGACAGCATATACTTCCCAAATTATGATGATAGAATCCACTCCCCCCCAACTTACCTTCAAAGTGAAATATGTCAGTGGATTGTCTAAAGCTTCCTGTAACAATTAAGTTATCTTTCACTAAATTACAAAGAATCAACACCTGTCAAGGTGTGAACACTGAACATTTGTAACCATCTGTAGGCCTATTTATGGTTGCAGAAATTATACAGTGAGAAAGCTGTAGTGAGAAACACCTTTGATGGTGTTTCCAGGTAATTAGATTTTGCAAAAATTAAAATCTATTTGCTATATTATATTACAACTTATACACTCATTTTAAATACTGTTTTATTTCACAAGTCATCCCCCCCAAATATGCTTCACCATAAATTTTCCCCAAGCCCTCCCTATCAGTTATGTCCTTTTCTCTCTCTAAGCTATAAAGTACTAGTTCCAAATCCTGAGTTTCCAGATATTACACTCAAATCTCAAAGCCCCAACAGCATGGCTAATCATCAGGAGTTCTAAGAACTGTAGTCCAGTGACACTGGGAGATACAACATTGAGAATCACTGGTATAACACATTTCTGTTTCTCAAAATGTAGTTTATTAGATTTTCTTCAATGAGAATACCAGTAACAGCACACAAACTTCTGTCAGAAGCAGAATATCTCTATTCCCAATCCTCCTATGGAGTGCCTGTACAACCCACTTCTATTGTGCATTTATGGATGAAATGTCTGAAGACAGCATCCACGTTTTATTGTTCAGGGGCAATGCTGGTAATTCATAACTTAGATTCTTGCACAGAAGGCCAAAACTCTATTCATCAAAATTGTGGGGAAAGCTTAAGTAATCTTACCTGAGGATTTGGAATGAAAAGTGCAATCTCACCCACAAAAAGATGTATGATATTCACAGTGAGCTGCTGTTCTGAACAGAAGGTCCAGGATAAAAGGGCTATGGACATGGTAAGTGAACTTTCATTTTCGGTTGCTCTGGTTTTTAATTCTATAACATAAAGGCTTTAATGCAATGTTATTAGAAGGGTGAGGGATATAGACTATCCATCATGACAAATCTTCCCCATACCAAAAGATAGTGAAGTTCTTTCTGCCTAAGGGTCAAAATCAGTAATCAGAGATGTTCTGGGGGCATAATTACAGTTTAGAGGTAAGTGGAATGCAAAGTGTGACACCAAGATGCAAGCATTATAGCTTTAGAAGAGAAATTTCAACCTAGAATAATCATCATCATCATCATCATCATCATCATCATCATCATCACACCCGTCTAATAGATAAGTGAGGAAACCATGAAATTATGCTATTGTGGGGAAGGGGGAATCAAAGAGGACTGGATTGAGACCTGAGGAAGACCAGAGTTGCCTCCAGCTCTTCAGGTGCCTACCCCTTCCCTACAGCATATAGCTATAGACCAGGTATGGGCAACTATTTGGAGTCTGGGGGGCTGGGCAGTATGTGACCTACAGTCTTCACCTTGCCCACTTTTGATATAGACAGAGATCACACACACACACACACACACACACACACACTTGTGAGTTCATGGGTGAGACATGCTACCAGTCAAAAAACACATCACAGTATGTAGAGAGAAGAAAGGCCACAACTTTATTTGGTTACAGCTGTTACAGGGTTGGCATGTGAATGGGTCTGGATCCAGGCATTGGCCAACCCACCTGTTGACTGATGAACCTGACTGTCCATACCCCACCAGAAGCAGAGAGGTGCCAAAATCACCCTGCCACCAAAAAGTGCAGGGGGTATGTGCACCTACCGAGCTATGTACACTTGCCAGCACCCCTGCACCTCCATACTCCACAAGGAAACACCATGAATATACCAGCTTGGTGGCACTGGGAACCATAGTCCTGGGTCCAGGACCCATGTCAACTGCCCAAAGTTGTGTCAAATAAGCAATGCATGCAAGTACAACATGAAACAAGGAAGGTAGAGTGGGATGACACTCAAAGAGAAGTGAGCATACACTGGGGGAGAATCAATTTAAATAGCTCTTTCCTGGACTAGAGGGAAAACTGCAGCAAACTCCAGCCTGGGAAAGGATCAATCAATGAGCTTAAACTGAAATTTAAATTCATTGGCTACCAAGGAAAATCCCAGAATGCAAAGCAGGCCCCACAGCCCACTGAGAAGGAGGAAATGACACCAAAGCATAAGGAAGACTGCATGGTGGATCAGCTACCCTGAACTGCAAAAATGCCAGCTGGTGAGTCGGGCAGCTATATAAAACCCTATAACTTTCAGAATTCCTGTCTGAACCAGAATTGCCTGTAGAATGCTGGCTGGTCTATTAAAAAAAGAGTTTTCCAGCCTTTGGGTTTGTATAGTAGCATTCTATAAGTTACTGGACAGGACTTGGCAGAAGATAAATTGTGATCAAGTGGTGGAACTCTGGGTGATTTGCCATAGGTCTATGAAAGTATCTGATTTGCAGCCTTTTTAACAGTTTCCAAATGTACATTCTGCAAGCCTGAAGTTTACTCTTTTATTCTAGCAGGGTGCATTCCAGCTTTCCTTGAGCAGTGGAGATGCATTTTAATACACCTAATAAACATCCATTAAATTAAGAAATGTGAACTGTACAACATAGCCCAGACCCATTGTTATTGTCTCAAGGGTTCCAAAGTAGAGCAAACAGAAAACCTCACAACATTAAGGCTCTGAAGTAGGATTCCCAGCTCTTGGGATCTGCACCCTGTTCTCTAGGCATCCAGACAAAATGAGAAAACTCTGGGTGAGAATTTTGCCTAGTAAAGAAAAAAAAGTGTGCTGCTGGCTCCCACTAGCAGCTCCTGCAAACTCCCTAGGAAGTCTAACTTAGCCACCTCCTCTTCCTTCTCTTCTCGCTTTCCATGTTTCTTAGACTGCAGCTGGCACTTATGTTTAATGGAGAGAAAGACTCAGCACAGGGAAATTGGGAACCGTTTCAGTATTTGTTGTTTTAGTACAGAGCTTCCCAAACTTTTCATTTTGGTGACACACTTTTTAGTCATGCATCATTTCATGACATAGTAATTCAGTAAGTGGAAGCAGCCCTCCACCCAAGCCTGGCCTCCTGCCACTCCCCTCATCAGGGTCTTCCTTGGCCTGGGGTGGGGGTGATGGTGGTGAGAGAGGCCTACTGCCACCCTTGCTGGTATCTTCCTTGGTCTGGAGTGGCAGCAGTGGTGGTGGGAGAGGCAGTCCCTCCACCTAGACATGACCTGCCACAGCAGTGTAAAGAGGCAGCAGTTCCACCTGTTACATTTATGCAACATGCCTACAACATGCCTCCTCAGAGGTGCGTTCGCCAGTTCTTTCCTCTGAAATATAGCCTACGGTGCCTGTATTTGTTGGTGGTCACCCTTTGAAGTACTAACCAGGAAGCTGACCTAGCTTAGCTTCCTTTGTTGTTGTTAATAGCTGTCAAGTGGCCCTATGAATGAGACACCTTAAAGTCACCCTATTATCAAGTCCAAAGCCCTGCTCAGTCTTAAAGAAGATTCAGAGTTCTGACTTCCTTGATTGAGTCTATCCATCTATAATGTTGTCTTCCTCTTTTCCTACTGCCTCTTACCCTACCAAACATAGTGAGACATGTCTTCTCGCAATATGTCTGAAGTACAACAGTCTCTGGATTCTTGGGAGACTTCAGGCTTGATTTGTTCTAGGACCCATTTAATGGTCTTTTTAGCAGTCCATATTATCCTTAGAACTCTTCTCCTGCACCACATTTCAGATGAGTTGACTTTCTTCCTATCAACTTTCTTTACTGCTCAGATTTCACAATAATATGTAGAAACTGAAAATATGATGGCATGGACAAGCCTAACTTTTGTATTCAGTGAAGTGTCTTTACACTTCAGGATCTTGTCTAATTCCTTCATAGCTGCCCTTCCAAGGCCCTTTGCGCAGTTTACCTTTTAATGCTGCTGGAGTGTGGACCTTGCGTGAGAAGCCTGGACAGGAAGGCTCTTGCAAACCTCCTGCCTCCCTGCTGCTCGGGCTTTGCAGCTCCTTCCTGCTCGCTTGAGAGCCCTGCCTGCGCCCTGCCCCTTCCTTCTGCAGTGCAGCTTGGGAGTTGGAGGCTGCACTGAGGAGAGTACGTGCTACCAGCCCGGCTCCAGAGGCTCCAGACCACAGGTAAGTGCGGCCCAGGCCCATGAGCCTTGCACAAGCGCGGGTTATTTTCGGCTAAAAGCCGAAAATAAGAAAATGTGTATTCGCTGTGTGTGCAGGCCTTGAGTGTGGTGGAAATGGGAGTGCATCATGCAGACCACTTCTCACATTTATGTGACGCTCAAGGGGCCCTTTCACTTGCAAACTGCCATGTGAAGAGGGCCCAAGTCTTAGTCTTCTTTTGATTTCTTGACTGCAGTTTCCATTCTGATTAATGACTAAACCAAAGTATGGAAAATCTTGATTAGTTTCAATGTCTTCATCATCTACATTGAAGTTATGTAGTCAATCATTTACATTGAAGTTATCACCTGTGGTCATTATTTTTGTTTTCTTTTGTTGTTGTTTTTGCTTTCCCTACGTTCAGCTGTAAACCTGCATTTGTACTTTCTTCCTTGATTTTCTTCAGTAATTATTCCAAATCTTTGCTATTTTCTGCTGGTAGTATGGTGTCATCTGCATAGCTTAAATTGTTGATGTCCCTTCCTCCAATTTTCCCACCTTCTTTCTCTGAGTGTAATCCTACTTTATGTATGATATGCTCAGTGTACAAGTTAAACAGATAAGGTGGTAAATGCAGCCTTGTCTGACCCCCTTGTCAATTGTAAACTATTCTGTTCTTCTGCATTTTGTCCTAATGATAGCCTCTTGTCTTGAGAAGAGATTATGCATCAGGACAATAAAATGTTGTGGCACATTCATTTGTTTCTGAGTGATCTCTAGTTTTATAGGATTTACAGGCTGACTGTGTGACATGCCCAAGGTCACCCAGTAGGTTTCCATGGTGAAATGGTGAATTGAACCCTGGTTTTCAGGGATGTAGTCCAGTACTCAGATCACTACACCACACAGACTCTGTATGTAAATCCGTACCTACATCTTTACCTTACTCTATATGATCACTAGTCTCAGGCCCAAGTAAATAGCACTATTGTTAGCAAAAAGTATGGTATGAATGTCTTTCTTATTTAGTTCTGCTAAACACTTGATTTCTTTTTTTATCCTTTTAATTCTTGATTTCACATCTATCTTCTTCCTCTTCCTCTTCCTCCTTCTCCCCCCTTCAATAACTAGTTAAAACCTTCTTTTCTTCTTTCCCTTTGTCCACTTCCCCTCCCACAACTCCCACTTACACTCATCTTCTCCCTCAATCTCTTCTCTCTCTTTGGTTTCTCTTCTCCCCATAACTATTGGCAAAATGTTTTCTCTTCCCTTTCCTTCCATTCTCTCTCTGTCTGGGCTTTATCATATGAGAGAAGTAAATCAGACTTTAAGCTGGATAATAGTGTCTTTGGCTGGGACTTGCCACATGCCATCATTCCTCTTCTGTTGTTCTCCCATGGAAGACTATTTGGAAAGCATTTCCTTTTATTAACATAAAAAATCTATTAATTACTACCTTTCCTACTTCTGTTCTGGTATGATTTCCTGAGTGAAAGCTCAATTGTGCTTTTATAGCAATTTTCGGTTATTAAGGGGTATTTAGTGGATGTATTGTGGATGGAGAAACATCAGTCTACCTCCAGTGATCGGGCAAGAATGAGCAGGGGTGGAAATTGCTCACCCCCACCAACTGGGGCTTGTCAGGGAAACCAAAACTTTGAGTGAGCACTGTTCCCTCGTTCTACCTCCTTTTCCAGCCCTGTTTCAGTCTTTCTCTCATTCTTTTTCTTTCTCTCATCCACACACACACACCTGAAAATATCATTGAAAAAGAGTCTTCACACATTAAAAAAGCATTTACTTCATTAATTTATTAATTCTTGCTTTCTTCTAGCTTCAGACTTAACTAATCACTGATAGAGGAAAACCAGCATTGGGACAAATGAAATAGATAGATCAGTGTGTTTGCTGGCTTTCATCTCCCAGCCATTAGTTAAGTCTGAGACTACAAGTCTGCTTTATCCTATTTGATAAGCTCCCACCCCACCCAAGACTTTTTAAAGGTAAGACTGTTTTCCTTTATATTTTTTTGTGGAGCCACCTGTGTGTGTGTGGAAAAGGGGAAGGAAAAAGGGAAAGGGGTAGGGATAATGTCTTGGAGGAGGTATGGGGGTAGGAGGTGGACAGTCCCAAATTGTGGCCCTTTCCGCAACTCACCTTTTTACGGAGCTGGGATGTGGGGATCGTGCGAGTAGCCTCTTGTGAGAGGCTCTCGCATCCTTGTTGATTCAGTTCTGCAGCTGCTGCCTGCTCATGAGCAGGTAGCGTGAGAGCCCCTCCTCTTCCTTCCGCAGTGCAGCCTGGGATTTTCCTGCACTGGGGCAGGAAAGTGTGAGCGCCATGGCTCTGGAGCTCCTCATGCATGGCAAGTGCATGCAGGACCCCGGAGCAGTGCGCAATTGCGCACCATTTTTGGCTCAAAGCTGAAAATGAAATAGTGTGCAATCAGCGTCTGCCAGCCCCTGGAGTGTCGTGCTACTGTGAGTGCATTGTGTGGACCGCTCCTCACAGTTGTGTGACGCTCCAGGGACCCTTTCGCATGGCAAATGCCCTGCAAAAAGGGCCTGTGTGTGTAATAAGCTTTTAGTGGGAATGAACACTATAATCCTGGAATGGGTCTGAAAGTGCTAAACCAAAGACAGCAATTTCATTTCAACAGCATTTAGAATACTCTATTTTCTTTGGACAGTGTAACCCCCCCTTCCTAGCATAATCAAGAATACTTTTAAAAATGTTAAACATTGCAAAAAAAAAGGGGGGGCAAATCCATTACCTTTCCTGAACCAGTTAAATTATTTTACTACTTATGGGATGGGTATCATTCCCAAATTGTGGTCTTTATGGGCTGAGTATTCTGCCTAAATTGCCACCTTGAAGAAGTCAGCTAAGAAATTATCTGAATGTATATGTTTCCAGATTATTTTCCCCATATACATTACCTTGCAGTCATTAACAGCATTTCGCCCACAACAAATAAATGGGTTCTACAAGAAATAAATTCAACATGTCATCGAAACACCATAGGGAGTTTTGATACCACTGGTTTTATTGATGGTAAAGAGGCTGACATAGTTGTTTTGTAGCGGTAAAATGCAGGGAAAGGTCTCTTGTGTTAATCTCACTTTTAATAACCATAGTATATGTGTTCCTCATGGGAGAGAGGTGCTGAGAAGTCACTATTTTTTATGAGCACTATTTTGGGAGTTGCAGAATTGCCTTCAAAGTGCTTGGTATAGCATACAACCCAGCATGATTTAATGGGACTTGTGCAGGGAGGAGTGCTCTGAGGATCCGCCTGTCAGTTCTGATCTCTGAAGGATCATTAACAGCTGGCTAACAGTTTTAGAAATTAGAAATTATGCAGGCTCAATTATTTTCTCTCCATCTTGGGCAATTAGCATAGAAGTGTCATTACCACAATGCAAGTGTGTTGGGGTTCTGCCTTGGAAAACAATTGTTCATGCCCTACTAATTTCTTATTTTATTTATACTTTGCAGTTTTTGCAAAATTATATACCAATCAGCATCTCTAGACTGCAAATATGTTGTAGAGTCAAGCTTCTGTTTTTAAATATACTATGCTTACCATATTTGTTACAGTTTGACCAACTCTTTCCCTCTCACAGATATCCCATATAGTTTGGGAAGAATTATTTTTGATAAGAATCTACTAAATTCATCAATTTCTTCATAGCAGGGATAGAAAGAATTTGAGAACTTTTTTTTTTAAGGAATGTTGCAAAACCCACACAAAATGGGACATCTCGGTTTTGTGGCACCCATGTTATAGAATCTCTTTAGAGGCTGGGCTGACATGAATAGTGCTATAATTCAGATATCAAGTAAAAAAAACATGGCTACTTACTAATGCCCTTAGGGCAGATTGATTTTATCCAAATTCGCACATGTGAGTTGTTATAAATTGTTTTAACTGTTTTTGCACTGTTCTCTTTTAAGTATGAATTGTTTGATATGCTTTTTATTAATATGCTTTTATAAAAAAAGTTTATTGTTTTAAACTGTTTTAAGCTGTTTAAGCTGATTTTATTATGTTGCACTGAAGTCTTTGGAAACAGGATGTGAAAGAAATATTTTAATAAGTAAATCAACTAATTAAACTGATAATTTGTCCATCCCATGCTTTACTCTTAAAATATTGGGTTGGAAAGCTACACTATTCAGCTATGTTACTGCTGATGCAGGTTGTCACTTTTTTGCTGAGAACTTCCTTGGAATTAACATGGCAGGCAGACACAAAACAGCCCTCTCCATGCTGAGAACAGCTATGCATATTGAATTTGTCACATGTGAATGGAGGACAAGTTTGTTTCAGTTTGCTTTTAAAAATTCACATAGTTAAGAGAGAGTCTGGACCTTTTCATATTAAGCAATTACAGCATGATAAGCCCAATAGGTGACCTTGAGGACATTCACTCCTAGGACATTCACTTTTACCCCTAGAAAACCTAGTGATAGGTTTGCCTTAGGATTATGGTTGCCATAAGTTAGAAAGACTTGAAGGCACACAACAACAACAGCAACAACAACAACAACAACAACAACACTTTAGTTGCCATGGCTGCATCCTGTTGAATCCTGAGGCTTATAGTTTGGAAAGGCACTGGAGCTCTCTGGCTGAGAATTCTAAATGTCCCTCCTTAAACCACAAATTCCAGCATTCCATAGGATGGAACTTTGAACTTGTGCACTTTGAACTTCAAATATGTTAAAATGCAGGAGAAAGAGGAATGTCACATTTCCCTATTTCTATGTTACTCTAATACAACAAATGCCCTCTCCAGGGGTTTCTACTCATGTTTTTCTTTCTTTTTTTTATCTGCATTTTTTTTCTATTCTGCATTAATTGTCTTGTATGGTTCCCAGTGTGCTTCAGAACTGTAATAAATTGCTTTATACCAGAGCTTTAAAAAGCTACTTTTTGATCTACAGCTCACAAAATCCTCCAGCCATCATGGCCATTGGGGACCCTGTGGTCTCTAAGGCAACATTTCTATACTCTGTTCATACCACTGTTAACTATAGCCTATGTAACTCAATATATTTTGCTTTGCTGGATGTCTCTTCTGGAGTCCAGGAAAATGTTGTTCCCACTGCCTGATCTTTTTGCCTGGAGATGCTGGTTATCAAACATGGGACTTTCTTCATTCAAATTATGTTTTCCACCCCAGACATGAAGTGTTGTCCAAAAGTTACAATTTATTCTTGTTTTACCTTTGGCAGGAGAGCCCCATGGACACTATCAAAAGAGAAGAAGAAGAAAAAAAAAGCCTTTACAGAGCTGGGAGATATGGGGTCACAGATGACATGATCTCCTGTGCCAATTTTTTTTTTAATCACATGTTTGCTTAAAATTAAAAGACCAGAATTTTCTTGTTAATCCCAACTAGACACATTGACACAATTTACAGAAGCACTGATGGTTTGAGTAACCATTGATTCAGTTGAGACTTCCAATGGAATATGGGCAAAAATTTTAATGGACTTCTTTATTTGTACTAGAGTCTATCAACACTGCACCATATTTAATTTTATCCTACAGCCATCATGACTGAAATGTCAAGCTGATAATCACATCACCTTATTTTACCTTATGGGAGTTAACAAGAGTTTTTATTTATTAAATTTGTCACTTGCCATATTCTATAAAGCTCTGGGCAGTTTGCAGTGTGTCAGGAGCAGACATTCCAATGCAACTGTTAAGACAGTTAAAATGAACTGTAGCAATAAAATATGGTTGCCAGAAGCCATAATTTATATAAAGACACAGAACAATTAAGCACCAGTAAAGGACTGTGTAAAAATAAATTACTTCCAAAAATTTAATAGGGTTAGGCAGGTATCTTTTCACAGAGGATTCCTAGACAATTGTTTTTCTATTGATCAGTCTTCTGACTATGCCTTGCTATTGCTGATTCAAGTTGACTTTTTAAAGGCTAACAAACACCCTTCCTGAATTCATCAGCTTACTCACAAGTGGCAAATGTAGACAACCTTTTTGCTGATTTTTCAAGGTGTTTGCAATTCAGAAACAGCAATTTATTTTGCAACCTGTGATAATGTTCAACTGGCAGAGAAGGGATTTCTATTAGTGGCTGGTGACTACTATTCCCTCTTCCTACCAGAAAACATAACTACTGGTTGTGGTAATGGATAGCAAGCTCTTGGAAAAAAAGAAACTGTCATATTACAGATGGAGGTCCAAAAACAGTTGCATCTTCTGTTTTGGTATAGAAAGACTATTTAAAAATATTCATTAAAAATGGTTGAAAAATGTGCTTCTTGAGTGCTGGGAAACCCTGACAAGGGGAAGCTTCAGCAGAGGAGATCTTCACAATCCTGGATTTATTCTGTGCAAAATTCAGAATTCATAGGCCATTTCTTCACAAGACTGTTATAGTGCTATAATTCCACTTTCAACATCCTATGGAATCCTGGGGTTCGCAGTTTAGGGAGGGGCCTTTTAGAACATACTATTTGATGTACAGAAAAAGCTGTTTTATGCTTTAAAAAAAGTGAATTTTGTGCAGAATAAGTATTCAACTACAGGAAGTAGCATTTTTCGCACAGGCAATAATATATTTGCACAGAAATGTTAGTAGGCTGTTCACTACACAAAACAGTGTTTTAGAATTCTCTCCTCATCTTCAGACTTCCTTGCTCAACACACAAAAGGACAGAGAAGAAAGAGATCCTGGGGGGAAATTTACAAACATCCCTGTTTCTCCCCATTTTTAGGCTTCATGTATGGAATGTCTGCTTTAGGGCTATTGAAGGCACCTCTAAAGGAGGCTGGATTCTTTGACTTACTTTAGAGGATAAATATACAAATTTATGAAAAGTCGTTTGTTTCCTCAGTCTAGAATATTTATAACAGTAGCTACACAGCCAACTAATCATGAAGAAATTTACATTCTTTTCTAAAATCCTCTATATGACACTAGTTGCAATTATTGCTGTTGTGTGTTTTAGATTTCCAGAGCTTCTAAGTAGAAAATGTAAGCAGAGGGAAAAAGTGAAACCTTTTTAATTATATTTCCAGCCAAACAGGCCAAATCCCTGAGCTCATAGCCTAAATTACTTCTTTTTGTGGACTTAAGCAATGCAAAACAAATGCAAACTGCAAAATTCCATTAACAATATATTTCATTCCATTGCATCTTCCAACTGAATTGACATTATTCATTAGAGCCATCATTTCCCGTGAGAGTGTTACGTGGGTTTATACTAGAGAGCACACTGTGCTCTGTACCCTTATCTGTGGATTAATTTATTCATCTACTGCTGTCTTATGGAAGAAAGAAGCAATGCCAAACAAAAGGCAAAATGTGTTTGCTTTTTTTTATATATATTCAGTCCCCAAATTCACATTTTAGATTGTAGAGGGACACAGAAAAAGCAGGGAAGTAGTTGTAATTCTTCCTAGTACTATATTACTATATTCTTGATCTGTATTTCATATATGTTGCCAATTTGTATGATTTGATGATTATTTTTGATCTTACAATTATTGCATTGTGTGAAATACCTCAAAAAGCCATATGTGCACACAATTAACAATATAACTACAAGAGAATCCTGAGCACGATCATGAAGAAAGGCGAGTATATTTTACTCACAATATCATGTTTTTTCAATCTATGGAATATGCAAGTATTTGTTTCAACAAATATGGTTTTGCCTGGAAGAGGTACACATTACATTTTGCTTCAATTAACACAGTGTAAGATCAGTTTATGAATCTCACTCATGGCAATTTTTGTAATGCCTAAAATACCAAAAGTATAATTTCCAAACTGTGAAAGTTCCTGAACTGTGGGTGTTCAAGTGTTAAGAAAACTTGCCAGAAGTCTTCTTGTTAATTATTCACACTGATATTATAGCCTCCAACTGTCCTGATTTGGCAGCGACAGCCTCAGTTACTCCTCTATCACCCCAATTTTTCAGCTGCTTTTAATAAGTCCTGGTTCTTCTCTCCACCTTCCACTTTTGCCCTGTCCCAAGTTGGTGCCTTTTCGCACCTTACCTTTTCACAGAGGTGGAGGGCGGCACTCGTGCAAGAAGCCTCAACAGGAACACTGCCACTTCCCTGCTGCTCCAGTTCTGCAGCAGCTTCCTGGTCGCGCGAGCGCCCCGCCCCTTCCTACCGCAGCACAACCTGGGAATTGCAGGCTAGCGCTGAGGCAGGAAGCGTGACCGGCCTGGCTCCCGATCCACCGCACGCCAGGTAAGTGTGCGTAGGCTCTGGGAGCATTGCGCGACAGCGCACCATTTTCGGCTTTAAGCTGAAAATGAAAAGGTGCATGCGCGGTCCACATCAGGCCCGCATCAGGTCCATGTCAGGATAGGTCAGGCAAGACCTATCGTGTAAATGGGAGTGCATCATGCTCAAGGGGCCCTCTCGCTTTAGAAACGCCATGCGAAAAGGGCCTTAGTTCACTAACTGCAAACTGAGTTCATAGTGCAAAAGTAGCTTGCACTCAATTAAGTCAGCAGGAAAGTGAGAAGAGATGAGGATGGAATGTTTCCTTTTCCCAAATATATTTCTCCATGCCTTCAAAAAGTGTCTTAATTAAGGCTAGTATGTCTCTTCTGAATTAATGTTCAGAGGAGGTAAGGGGCTGGATGAAGAAAAACAAACTGAAACTGAATCTAGACAAGACAGAGATGCTTACTATTAAGGGTCTTAATTTGGGGATGGAGGTGTGCCAACCATTTCTGGATGGGGGTCACACTCCCCTGAAAGATTGTGTTCACAGCTTGGGAGTGCTGGATTCATCCCGCCGAATGTCAGCTCAAGTAGATGCAATGTTCAGGAGTGCTTATTATCAGCTGCAGTTGTTACTCTTGCTGCACCCCTTCCTAGAACTGCACTACCTAAAGATGGTAGTGCATATGCTGGTGACCTCAGGGTTGTACTCCTGCAATGCACTGCATATTGGGCTACTTTGGACCAAGTTCAGAAACTCCAATTCATCCAAAATATGCTAATCAGATTGGTTACATGTACACTGAGGAGTGAGCATATCACACTGATATTAAAATCACTCCACTGGCTGCCAATTAGTTTCTGGGCAAAGTGTTGGTTATTACCTTTAAAGCCTTACATGGTTTGGGTCCAGCTTACCTTCAGGGACACCTCCTCCCATACAATGTGCCCTGTACACTCAGGTCCTCTGGGGCCATTTGCTTAAATCAACCAGGACTTGACTGTCAACAGTCATTCAGAGGACCTTTTGGCCAGCTGCCTTTAGACTGTGGAATGGCCTGCCCGAAGAGATTTGACAAACTTGCGTTTACATTTTAAAAGATTCTAAAGACCTATCTCTTCCAGCAGGCCTACCCAGTCAATGTTTTTATTGTTGTTACTGTTGTTATTTCCAGTAGGCACATACAAAAGCAAAACTGCTGCAGCCTTTCCAGCTTTTGTGTTTTTCTTCAATAATAACATTGACCATCTTGACCACAATGATGTTGCTTGGCCATGCATGTCCTGGTTTTGATCTGTGAAATGTTGAAGGCTATGTGATATCAGTGGTTTGGTCAATTTCCATAGGTATGATCAGAGCAAATCAGCATGTTGTACCTTCTGGTACTCATTCAGTGGTAGGGTGGGGGCCTGTTTGCTGAAACCTTATTGGTTAGAGGGCAAGTGAAGTACGTAGGGTATCCTTTTCCAGCTGATAGAATCACAGGGAACTCAGGCCTATGCCTGGAGTTAACAAACTTCAATTTTAATCTCCTAGACTCATACTATGTTTTAAGTCATGGTGTTCTCCTGGGTTAGACAAAGGGTACCTTTGAAGGTACTCCAAGACTGCTTTTGTGGCCCTCCACTTTAATATATATATTCAGGCAGCCTATTCTGCCTCCAGAGAGCCCTAGGGTATAAAATTGGCCTTTATTTATTTATCAGTTTATTAAATATTTAAATAAGATTAAATATTTTAATCTTATCCTTTTATCTGCAAGATTTCAGGGTGGCAGACAGATAAAATAATAGAAACAATTTAAGCAGATTAAAATCAATAAATAATTTTGACAAGAGAAAAACATATTAAAAAACTCAACAAGTTAGGATAGCTTTAAAAGACTAAAAGAGTTATTGAAAAATAATATATGTACTAAGTCAGGCTCCAAAGGCTTTAATCAAAAGCCATGTCTTGTTCTGCCATCAAAACACAGCAAAACCCCAATATTGGGGATACTGAGCAGAAAGCATTCTACAAGTGGGGCATCACACCTAAATGGGGCATCACAGCTAAGGTCATCTCCAGTGTCCTGCTCCATTGTATTTTCTCAGGCATGGGACACAGAGAAAACCTCTCTGGCAGATCTGAGTTCTCAGGCATATATTGAGCTAGGCACTCCTTTAGATGTTGAGGCCACAAGCCATTAGGATTTTGATTGTCATCAGCAGCACCTTTAAATCAGACTAGAAGTGAATTGGCAGCCCTAGGCCCACTGCAGTCACCCACCCCTCCTTTAGTTTCTTATTCTCCTCAATGGGGTTTTTGCTAGTTCCTGTTATTTGGACTCTAAATGAGGTGTAGTAGTTGGAGCATGGATGCAGCTCTGCAGTCAGATGGTGGGGATTAATTTAATTTGCGTTTTAATGCAAACATACATAATTTCATATTTCTACTAGTGTACAAACCAAATCCATCAAAATTCATTTCTCAGTTTTATGACCAAGTTTTCTAATGAAGATGTGTGGATAAAAATGTGTGAATTAGGGAAGTGTGTGCACAAAATGTGTATATGTTAATGAAAATGACCAAAACACCTTAAGGGAAGAAAGTATATATTAGGCAAAAAGACATATAGAAATGCACGTATACAAGAGTACACAAAGACATACTAATACTCATGTGGTGGAAAAGATCTGGAAACAAATAAATCCTCAGTGTTCAGGACAAACTGAAGGAATGCAATACTGATGAAATAAGTCATCTAGAAAAGCAAAAATAAGCAGGTTCATCCATTCCCAGTTCAAATCTTCACTCAGTTACAAAGTTTACTTGGTGGTCTCTTGTGTCTCAGCCTAACCTTCTTCAAAGGTGGAAATGTAGGGGGGCTGAAATCATGTGTACCAGGCTGAGCTCCTTAAAGGAATGACACACTTTAAAAACAAATCTGATGGAACCGAGAAGGAATTTTCTTTTGATGAGTGTTCTCAAGCTCCCCCCTGCTTTCCTTCTTCTGACATGTATTGCAGAGTTTGAGTCTTGCCAAAGTTTGACAGCTGTGTGTGGATGTGTGGACAGAAAAAAGAAGTATGAATGATGTTATGTTGCTTGTCACAACTGTAGGCTGATCTTTCAGGGTGGGATATTTTTAAACTGTACTGTGAACAGAGAATCATACAATATGGATTTGGGAAGCAGAAAAAAACAGTTAGTGGGCAATATTTATCTGTAATAGATCTGAGATGGTTCCCTGGGAGCCTGACCCATCATGCTTCATTGCCACACAGCAAGTTTAATTAGTTATTCTTACTCCAAATGAGTCTGAGTTTCTGTATTTATGTTGCTCCCTTACAGATCCATTAATGTAGAGGGAATTTGGCCTCATGTTTATGTTTTTTTTTCAAAGTCAAGCTGACCTAAATGGAGCAGGTTATCTCATTTGCTAATTTGCTATTGTTTTATATCATCTTGCTTGTCATTTTAAGTCTGAATGGGATTATAAAACAAAATGTACAGAATTTACAGGCACACCTGCAAGTTCCATTTTTTTCATTCTATGTTTATGCATTATTATCCCTTCATTCTTCTTTTCTTCCTTGATGTATACTTTGAGACAGCAAAGTTTGTGGTGGTGTTGGCTAATCCAGACTTAAAGCTCGTTTGTCGGACTATCTGCTGTGGAAAGCAAAAGATAAGCATAATTCCTCTACCTACCCAACCTATCTCCATAATCTGTATTAAGGATATATTTTTTTTAAATTAATTGATTCCCATGCTACAATTGGTGCTGGTTTCTTTGTTTTTTGTTTGCAGTAAATAATTTTGCTGTATTTCTTTCTACATCTACAGCAGAAATCTATAGCATTTGGAGAAAAATTATGTAGAAAAATGAGCATTTGCACAAAAGTGGTCCCCATGCAAAAATAAGGTGGAATTTTATTTGCTTGGAGGCTTGACTATGGCCTTTTCGGCACGAGGAAGTTAAAACTGGCTAAGGCATCCTGCCACGGATGTCATCCACACCTTGGATCAGACTAGGTTTGGACTATTTACCTTAGTTCTGCACCTTAGTCCGATCCAAAACACCCCCAATGGTCCTCCAGCACGCTACGTGAAAACTGGAAAAAATCGGTCTTTCAGTCTTCTGGAGTGCGAGTGCGCCATTGCGTTTCTGCTCACTTGTGCAGGTGCGCAGGCTCACACCAATCGAGTCTGCAATCAGTGGAGGGCAGGCTGTGGATGTGGTCAGCATCAGCGGTTGGTCTGGACCCACAAAGAACAGGAAGCTGCCATTTTGCAAGGCTGAGCAGTGAGGATCTACAGACCTTGCACTGCTCCGATTTGGCCTGGACCAAACAGAGGAGCCCTGCAGAAGGGCTTAAGGGAGAGTCTGCGTTGCTTCAAGCCAAGAAGAACCGGTGAGTAACTGCACAGAGCGATTCACTTGTCTCCTGTGGAAAGGGCCTATGTTTGTACATTTTCCTTGAGACTGATGGCATTTGTTGGTAAAAGTGGTTACAAAGGAAAATCAGAAGCCACCTTACAGATTGGATCTGATCTGGGAAACTAAGCAGAGTCAGCTCTGGTTAGTACTTGGATGACAGACTGCCAATGAATGTCAGGTGCTGTATTTCAGAGGAAGGAACTGGCAAAACTACCTCTGAGTATTCCTTGCCTAAGAAAACCCTGTGAAATTCATGAGACTGGAATAAGTTGACCACAGACTTAATGGCGTATGGACACATACATAACTACTCCTTATATCCAGTCAGCAGCAAGAAAGTGGATTGTCAGACACAATGTAATACTGTGGCCAGTTCACTGGAAGTTTTAAAACCCAAGTTAGATTCCCACCTCTCAGGGAAGCTATAGAAGTAGATTCCTGTACCAGACGGCAGTTGTACAGAGGAAGGTGACTGAGATGGTAAATTGTCTAGAAACCAAGCTCTGTGAGAAATGTTTGAAGGAGTTGTATATATTTAGCTTGGATAAGAGAAAGGTGAGATGTGACTTGATAGCCACAGCCTTAAATATATGAAGGACTATATTTTAGTGGAACAAGTTTGTTTTCTGCTGCTTCAGAAGATAGGATCTAAACCAATGGATTCAAATTACAAGGAAGAAAATGCTGATTAAACATCAGGAAGAACTTTAATAGTGGATTCTTGCACTGGCAGAGACTGGACTAAATTACCCTTAGGGATATCTTTTAACTCCAGAATTTCAGGTAACACAGATAGGAGGCTGGACCAGTTCTGGACACCATGGGCAATCAGGAACATGTACAAAGGAGGTAGGAACCTCTGCCCTTTCTGCATGATGCACCCAACCCACCATGTGGATGAGAGAAGGATGGGGCTGGGATGATGCTTATGCACAACATCGACCCAGACCCATCCTTCTCTCATCCCTAGGCAGTGCAATTGCGCCACGAATCATTGACGGGTTTTCCCTCATCAATGCCTGGCAATTGCACTGCTCTCCTGCCATGCACCCACACTTACCTTCACTGTGGAGGTCCTGGAAGCATAATGGCTGCACTTCCTACTCCAGTGCAGGCTGCAACAGTGCCCAGCTGCACTGCAGAAGGAAGAGGTGTGGCCATTGCGCTTCCTGGTCCCTGAAGGCAGCCAGTGCAGAGGGGAGTGCTCCATCACACTCTTTTCCCAGGAGAGCTGCTGCTGCCATCATCAGTGGACTTCACCAGGACAGAGGTAAGTTGTGGAAAGGACCCTGGTTCAAATATCTACCTAGTTCAGAACTGTGTACATGGGGGAGGTGACACACCTTAGAGAGTTCAAAGACCAATTTTCCACTACCCCAACCCACTGTGTGCCACATCATCTCCTTCTGGCAAAACTAGAGGAGGCAAGATGTCTACTTCCACTCCCTCTTTCCCAAAAAAGACTTTCACCATTTATAATTAAACTAAGACACAAGGGGCTGAGCAAATTGGTTTAAAGATCAATCATACAGCCTGGAATGATTCTCCATGTCTGCTTTTAGAGGAACTGGAGTGCACAAAAATGAGTGAGAGAAAGATGTATGTTTCCCATCGCTGGCCTACACTGTCTGAAAGCATCCAGGACCAACTCTATAACCCATTGAAAGTGGGAGGCTACTACAGGAGAAGGATGCTGCAAGGTAGAGGTAGTGGCTGCAGTTCCCCTGGGTAATTCTCCTGAGCCCTTGCTAATTTCTCTTTGTTGGAGGATAGAACTGCAAGAACCAAATGGCCTCCCTTGTAATCTAGCTTACTGCTTTCAGATCTTGTAGTAGATCCTGTTCTACTATGAATGTTAAAGTGCAGATGTCAGATCATTCAACTTTTGTATGAGGAATGGTGTGGACTGTCCACTTGTCCTTTGCTTCAGGCAGCAAAAATATTTATCCAGCAGCAGCTCTCTGGTTTCAGGTTGGTGTTTTTCTTTGAACTAATTCCTGGAGATATCAGGGAATGAAGATGTATTCTCTACCACTGAACTATTGTCTGGGCAGGGCAGTGTATTTGGCGAGATCAGTCTTATCAATGTCCAGGAACCTCAAAGTCTAACTCAAGACTCATGGCTAAAAAAAAGAAGTATACTGTGTACACTCCCACAGTTGTTTGAATCTTTTGCTGTTGTATCAGTTACAAAACTAATCTAAGAGTTTTCATGGATGCTCATCTGTTGTAATAAAGCCAGGCATGCAATGATATTCTGGAATGGAATGCATGGCCCTGAAAACTGCTAAATGAACTGTTAGTGATATCTAAAAATGTGTCTCTCATGCTGAAACTCTTACCCTGTTGGAGTGATCTTCAGGAAAGAATAAACAACAATTCCAACAGCATAGTTACTGCAATATTTCCCCCTTTCCTCTTGACTGATATATGGATGGATTCATCCAAGTATCATTATCATGTGGGATCAATGTTTTTTGCAGTTCATACAATGCCACATTTGGCTATCCTAAATAAGACGTTAAGTGTGAGTGTACCTGTATATGTGTAAATAAACAATACAAACAAACACATACACACCATATACCAATGTTAAGAAGGATAAGGTTACCCATTTTTTCTCTTTTAAACATTACATTACAACCAGCCTTGAGGCTGTATATGACTGGACAATAAATGAATCACATAAATAGCGGTTGATTGGTTATACCTAAACAGGTTGGCATGCTTTTGATCATAATTACAAAGTGCCTCAGGCCTATGTTTTTGAAAAATGCTGAGAAAAGAAATGAAATTAAAAAAGAAAAATCCCTGCTTGTTTCAGTTCCGAGATACACAAGCCAGTAACATCTCATATAGTTTCTGTAAAGATGCTATGCTATACATCTTGATTAAACTAACTGCAGTTGCCAGTGCAAAAGTTGCCCTTGAAACACAGAGAACAAAAGAGTTTCCGGGGCCCTCACTATCAGAAATCCATGTGTAATAAAGCTGTAAATCCTGCCTCCTTGAGGCTCTTGCTTCAACCTCCAAATTGACTTTGAACTGTTTCAGATGCTCAATGTTGCAAATGAGTGACTTGTTGCAACCTGTCTATCTTGGACTGTGATGGAAGACTCTTCAAATTATTTCTTCATAGGCTTACAATTCCAGTTGTAGTCAAAGAGGTTCTGCTATGTTTGATGGCAGGGTGTGATTGCCATCTCAACTATAAGCTTTTCTTCAAGTCTGCTAACATTTCTCAGAGCAGCTCGTTCTACAAGAAGTCCGGATAGAAGTTTCATTTATGTTTGGTTTGATATTTTCTTTTTTTCTGCACTCATTTGTAAAAGCTGGATGTCTAATTTTAAGTCATGTGGCTAGGTTTGATCTCACAATTATATTGAGATGTGGTGTGTGGCCTTAAAAGCTCAGAAGAGAATACCCAAAGAGATTTTGGGTGCCTCACACAGTACAAGAAGAGATGAATACCATTCAGAACACAGTTGGCTCAAGATATTTTGTTCCCTGAAGAAAAACACACCAATCCATATACAGAATCAAATTTTGCTGGCAGTTAAACTTTAATTCAGAACTGAGATTACATTGTATTTTAGGACAGTAAAGTAGTTCAGGGGCTGAAAGAGGACAGATAGTGTGGTAGACACAAGACTGTCCTCAAAGAGAGGGAAATGGCTAGGGATCTCAGGAAAAATGGCTGTCATGATGCCCTCTCTGCTCTCAAACATTTGGAGCTTGAAGGAGATGCCTCATTCTGTCTATTGTCCAAGCCAGAACTCTTTCTGTGCCATATCTCTGCTGAAGATGAAGAGCCTTTCAGAAAAAATAATGATATAACTCCTTGCCCTGTTTCAGTTTAGAGATGAAAATTGAGGCATATGTGGCCAAGCAACATCAGAGTGTGGTCAAGATGGCGTAAGTTATCAGTGAGAAAGAACACACAAGCTAGGAGAGGCAACAATTTGATTTTGCCTGAAATTACAGGGAAAGGCAGGATTCTTCCACCTCCTATCTTCCCCCTCTCCACTGAGTTAATAGAGTGCCAACTACTTTTTCACTTTGGGCTCAACTGAAGTACACTGAGAATAAAGGGAGAAAGTGGGAGGAGAAGAGAGAAATTGGATGATTGAGGATTAGTTAAATCAGTTGGAGGGTATGTAACCCTAACCATTGTTCAAGCCTCCAGGTTCAGTTTCCTATATCTCCTGGTAGGACTTGAAAATAAGTCTGACAGAAACTCCAGAAAGATGTTGCCAGTCAGACTGGACAATGCTCAGCTAGACAGACTGATGTTCTAACTAAATCTAAGACAGCTTCTTATATTCTGACTTTCCAGATGTTGGGGCTGTACTTACTACAATCTTTTAACAATTGCTGTAGAGGTTAGGCTGATAACTGTTGAAGGCCAAAACGTCTGAAGTTTCAAACATTCACCACCAACTCTAGAACTGGGAGTAGGATCACTGTCATGGTGTGGACCTTACGAAGTGCTCCATGCTGTCAGACAGTGACATTGGCCTTGTTTTGATACACAGCAAGCCTTTCACTCTTGTGTCTGAGTAGCCAAACAACAGTTCCCAGAAGGCCTACATATTTTAGATCTTCATCTGCAATGCTTCATGTCCATAGGTTTATCTGGCAAAGAAGTATTAGTAAGAAATGTCAGCATGTAATGTTCAGCTACTTAAATTGGCTGTGGAATACTTTACAGTACTTTAAAACAAATGCCTCTTGGCGTCTTGAGATATAACAGTTGTTTCTCAGTTTATAAATATTGTAAAGATTTTTTAAAGAATACATTGATGTAATTTTATCATTCAAAGAGCATATGATCCCATGCTACATACCTGGAGCTCTGAGGACACTGAGCTCCAAAGGCATGCAATTTTCAGGTAATTAATCAATGCAATACTTGGCTACTTCAATTACAGTGAGTAAGTGCTGTACATAATTGCTTCATTATTTGTGAGCATGTATTTGTGAAGTAATTACACACTGTGGCATACACTAGGTGACTAGGGAGGAGTGGACATGGTATACAATTTGAAAACAACAGATAGTCTAATATTAAGTGGTTCAAAATCCAAGCTTTCAGTAGGTTTACTGTGCAGAAAACCTACTATGATACGTTACTCTGTGCTAAGGATGGAGAAAACTGATAGTTTTCCTTTCTTGCACATTCAAAGTGTTTAAACCTCAAGGTTTTCCAATCTCATATTGTTAGCAAAAACACAGTAAAACAAAAATTTCACTTGTATCTCTAAAGAACAGCTCAGTTTCCATTATGTTTTGGGTCTTTATGGTCAGGGAGTCCCCACATGTGTTCCATAGTAACTCAGTGGAAAACTATACCATTTTGTGCTGTTTAGGGTTGCCAGGTGTCCCTAATTGTATGGGATGTCCCTTATTTGAGATCCAAAAAATCTCTCTGTTATCAAACTGGCACATGTCCCTTATAATGACATATGTCCTTTATTTAATTTTAGATTTTAGTTATTGGGTGGAGTGCTTGTAAATCCCGTGCTATTCTAATCCTTTTTTTTTATCTTTTATGGAAACTATGTTCTAAATATGTTTTAAGAATTTTTATTGTTTTTAAGCATGTTTTAATAATGATTATATTTAATTTCATTTTAACTTTTGTAAATTAATGGTTGAGCGGTATGTTTTTGAAATATTGTAACCTGTATTGAATGCCATTTGGGAGAAAGGTGAACTATAAATTCAACAAACAAACAAACAAACAAGTGAGGGTTGGAATGTTTTCACTATTATATAGCCTGAAAAGGATGCCAAAAGGATGCTGTATTTTATGGTGTCTGCCTTTCATAAAGAGAGAAATGTGCTGATCATATAATTTATGAGTGTGGACAATATGTTAATTTTACAGAGAGACACATTGCTAAATTAATTGAAATTCAAACTTTTATTTTCTGTTTAGAAAGAACACAAATTTCCAAATTGTCCATGCTGTATATCATGAATTTCATCCCTCTCTTATTGTATTTTGAAAACACAGCAACACTGATGCTGCCTTAAAACCAGCCTTATAGTTCACTGTGTAAAACTGTTCAGTCCTCACTCCACATTCGCAGGTTTGACCTTTGTGAATTTGATTTTTCGCAAGGATCTGCACATGCCTCCCCCCACCATTTTCCTCCTTCCATTTCCTTGCCTTTTGCTGAGTGTGGAGAAGGAAGGCAAGCACACCCTGGCAAAAGGCAAGGGAATGGGGGTGGTGGCGGCACATGCTCACCTTCCTTCTCCCCTTTCCCTTTCCAATTCACTTGTCTTTTCCCCAGCACAGAGAACACTAATGAAGGCAAAAGGTGAGGGAATGGGAGAGGGAAAGTGCATAGCACCTTCCTTGTCCCGTCTGGAGCTCCCTCTCATTCCCTTGTCCTTTGCCCAGCACAGAGAAGGAAGATTCATGTACCAGGGCAAAAGGCAAGGGATGGGAGGAGAAACCCCAGAAGGGAATGGGAGGGGGACCACAAGGTAGGAGTTTACTCATAATTTTCCCACTTTTGTGAGGGTTCTGCTCACTAAAGATATGGAGGGACCACTGTACTACTCTCTCTAATGTTTTTTTAGACTTGGGGAGAACAATAACATACATTTGAAGGAGATTGTTATAAATCTGGTAAACAGACAAAAGTACTGTGTGTTTGCATGCATGGTAGATGTGTTCTGTAAAGAGAAACCTGCAACTGAAAGTTTCATCTTACCCTGCCTTTAAGTATAGTCAGTAGATAAATAAAATAATAAATCTGGTAGCCAGTTTCCAAGATGAGAATGGTGAAGCCATTATTTTCAGAACTAGGTTAAGAAAAAGTGGCATTAGTTTAAAGTTTCCCCACTTTCAATTTGTATCCCTGTCATCATCATCATGGGAATGAATTCATGTTTTGCAGTTCCCTCTTTTCATTATAGACTGTGTAATAAGAATGAGGGGCCATAATGAATGCCAAATAACTGGCAAAGTACTGCCATGCACGCCATATAATAGGATTGCTTTGCTAGTTCAATTCTCTTCCTCACTGATGTTTCAATGATCCAGGAAATAAGTTTTGCTAAACTATGCTGAAGGGATGCATCCAAACATGGAATGTTTTACAAGACTGGAAAAAGCTTTCCACAACATATAAGATAACCATTCTGCAGTCTATAGCAGAGGCAGGTAAAGTGAAACTAACCAGTTAATAGCCAGAATGTTTGTAAATAAAAATGAGCTTTTATTTTATATAAGGTACTATATTTGTGATATAGTAGATAGAATATTATCTATGATTAAAGGAGACTTGAGCTTGAATCCTTGTTTAGGTATGAAGCTTCTTGAATACTTTTAGTCTCCTCTCTTAAAGTATTTCTTAGCATTATTTTCTTTGGAGGTAGGTTGTGAAAGTTAAAAGTCACAGCTACCACCCTAAGGTGACTGGAGAAGGAACAAGATACAAAAGCAGTGTTAAATGAAATGAAACAAAAATGCTACTCTGAAAGTTTGTTTTAGCCATTCGGTATTGTTATATAATGAAGTGAAAAGGCAGGAAGGGGGTTTGTGACAATCTATGATACATTTAGAATCATGTTGAAAATTAGGGCAAGATAACGATAGTGGATAAAAATGCTCCATTTCTCAGGAGGTTCTGGCTCATTTCATGTCTGTCATTATCTCACTAGATGGCCTGTGGTATCCAATCATTCTTTCCTCTTCCACTCAGTGCTCTGCAATCTATAATGTGGAAATAATAATACTAAGGGTATGAGTTCTTGCTTGCCTCTTTCTGACATGTGAGAATGAGTAACTGCCATTTTTTTCTTTGTCTGAAAGATAGTCAGATATTTTCTCCAAGTATGGTTGAAAGTGGTACCACAAGTGAAATATATAAAACGTTGTCAAAACATAAAGATCAAGAGGAATATGGGAGGAAGAATCAGCACAAAAAATAGATATTCAGGATTGGGAAAAATTTGGAATCATTGTTGTTTAAAGAACTTATCTGTACTGCTAAAACAGAATTATTATAAATTGGTTTGGAGATGGTACCTAACACCAGTACGGTTAAATCACATAGATAAGAATTATTCAAGGTTGTTTTGGAGGGGCTGTCAAGAAACTGGTATTTATATTCATATGTGGTGGAGCTGTGAATGCATACAGAAATTTTGTCAAATGGTGTTTAAAGATATAAAAGAAACAACAGAAATTATTTAGAAATATGTCCTAATATAGCATTGTTATCTATATATGATAAGGCTAATTGTACCCAGGCAATGAAGGATCTAATTACAAATTTATTAATTGCAGCAAGGTTAATTATATCAAGAAAATGGAAAATTCAATGAGATTTTCAAATACAGGATTGGTATAAAGAAGCATGGAAAATCACAATTAATGGTAAGTTAACACGTAGGATTAAGATCAAAAAAGGAATAACGAAAGGGAGTGGTTGTGATGCAATATGGAAGATATTTGTGGAAAAGGTGTTAGTAAAAGAGGAAGGTGTCACACCTCCACAAGAAGGGTTACAATTTTGGAAGGTGGAGTAATTTGAGATATAATGGGCTCTGAGGATGGGGTACACTAAGTAGTAGTAATAGGTTTAATTTAGTTTGAAAAGGATCTAAATAAGAATGAAATTACTAATAGAACATTTTGAAAATGTTAATTATGGGAATAATTAATAAAAGTGGGTATAATGAGAATGAGATTAAGATATACATAACCAAAATATATAATCGGTAATATTTATAATACATTTTTTTTTAATTTTTCCCTTCACTTTTATGTTAATCACATTATATAATTTTATTTATTTTTCCTTATAATAAATAAAAAAATTAAAAACCTAAGTATTGTTAAAAGTTCGTGTATTTGTGATTTTTGTTTGTGTAAATTGTGTAAAATTATATTATCTACTGCAATTCTATGGACTTTCACAAATTTAGAACATCAGATGGCTTGCCTGAATTCTTTGCATTGAAAAACCAGTCTCTCTGTGTTTGCTGTGTGTTTGTTTTTACATCAGAAAGGGGAAAAACACTAGTTTTACATAATATTTTTGTGGAAAACTTTGGAAAATCCAAGGGCAGAAAGCACTCCCTTTTTTATTCTCAGGACTTAAGTCTTGCAGGGGTCAATGTTTTCCAGCAGTCTGCCTTCTCATGGTGAAACAGCCTATCTCATTGTGAATTTTAATGGAATTCTTCACATCTCCAAATAGGACTGATCTATGAAGTAGAAAGGATTCATAGACCAGTAGCAGAGCACATGTTCATGGGAAGAAGTTCCCCAGTTCAGTCTTATCTCTAGGTAAAGTGGGTGATTCCTCAGGGTTGAGAATTACACAGTTGGACTTTCAGATGTTATTCCAGCATCCCTAATTAGCATAGGCAATGGTGAAGAATGCTGGCAACTGCAATCGAATGATATCAGGAAGATGGCATGATTGCCACCACTCACGCAAAGGGTCAGATAGCAGGGGTTGTAAAATATTCTTGCTGGAGTCCTGATTAGTTGCTGACATTCACAGTAGACAATACTGGTCAAGATGAACAAATGATCTAGCATGAAGCAGCTTCCTTTTGCTTCACACTAGACCATTTGTTTCTTTTGACCAGTATTGTCAGCAGTTGAAATAATATTCATGAAATGCTCTGAATCCTTTCAAAAGGGGCAATGAAACTGTAACTCTTTTGGTACTATTGGACTTCAGCCTATATGCCCCAACCAGCAAGACCAATAGAGAGTATGGGAACAATGGTTCTCAGTGATAGGGGCATCATGATGTAGTGATTTGAGTGTTGTGTTGCAAGGATTAATGCATTTATTATGGCAAAAGCCTTCATGGTACAAAGTTCACCAGATGCATGGTGTTAAACTGACAGGCATAGACACATGTGTGTATGTTCACATGTGTATATTTGTGTAGAAACTTGGAATGTTACTTTTATAAAGTAATCTTTTTATTTTTGTTCCAAAAAGTAGCTTGCTAGCTTTCTCAAAAAGGCAATTAACTACATTACTTTTTAATTGTTTTTAAATGCAATTCAAATACAAAAATAGCCTCATAATCCCTCAAATGATATGCTAAAGCAATGTTTCAGAAGTAACATGTTACCCATTATGCCTCTTAAATGACAGTCCTATCAAGTAGCATTGTTACTTGCAATGTGTTGCTTCCAACATCCATTTGTCTGCATGGGAGATTTGTAAACTGTCAGACCAGAAGTCAGTCAGCAGTGAGATCAGTGAATGGCAGTCACCCATTTATTTCATTTATTTAAGTCTTCAATCATCCATGCTAGGTTTTGCTTTCAAAAATATATTTGAAAATTGAGATCCTATCTTATACCAGTACAACTATTTGTCCATCTGAATTAATATTGTCTACTTTGATTGGCATTGGCTGCCCATAGTTATTGTACAGGAGCTTTCACGTTGCATACCAGATGATATTTTTTATTTGGCATGTAAAGGATTTGCATGAAATATGTCTTCTCTGCTACTGTGTTATAGTCCTTTCTACTTCAGACCTAAGTTGTCCATTTTCTGCAAAAGCAAGGCAGTTGTATTATGTTGGAGTAATAACAGCAGTAACAGAATTAGATTTTCTGTACCCTCTACCCAGATTGTTCAGTTTCTTGCCTGAACTAGTTGTAATACAGCACTGGCAAATACATATATATCTATTGCTGTTTCTTGGCAATATAAGCCTTTGAAATGTAAATTAGGAAACGGGAGATTTCAGTGCTCCAAAGAGGTGCAATGACTCATTTGTTATTATGCTCCTTTCCTGTTGTGCTCTACCTGAACTTAAACAATGAGACTGTACATCATCTAGAAAGCAAGCACTATGTTTAAAGTATTAAGCTGTAACCACAGAATGTTGTACACTGTATGAAAATGCCACCTGTCTGGCATACCTGGCAAAACCTATAGCAATTAGTAGTTTTTCTTGTTTCTGCATTTATGTTACAAATTAATGAACATGTCAACAATGCCAGCTGTTACAACTGAGTTAGGATAAGACACCTGTTAAGAAAGAGCCTGATTGACAAAAAAGTTATTCAAAGGAATAATTAAGAACAACAAAACTTGATCTAAGTTTGGCATTGCAAGCCATTGTTGGGACTTAATACAAGTACTCTCTTTATTAACATTCCTTGTATTGTACTCACACTACATGAACAGTCCACTGTTTCAAGACTGGTCTTACCTCCAGGTTGCTCTCTTGCTCTCTCTGTTGCCTTGGCTAACGAAAAAAACTTGTAGCAGGTTGTCTTTCTCTTAAGTTGTATAGAGATCTACTAACAAAATTCCTAGATTACTAGTACATATGTCATGCTCCCAATAATCAAGCTTCAATCTGGCAGATTTTATTATTTATACCAGGGGTGAGGAAATATTTCTTGAATATAGGGGAGAGGGGAATCTCACCCCTGTAGCTCCCCTCTATGAGCAAAATAGGGTAAATATATTAGATAGAAAGGGAGGTCCTAGTAAATTTGCTCCAACATAATGCTCCAAGCAAGGGTGGTGAAAGTATATCTCAACCCCCACTCTTGAACCTACGATGTCCTTGTAAGCCTCTAATTCCCTAGCTCTCCCTCTAGTACAAACTGGTTTGGCAGTAATTTTTCATGAAAAGCAAACTAAATATCCCCAAATTGCCCCCAAGTGCAGTGGGTTGGGTAGCCCATAGAACCTATCCCAAAGCCCTGAAGCTCCCTTCTCCTGGCATTTGTCAAAACTTCTGGTATATCCAAATGCAGTGCTTCCTGTCTTTTGTTTTCCATTTTTCTTGCCAAATTTTATATGAGGCTCTGATTCATTTTGTACTCTATGTACAGTAATTAGAATTTTTAAAAGGCATTTTATAAACCATAAACATCTTCCAGAGGGAAATGAAACTTTGTGCATGTATGTATGGAACACGGTTCATTCAGACAATGGTGGAAGTAACCTGGTCTCTTCTGCCATGGAGATTGCTTGAAAATATATGAGAATGGGGCAGTTTCTTCCTGGTATTAAGCAGCCTTGAATCCCATCTTGGGAGAAAGGTGGGATATAAATCCAATAAATAAATAAATAAATAAAGCAGGATGTATAGGAGAAAATGTATAAAACATGTATGAGTAGGCTGCGGATATGTACGAATGGTGCATTTCTTCCATCACATGGATGGATAAGTGTAGGAAATGTATGTGGGAGGAGAGAGAGAGAGAGAGACTGAAAGTGGTCTTGTCCACTGGCAGTGTTCATCCCTGACATGCTTCTGGAATACTAATGCAGACCTTTGGAAAGAAGAGTTCCGTACTGGCTAGGTACAGCTACCAAATAAGGCCTCTTTCTATAGTCCTGTTGACAGCTAAATGTATCTCTGAGTTTTTTGGAACTTACCATAAGGCAGATGTAAGGAACTGCAGTGGAACTATGTGTGTGTGTGTGCGCGCGTGAGTGCTTTTAGATTTGGGGAAGAGCCCAAGGGATGCAAATTTTTCACTTCCTTTATTTTCTCTTTAAATTAAGTACATTAGTAATTCTCACGTGCAACCTAATAAATGTTAATTTTATAATGGACTTTTAATTTTATAAAGGTTATAATGATATAAAAATAAATAGATAAAACAAAACTTATTTTCCAATTTATTCCTTATTTAATATTACATACTATTTTATTTAAATATCATATTATTATTATTATTTTTCTAACTAAATGTACTTAATTATTAAAAAGCAATGACAAGCACAGACCAAGATGAAGAAAGTGGGAAAGGCAAGCATCTGTAGAAACTTGCAAACAGCATGATGAAAAGAGAGAAAGAAAGAGAAGAGGAACAGAAAAGTCAAGAATGAGAGGAACTTGCCAACAGCACAAGACACCAAAGGGAGGGAAGAAGAAGAGACCAGAATAAGTGTCTGCAGAAGCTTGCAAACAGTGCAAGACAGAAACAGAGAAGGTTGGGGGACTTCTCTGCAGATCCTTGCAAACTAATGCAAAGCAGATCCTTGCAAACAAATACAAAGCAGACCCCAGTATCGCCTATTACAGCCAATCATACAGCTTTCCTCAGAATCTGCACTTGCGGACTTCAGGTATGGTTCCCTTTAAAAGATAGCCATGTTTACCACTGAAGTGTGGCAGGACTTTTTCCACCTGAGTTTGTCTGGTAGGCTCGGGGGGCTTTGGGGACCTCAAAAATGGATAGTGGGGGCTTGCAGTCTTTTCCCCATTCCTGATATTGGGCCTCCAAGAATCCATCCATCCTTTTATTTATACACTGCCTTTTCCCCAAACTGAGACAGAAGGTGGCTTACAAAGTGGAGAGAATTACAAATAAAAACATGTGTGGTTAAAAAATAAATAAAACAGTATTGAACTAAGAACAAAAGTAAAACCATTTCAAACATTAATTTAAAACAAAGACTGAAAACAGTACAGCACATTAAAAAGCTATTTTCTTGTAAAATAATCAGTTCCAGCTGGAATAAATAGGACTTCACTGGCTGCAAAAGAGACAGAAGAGGAAGCTATCCTAGCCTCTCTGGCAAGGGAGTCTTAGAGTCTGAGAACAGCGACAAAGAAGGCCCATGTTCCCACCAAACATGAGTGTGAAGGTGGTGAGAAGAGCTCTAGCAAGCTCATGTGGGTGATACAGTTCTTCAGATAGCCTGGACCTAGACTGTATAGGACTTTATAGGCACCTGTGTGTTCTCTATAACCAGCCCCTGGTTGGAGTTCTTTGGATAAGTTAATGTGTCTGAACACTCTTCAAAGGCAGTCCTATGTGGAGTGTATTGCAACAATCCAAGTCAGATTTAACTAAATGTGTCACTGTGGCCAAGTCAGACATCCCTAGAAATGGGCACAGTTAGTGCACGAGTTTTAATTATGCAAATGTGCTCCTGGCCACCACTGAAGCCTGGGTCTCCAGGTGAACAGCTGAGGGAAGAAGTATACCCATACTCCAAATAGGCATCTTCAGAAGGAATGTAACATCATACACCACAGACTGAGTCTCTATTTTCTGCTTGGCCTTTCAACTATCTTGTTTGGATTAAACTTCAGTTTGTTTTCCCTCATCCAGTGAAGTACGATCTCATTCCTAGAGATTAAGAATTCTTGAAGATGTCCTTATTCTGAATGAAAAAGGATAGTTTGGCATATTAAAAACAAACAAACAAACCCTCCTGTCAAAAATGGCTGAATATCATGAAATTTTTCATATTTTGGGACTTTTTGCAAAAAACTTTCCACAAAAACTGGGTTTGCACAAATGGGATTTTTCTTAAAAACAGCTCAAAGTCAATGAAATGTGTGCAAAAGTTGTCATAATCTTGCTCAGTAGGGAGAACTTTTTAAAAATTCTTCATTCTTGCATGAACTGTGGATCAGCTATAAAAAAAACACCTATTCCCCTCCCCCCCTCAGTGTCCAATTATAGCACTATAATTCCACCTTTAACTGCTATCGTAACATCCTATGGAATTCTGGGATTTGTCTATCTGGGATAAAGAGGGTGCAAATATAGAGCTGTGTTAGTCTGAATCAGTATGCAAAGGAATCTTGTAACACCTCTGAAAGAAAGTGAAAGAAAGAAGTAGGTAGCATAAGCCTTTGTAAACTAAGGGCCTTTCCACACTATACTGTTATAGTGCTATTATTCCACTTTCAACATCCTATGGAATTCCGGAGTTTGCAGTTTAGGGAGGGGTATTTAGAATTCTCAGCCAGAGAGCTCTTTGGCCTCAGTAAACTATAAGCTCCAGAATTCCACAGGATGTTGAAAGTGAAGTAATAGGACTATAACAATGTAGTGCGGAAATGGCCTTAGTCTTGCTTAGGGTGGACAGATCAATGGGAGAAGTTGGTCTCTATGCCTTCACTAATAGCATCAGCTAAATATCGTGTGGCTCCTCTGAATGAATGCTCAGAACAGGTCATGAGCTAGATGAGGAAAAGCAAATTGAAGCTGAATCTAGACTAGACGAAGGTGCTTACTGTCAAGGATCCTAATCTGGGTTTTGGAAGTATGTCAATCAATCCTGGATGGTTACACTCTCCCTGAAAGACTGTGTTCACAGCTTGGGGGTGCTTCGGGATCTGTTCCTTCAAATTGTCAGCCCAGTCCTGTGACAGTCAGGAGTGCTTATTATCAGCTTCAGTTGTTACAGCTGCTGCACCCCTTCCTAGAATTGGAGGACCTAAAGATGGTATCCTCAAGGTTGGTCTTCTGCAATGCACTGCGCATTGGGCTACCTTTGTATCAAGTTTTGAAACTTCATTTAGGTCAAAACATGTCAGTCAGATTGGTTACTGATACATCTGGGAGTGACTATATTACACCAATATTAAAATCACTCCTCTGGCTACAACTTAGTTTCCAAGCAAAGTGCAAATTGTTGGTTACCACCCTTAAAGGCTAACATGGTTTGGGCCACGGTCACCTTATCCCACATAACCTGCCCCATACACTTGGGTTCTCTGGGAGCAATCTATTTCAGTCAGACAAAACTAGACCAACTCCTATCCAGAGGACATATTCTCTGGTGCCCCCAGACTGTGAGAATGATCTGAAGGAAGATATTTGTCAGCTTGAGATGCTATCTGAGTTTAAATCAGTAGTAAAGACCAGTTTCTTCCAGCAGGCCTATTTAGATTGTTTTTAAAGTATGGTTTTAAAAGTATTTATTGATGGATTTTAATGTGTATTGGTTTTATATGCTCTTTTAACTGATTTTATGTGATATGTTGTGTCACTTGTTGTTGTTCCCCACCTCAATTCATAGGGAAAGGCAGGTAATAAATTAATTAAATCCCCATCATCATAATCATCACCACCACCACCATCATCCTATTACTTGCCTAAGAAAATCCTATTAAATTCATGAGATTGCTATAAATTGCCAGGTGACTTGAAGGTGTGTGTTTATGTATCTCCACTCCAAAAAGCAAAACCTGACAGCCTTCTCTCCTGTAAAGTATTTCAGTGTTAAAACACTAAATAACACCTAAACCTGAATTTTTGAAATTTGTCATCTTCGAGACAGTTCAGTAGAAAACCACAAATAACAACCATCTCCTCCAGAGAAGACAAACAGGAGCGAATGAAAACAATATTCTCCCCTTTTGTATGTTAGTGTGCTAAAACCTGACTGTAAGATCTTCTATTTATAAAATAGCTGATGACAGCACTGAAAGAAATGTCGAATGTGTGATAACACTCAGGAGACCCACAGATAGTATCAGATACAAAAGACAGGTAAATGGCATAGATCTTTCTGTCTACCTGTCAGTATTTTCAGAGATAATTTGTTACTGTAGTCTGAAGATGCAGGACCCCAAATCTGGAACAAACTGTCAACTCTTGTTACTCTTCATTTAGTGACACTGCCTATTATGCTGTGAGACTTATAGCCAGGTTGTATGGTACCAGCGAGTGTGTGGGCCATAGTAGTCACAGCGCTCCCAGTTCAGAGATTGTGTAGTGGGAAATAGGGCTGGAAGGCTCAGTCTATTTGCAACCCTTGTCATAGTTCACTAACAGATCTACTTCAATCTGCATTTTTTTTTTATAAAGAAATGCATGAACAATTACATTGAAATAGACAGACAAATAGATACATAGATAGATAAACAGACAGACGAACAGGGCTGTATTTAAAAACTGTCTCAAAGTACATATGTTTTAATGCCTTTTTGTGTATTTTTTGTTTTGTTTTTTGTTTTGTTTAGGACTGTATGAGAACACCTTCCTAAACTCAGAAATGTATCAAAGGCATTAAAAAGGTGGATAACCAAGGTGGATAACTAAAGGCCAATCTGTTCATTAGTACACGAAGTACAGATCAAGGCCTTTTCCACATGGGGTTTTTGAAACAGTGCAGTCCATCCTCCAAGGAGGAGGTCTGTACCTCAGACCGGACTGGGTCAGACCTATTTAAGGTAGATTCGTACCTCAGTCTGGTCCGGAACGACCTCAAGTGGTCCTCCATCGTACTTTTGAAAGACCTGTTTCTTTTGGTCTTTCAAAAGCATGCAGCATGCCACTGTGAGCCTGCCCCCTTATGCAGATTCACAGGCTCGCACCAATGTGAGCCTGCAATCTGCCCGGGGGTGGGCTTTAGGCTGGCGAGCTTCAGTGGTTGGTCGAGACCCTCAACCAACCAGAAGCCACCATTTGGGACTCCGGCGCAGTGCGTATTGACGAGCATGCACTGCTCCAGAGCGCCATGGACCGAACCAGGGAGCCGAAAGTTCCGGTGAGTAGTGGCGCAGGGCGATTCCTTTGCCTGGTGTGGAGAAGGCCCAAGCCAGTTCATATCAGAATGCATGCTGAACTGAATTTGTCTTTCCATTGTTGGAAACTGTTACTGCAGTTCCTAAGCCGCACTTGGGGTGACATTAGATGTCACTTTGATATCAATAATTTGGCTCTCTTCTACCATCCCTCTCCACGTGTTTGTGAGGCCCCCAGACAAGCACGAAACTAGGCACGGCCACTAATCGCTGGACATTCCATTTCCCACCCAGGCAGTCCAGAAATAGCCAGATCACCAATTTAGGAGACCTCTCGGCAAGCACACTATTATGTATGCACGCCACTTACAAAGAACTCCCTGAGCAGGAGGCTTGATTATGAGAATCCTCATCTGTTGAGCACTCTGCGTTTGCATACTGTCTACTTCTTTGTCAATTCGAAACTAACTCAATCATGCTAAATTCTGACCTTTCGGAGGCTTTGTCTCCAGCCCGAAACTCATTGTTTTACCCAAGTATGGAATAGCCTGTAGCCACATTTTCCCCTATAAAACCCCCTGATTCTGAGACCTTCCTCTGATCGCTTGGATCACTCTCGACTTCCATCCAGCCTTGCTGCCGCTGTGCTTGGCGAGCCTTCCCCTCAGTCCCAAATACTGAGACTACGCACCTACAAACTTCCGCAGTAATCTACCCGGACTTCAGGACAGGTGTAGCATCACCCAAATCAACGATCCCTCTCAAAAATCCCTCTGTCTCACTCCCACCTTTATTTTCTATAGTTATCTGTGTGAGTGTGCTGCATACACCGTTTGATTTGATTTTAATAAAGATCACTATTGTTAGTTCAACCTCTGTTGGCTCCTTGACTCGGCCTGACCCTGTAGACGTTGGGTTCAAGATCTCGCTGCATTGCCCTGCCTCTCGCATTGCCAGTGGTGCTCTGTGCTAATTTCCCCACCTTTTGATATTTTGAGACCGCACTTTGGTGTCCCTTACGGGACCCCCAGTAAACAGGGTAACAAGACCATGTTGGGCAGCATGAATTCTATGAATTATTTGGGGGATTGGAGTGGACAACTGGGTTACCTTCTGTAAATGAGGTAGTGAGGGCTTTCCCCCTTTATGTTTTTAAAGCATGGTATAGCTGTTGGAGCAAGCACATGACATGCTGGATTCTTCTGATCTTGCCATATTTCCTCCATGGAGTGGGCAGCACTTCTGGTACTTGGGGCAGAGAATGGCCCTTTCTCTGTCCTAAAAAGCAAAACAGGGTGCATTGAAGCATCAGGTCATCATGAAAACATTCTTCTTGCTTTCCCTATCCCTCAGCATGGAGAGCAGTTTCAAATCTGGCACAGTCAGCCTTCAAGAACTTTGAAGATGCTGATGAGTGGCATCAGGATTTTGTAAAGATGTTAGCCTTGCCTTGCCTTGCCTTTCCTTTCCTTCCCCACCCCTTTTTAAAAATTCTTTGCATCACTTTCTGGTGCCTCTGGAGGCAGTGTCCCCAGGTGAGCAGATCTCTTTCCAACATGATGTCATCTCCTCCCATGGGTATTCCCTAAATGCTGGAGTGCAGCTCAAGGATTTTTATTAAAATTAAATGAAATATCATCCTTCACTATCTCATTATGTTGGTTGTTACGTATCAAACATCAAAACACACCATTCGTTTGTCTCTAAAAATTTTAATCCCCAGTTCTTCCCATGTTATTCCAATTTTTGTAGACTTTCTTTTTGGTCTCACTTCTGCTCAAAGAGTTGACAAAAGAGGGATCCACTGCACTGGCCCATCACTAGTATTAAGACAGATGACTATTCACCAAGCTAGCAGTACCCCAATATTGTGGTCGGCAATGTTTTGAAGAATATGGTGGATAAAAGCTACTTACCATTTGTCTCTCACAGCAATTTAATTAGCTTGTTGATGACAATATTATTATTATTATTATTATTATTATTATTATTATTATTATTATTATTATTATTATTATATTTCTATCCCACTTTTTTCTCCCTGAGGGGACTCAAAGTGGCTTACAAAGATAAAAAAGCATAATTAAAAACTATAATATACAGAAGTTAAAACACAGATTAAACATCAGTTATGATTAAAACAATGTTAAAATACATATTAAAAGCAGCATACAAAAAGCTATTAAATAGCAATTAAAAACTCAGCACCATTCTATATACAGATGACATATTAAATACCTGCTGGAATAGGAATTTCTTTAACTGTTTCCTGAAGGTAGGCAGGGAGGGTGCCAGTCTAACCTCTTTGGGCAGAGAGTTCCAGAGCCTGGGGGCAGCCACTGAGAAGCCCCTCTCCTGTGTTCCCACCAAATGTACCTATAAGGGTGGTGGGGCAGAGAGAAGGGCCTCTCCAGCTGATCTCAATGCCCAGGCTGGTTTGTAGGGGAAGACATGTTCTTTCAAATAATCTGGACTTAAGTTGTGTAGAGCTTTAAACATCATCACCAGCACTTTGAATTGTGCCCAGAAACAGATCGGCAGCCAGTGGAGCTGTTGCAGCAAGGCAGACTCTACAGAGTTTTGCAGTTGTGTAATGATGTGCAAACGTGTAGTGATTTGAAGTGTGCAGTGCAGGCCTACAAGTCTATTCAGAAGGAAGTCCCATTGAGTTCAACAGGCATATTCTCAGCTTTCTCTCTGTGTTTTTCTGTAGATTACAGTAATTATTCACAAAGCAATTGAATTGTGTGTAATTATTTTCCATATATTTAAGCCTTGACACAATTATCAGAATCTGTGTTTCCTATTGGCATATTTGTTTTCATCAATACATAGGGCTAAATCTCTCACAACTGAAAATTTTGGATAGCATTGTAGAAAAGATGGTAGATGATCAGTTCCATTCTCAGATGCCATATGCAGAATGTGACTCAATTTGTTATTCTGTAGAATTTGGTCTCTCACTTTTTTCCAAATGAAAGTGTAATGTATGAATAGCTCACTGGCCTGAAACATCCTTCCTTGTGTTTTGCATGCTGTGAAGTCAATGTAGCTGTCAACTTCTTAGCTATCAGGGCCATGAACAACAGGGCCCGAATGCACTGAAATTAATTGAAATTCTTCCATGGCATTCAAGAGCCTTGGGAACAAATCCACATTGCTCAATGTGCTCCAAGCATATCAACACCCTATAAATTTATCAGTGCTGGTGCTCTAATTCGCACTACTACTGAATTGCTAGACATGAGTTTTTCTTTTAGCACATTCATTCAAATAGAGGGGGGTGGGAGAAGAGGGAACCGCACTACAAAGCTTTCTTTCCAGATGAGTGAATCCATTTTGTGTTATGCTAATCAGTTCTTCAGTTGTAGGTCATTTTTTTTCCCTTTGAATTTAAGTACAGCTGAAATGCTAATTAAAAATCACTGGAAAACTCCAAGCAGCTCACAGCTCTGTCACTTGCATTGGCAATGGGGTGGAAAATTTCCAGTTTCCTAGACTCCTCCATGAGAAAGGACGGATGATCATTCAAACTCTTTTTAGATAAAATACTGCCACTGAAGGTCCCTTGCAAATATATATTGTGACACATTCCTATTAATAACAGGGATGTCTGCTATGAATCCAGTTTCTGCACTCTTGTTATGAAATGGACTTGCTGATATTGATTTAATTCACTTTGTCCTGTACAATAGACAGATAGTCTAAGACTGTATACATACAAGACATCTTTGGGATTGGTTCAGAAATAATTTACACACAGTATGGTAGGTAGCCTATGGAATGTTATGGTGGAATGTGGATTCTATGAAATCTTCTTTGAATTTAGGATGATGAAAAATGTTAATACATTAATCATATATGAAAGGAACAATAATGTATGTCATATGAATTAGGTATTTTGTCCCAACTGGTAGTGTCTCACTAGTGGTAGTTCAGTTGCAGTTCTGTAAATAACCATCTGATCCAACAAATTTGTGTCACTTTTGGCATATATTAGTATTACATTGTGAAAATCAACAATATTGCATATTCATATTGCATGTTTCACACTGTGATAAGTGCTATTACTTACAGATGAGAACCATAATGGTGTAGTGGTTTCAGCATTGGAGTACAGCCCTGGAGACCAGGGTTTAATTCTTCACTTGGCCATGGAAAACCACTGGATGATTTTGGGTGTATTACACATCATAGGTCAAGAAAACCCTGTGACAGGTTTGCCTTAGGTTTGCCGTAAGTCAGAAATTATTTGAAGTCACACACCAACAAAGGAACGTATGAGTTTGTGGCACATGCCTTGAGTACCAGTTCTGTGGAAAAGTGAGTTATAAATGAATAACATCATCATCATTATCATCATCATCATCATCATCATCATCATCTCCTCTGTGTTTCAGCTCAGACAATTTTTTGAAGTGGATTGTACAGTGGGCAAGCTACTCTATAGTAATTTTCTTTTTGACATGAAAAATGATTGTTTCTTGATGTGCCTGGACAAATGAGTTGATACTGGGATTTCTTCTGCTGGTGTGAAATTCTTTTGAGGTTAACATCTATAAAGCCAACCAAAACAAACAAACAAAAAAATGATGGAAAGCTCTCCAACACAAATGATTGTACCATAAACAAATAATAGAAACCACATATAATATTTCTATCAATATCAGTGTCAATAGCATGTGCGGCTAACAACCAAGGTAAACAACCATGAAAATTGAGGTCTAAATAGAAATCTAATAATTCATAGCATGTATTACATTCATGGAAAACAACTACATATAAAAATTAATAATTGATTGATAATTAATTAATATCTACCTTTTCCTTCATGTATACCCAAAGAGATTTATGGCACGGATTAAAATAAAATACACTTAAAACAAACTAAACCTCAATTAAATATCCAAGTTGTAACAGTGTATATGTCAGATTGCTGACTGAAAGTAATAATAACCCTTCCCCTTGAATTTTATGGATTTATCACACTGGTCTACTTTCAGTAAAGTCCTTACAGTTCTGTTTCTTAATATAATTTTTCTTGATAAATGTGTAGAAGTCTTGGTGTCCATGTGGAGAAGTCCTGGTGGCTGTCAAGTACAGAACCTCTGCTCTGCAGATGACAGAGATTTTTTTTTTGGCATTGTTTATTAAAATAAGACTGTCAACTTTTCATACAGTGAAATATGTACTATCAAATCTCTTGCATATGCAAATCTAGAAAAGAAAATACATCTTTATACTGACTTGTGAAATAAGAGGGTGCATTTTCCATTAAAAACAATAGGATGAGGGAATAGGTATTTATAACAAATGCAACAAATGTTGAAGAAATGGGATTACTGATTTTTTTTTTAAAAAAGCACCTTTCATTGTCAGAGACAGAAGGGTGGTATACAAATATAACTGAAAGAATACCAAACAACAACAGTACCTACCCAAACAACATGTGACATATTAAAAACCAAAGAAATCACTATACAAAACAGAATTATCCAATTAAAATGCCCTGGAAAACAAAGGCACTTTGAGCTGGCACCAAAACAACTATCGTGTTGGAACCAATCATGTACCTGTGGTAAGGATGTTTTATATTTGGATGCTAAAACCAAGAAAACTATTGACTGACCTGTCTGGCTAGGTGGGTGTCCTCTTCCTCTCTCTCTGCTCCATGTGCAGCTGTGTGCTCAGTGGAAGAGGATGACCATCCCAGATAGAAAGAGTGTACCATTATGCAGTCAAAGATTTAAATGTCAAGACAGTATTTATTCTGCTTGATAAAGATATACCAGAAATGGTTTTTTTACAATTTTCCAAGCAAATGTGAACATATTTTACAATACACTTTAGCTATTGCCTATATAGCAAATTTTGAGTACTATACAATTTTGTTCTTGCTGGTTTAGAAGCATGCCCCATTGAGTTCAATGGATCACATTCTCAGATGAATTTGAAATATATCTGAGTCTTAATGCTCATGCCAGTTGCACTGTGTACATGAGCACTAGAACCACCATCAAATATGCTATTTCCAGGGACACCATAAGGAGGGCTCTAATTTCTCACTAAAAGCAACTTCTAAGGACTCTCACAACCAAAACTTCCAACAGTGTGTGTGTGTGTGTGTGTGTGTATGTATCTGTCCAACATAAAAATAGGAAACATCTCTGACTAACAGGAATAACTGGGGTATATGGAGAAGCACAGTGTTGACTGAAGCACAGAATCATGCAATCACAGAGTTGAAAGGGATAGCATAGGCCATCTAGTCCAATCCACTCCTATGTTCAAATACACAACTAATGCACATCTGAAAGATGACCATTCAACCTCTGTTTAAAGATCTTCAAATAAGAAAACTCCACAACTCTTTGATTCAGTCCATTCTTCTACTGAACAGGTATACAATCAACAAGTTCTGCCTAATGTTTGGATGGAATCTCTTTTCTTGAAATTTGAATACATTGGTTTGTATTCTGGTCTCAGGAGCAACAGAAAACAAATTCAAATCTTTCAGGCCATTTCTGCACTAGACTGTTATAGCGCTATTATTCCACTTGCAACATCCAATGGAATCCTGGGGTTTGCAGTTTCGGGAGGAGCCAGTTGGCCCCTCCCGGAACTGCAAACCCCAGGATTCCATAGGATGTTGCAAGTGGAATAATAGCGCCATAACAGTCTAGTGCGGAAATGGTCTCAGTCTCTCAGTCTTTTCTCAAATGTACCAATATTTCTCAGCTGTTCCTCATAGGACTTGGTTTTGGACCTTTTATTACCCAGTTGCATCCTCTGAACACTTTCCATCTCATCAGTATACCTCTTAAGCCATGGTGCCCAGACCTGTACAAACTATTCTAAATGGGGTCTAACCAAAACAGAATAGAGAGGTGGAATGATTTCCTTCAATCAGAGCACTATATTTCTGTTGAGGTAGTCTAGAATTTCATTGGCTTTTTTGACTGCTGCATTACACCATTGAATCATGCTTAACTTGCGGTCTACAAAGACTCCTACATCCTTCTCACATCTACTACTTTCAAGCCAAGTGTCACCCATCCTATATTAGTGCATGTCATTTTTTCTTCCTAAATGTAATACTTTGCATTTATCTATGTTTAAATTCATTCTGATAGTTTTGGCCCAGTTTTCTAATCTGTTAAGGTCATTTTGAATTCTGATCCTATCCTCTGGGGTATTAATTACTCTTCTTAATTTGGTGCATAAAACTTCCTTAGCTGTTGACAATTGTACTTAGGAATGGTAGAGAGACTGCTAAAGACAAAACTGAACTTGGCTGATCTGGGCATGGCACTCCAGCTAAGTAAGAACAAGCATAATTCACCAGCAAAGTCAATTCTGTTGGTTTGTAAGAATGCATGTCAGGCATTGCTGGCAAAGTGTGTCATGATTATTGAACTCCTCCAAGCATAAATTGAATGGGGAACGGCGGGTAATTAGCTCCAGCCAAACAGGCTCTAGACTTGTCCTCCTTTGTCATTAAAGAGCAGGCTGATAATGAAAGGAGCTCTAGTAATTAGCACAAAATAGGGAGGGGCCAGGCTGTGCTTATAGGCCTCTTTTGCACTTGTCTGTCTGCTGTAATGAAAATTTGACTAGAGTAAACAATAGGGAATGATAAGATGATTGTGCATTAATAGGCAATGATTGTTTTGGAAAAATAAGCATTTAAGGAAGCATTCATCCCAGTGACAAGGTATAATTATTCCAGTAACTGAGGACAGCATTGTAAGGAAGTATGTGGATATGCAGTGCGGTCTTGATTAATACAGCACCCCCCCCTTTCATCAATGACTAATTTAGATAATTTACACTGTGTTATTTACTATAATGTATATTGTATGTCTTCTGTTTTGTTTCATCAGGAGACCTTTCACATTACACTATGATCCCAATTTAACTGTCATAGCAACAGAATCCTATGGAATCTTGGCATTTCTAGTTTGGTGAAGCACTGGAGCTTTCTGGCATTGAATTGTAAATACTCTCTAAAGTGAAGATGCCATGATTCCACAGGATGGAACAATGGCAACTAAAGTAAAATCATGGTGTTTTAATTGTGTAGTATAATTGTGTAATTTAATTGTGCAGTGTGAAACGGTCCTTTGTCACAGAACCCCTGCAACACAAAACAATGAACCATCTTGTTAACATAGACAGCTTTGGAATTATTTCCATAGACACATGTTTTACACTGTGGTCATAACTTTCTTCTTACATAAAACAAGGTGGGTAGTTCTGCTGTAACAACCTCTGTTTAAGAAATACAGAGCTATGAATATTTTGGAATTCTGGGTTCTAGTTTGTTCTCTACTTGGGCCCCTAGACCCTTCTGCATTCCAAAATCATAGCACTATGATTCCACTTTAACTAGCATGGCTGCATGCTATGGAATCTTGAGATTTGCAGTTTAGAGAGATAGTAGAGCTCTCTGACTGAAAATATCCCTTCCTATACTTCAGATCCCTAGATTCAATATTTCCACAGAGGTTAAACTGGAATGATAGCACTATCACTCTATAGTGCGAAAAGATCTCCTTAGCATAAATAATTTAAAGAACTCTGAGTCCAGGGATTTCTTTTATGTAAAATAGCAGACATTGCTTCCACACTACACTGTTATAGTGCTATTATTCCGCTTTCAACATTCTATAGAATCCTGGAGTTTGCAGGTTAGGGAGGGGTCTTTAGAATTCTCAGCCAGAGAGCTCTTTGGCCTCAGTAAATTACAAACCCCAGAATTCCACAGGATGCTGAAAGTGGAATAATAGCACTATAACAGTGTAGTGTGGAAAGGCCCTAAGTTTTTATCAGTGGTTGTTAATGTTTCTTCTCAGGTTTCACAGGCAAATGAAGGATATCATGGATTCAGCAGTATGGCATACGAGTTGTGTGTAATTCCCATTGAAATAAAATGTGCTGAACTGTATTGACTATATCAATGGCTGGATCCAAAGCTGTTCATCTTTGAAGAGTGGAAGATCTTCTCAACCTTTGATGCAATGGTTGAGGAGAATATGAATGAATAAATAAGATGATTTCAGTCAGTTTCCTGTCTCTTCTGAAACTTCTCATGCCCCCTTCAAAAGTGTTCCAGAGGGTCCTGTATTTTTCTGGAGCAAATTTCCATGGGTGATGGTTGAACATGTTGGGGTATGTGGAGAAATGACCAATAATTCCTTCTCCATGCCATTGATGGATGCAAGAAACACTGTTTCTTTACTGGCAACCCCACTATTACAGTTTTGAGATCATGTTTTTGATTCGGTACAAGCTCCAAAGCTACTATGCCAGTGTACAGAAACACCTCTTGCTCATACTTGGTCTAGCATACATAAAATAATAAAAATACAGAGGTACTGCTAGTTGCTAGTTAATTAACAGATACTGAATAGTTTTCCTTATCCTCTCTCCTTATGTAATGCAAAGCAAGGCAGAACCTCAGGCAAAACAAGACAAAACAAACGAGTAGTTGATAAGAGTACTTTGTTTACTTTTTAATTGCTTCTAAGTAGTTTGGGGCTTAAAGAACTTTTTCTCTCTCAACTTCATCAAACTGGAGCTGTGCTTGCGGTGGTGGAGGGGAGAAGCCTTCAGGAAGGAGCTTAATAATTTTAAACCTATATAAGAGAATTTCATTTTCAACTAAACTTTCTGTATTTCCTGAGGCTATAGGGGGATTATGTAATATCAGGTTCATACATTATAATCTTCACAGCCCAGTCTAGTGGGAGAAACCATGATGCAAAATTGTAGAAACTGTCTTTTTTAATTCTCGCCTAGGAGAGTGGTTTCCCCTCCGCTTAAACTAGTAATAAAATGTTCACACATGCTAAACAATACTATAATAATACATGTCAAAATGGATGCAAAGAAAGAGGTACTCCATTTTAATGGGTATTTAAAGATAAAGCTTTTGGAAGAGATTGCTGACTCAGATATATAAATGTATAAATTTCAAGGTATGGACCTTTCAGATAGTACACAGGAACTAGATGAAATTGCCCTAAAGCTAGTTTTCTATCTGACAATCCAATCTAATTGCTTTTATTTACAGAGGCAAGATGTAAGGCATTGATTTCGTTTGAAAACAATAGGGTTAGAGATTTAGACATTTAGACCCACATCTCTCCTCTTTAATTTCTTCTTGCTCAATTTTCAGAGGGCTAGAAGCCATTCTGCATCAAGTTCTGGATGTTCAATTATGGGTATTTATTTCAACACTACAAAGTTATACCACTGTTCTACCAATTTAGTGGTCACAGCATCTCTGAAGGAATCCTTTGAATTATAGTTTGGGAGTACACAATAGATTTTCTGGGTAGGAAATGGCAGTTTGCAGAGACCCCTCAGAAGAGAAAATAACTATGAATCCAAGCTAAATCTGTGCACCCTCATTTGTGTGTTTCAACACATACACACAGAGTTTCAGACCTCATAGAAGTGTGTCCTTATTTTAATGGGTTTCCTAGCGTGTCACTGTGCTCATGACACAAGATATTTGAAACTCTAGGGAAAGCACGTTTTACAGTGGGTAGAATGCTCAAATGTGACATGGGGTACTGGTTACACTAAGGCACTTTCTCAGCACCCTCCCATCCTGCAATGTGGATGGTAGAAGGACAGGATTAAGATGACACTTCTGTTTGATGTCATCATGGTCCCATCCTTCTCCTGTCCCCAGGTGGTACAATCACAGATTAAATCATTGAAGAATTTTCCCCATCAATGCCATGCAATTGTGCCACCATTCTGGACTTAACTGTCCTAAAGAAGACACAGAAATGCAATGGCTCATTCCCTGCCCCACTGCAGCCTGGGAAAGTACCTGGCTGTGCTGTGGAAGGAAGAGGCATGGCCATTGAACTCCCTTCTGCAGGGAGCCACCCGGTGCGGAGGGGATCACTCCCGTCATGCTCCCGCCTGGCCCAGCCACTGCTGGGATCCCCATCAGACAACTTTAGGAAAAGTTAGGGTGCAGAAAGGGCCTAAGATCAGCAATACTTGGGTTCAAATCCTTACTTAGTGCCATTGAGTGACTTTGGGCTAGTTACTCTCTCTCTCTCTCTTTTTTAAATATCCCACAATGTTGTTGTGAGGATGAAATATAGGAGGCGGGGGATCACTATCTAGATTACCTCAAGTTCTTTGATAGAAAGTAGCATAACAAGGATAGCATGTGTTATTTTAATACATTGTGTCTTTTTTCCCCTTTTGCTTAATCCTTTTGGTCAAGATAGGTAAAAGGAATTGTGGGATCTGTTCTGTTCTGGTTTAAGGAACCCTTACACATATTTGGAGCATTGGCAATCTATACTTCAAAAGCAATACTTCTTCTTTGGTCCTTCATACTCTCTAACTATACTTTCCTAAAGAAAGATGTGATAAAATGAAATGTGCTATCCCTATCTGTAAAGCTAAGAAGAAAAATACCACTAGAAAGGAGTTTTATTGTCACTTTTTTTCTGAACAAACATTAAAGTATCCTAAAGATCAGTAGAAGAATTAAGAAAATCATTCTTAAAGACACTACCTCTAAGCAATATACGAGCACGTTGGGGAATGAGACAGATAGAAGTTATTCAACAAGCAGAGGAATTCATATACTCAAGTAGAAGGTAAGTACCAACCAGTCCCATACCATTATAACTCACACATAAAGCCTAACACTGAAATAAAGCAGACTCAGTCTTCTTCATGAAAACATATATAGTAGGTCTACTTACCAAAAAAAAAAAAAGATTTCATTAACATCTCATGCCAAGAGGCTCTGTAACAGGAGCTCTTCAAATATGAAGGAGAGCAAAAACTGAAAAAGGTAGGGAAAATAAACTCAGACTAACTCAGTACCCTTAAGACCAACAAACAGGAAATAAAACAGATACATGCTATGCTGACTGAAGCCCTTTTCGCATGGTATTTCTGATGCAAAGGAGCCCTTTGAGCATCACACACATGTGAGGAGCAGTCCACACGATGCACTCACATTTGCATGATGCTCAAGGGCCTGACGTGGACTGTGCACACATTTTTTCATTTTTGGCTTGAAGCTGAAAATGCTCACGCATCACTCCAGGGGCCCACGTGCACTTACCTTGCATGCAGAGACTCAGGAGCTGGGCCAGTCACGCTTCCTGTCTCAGTGCAGCCTGGGAGGTCCAAGGCTGCACTGTGAAAGGAAGAGGCAGGGCTCTTGGGCAAGCAGAAAGCTTGTGCAGAGCCGAAGAAGCAGGGAAGCAAGAACCTCTCTCTTGAGGCTGCTCACTCAAGCCCTGCACCACAGCACCGCAAAAAGCTAAGGTGCGAAAAGGGTCTGAGACATGCAAATTAGCAACTACTAATTATATACATGCTACAGTTGTTATCTGTAGCAGATTATACTGTAATAGAGTTTGGGGTTCCATACCCATTTTTGTTATTAGCTGTGCATTTTGGTAGAATCTAGTTACGCATGTTGTAAACTGGGGTTATAAGTCTTTTTCCTGGATAGTAAAGAAGTAGACTAGTAGAAAAGACTGCTAACAGAAAAGATTGAGGCCATTTCCACATGGGCTTAAAAACCGGTGCAAAGCGTCCTCCAGAGAGGACGTCTGCACCTGGGAGCAGACTGGGTCGGACTACTTTACATAGTTCCGCACCTCAGTCCACTCTGGAACGACCCGAAGCAGTTGTGCAGTGTGCTTTTTAAACCTGTTTCTTCTGGTTTTTTAAAAGCACGGAGCGCACCACTCCGTGCCACTCTGTTCCTGCGCTCTGGTGCGGATTTGCAGGCTCACACCAGTGCGAGCATGCAGATCTGCCGGGGGGAGCTTTAGGCTGGTGAGCTTCAGCGGTTGGTGGAGAGTTTCCACCAACTGGAAGCTGCCATTTTCTTCCCCAGAGCAGTCCGGAACGGTGCTCATGCACTGCTCCAGAGCAGCCTGGACCCGAGCATCGAGCCAAGAAGTCTGGTAAGTACTGGACTGGGGCGATTCCATCGCCACGTGTGGAAACGGCCAAAGTTAGAAATCCATGTTCCGTATGGCTTAATATTTTATAGTTTTTGTTATTAAAAGGCAACCACATGGCAATGCACATTTTTGATGGGAGAGAGATAAGATGTTGGGATTACATTTTTTTCTTTAGTATCTTCCTTAGTCTTTCAGCTGAATTTTAGAGTGGATATTGACAACATGGATTATTCTGAGAAATCTAACCTAGTCCCCCAACAAGCAATTTAGTTTGCACTGAAGTAAATGGCAAATGCTGGTGGGATTATAAAGACTGAGAGAAATTGTTTTGTGCCCAATTTCTGTGTTTTTCTTTATTAAAACCAGTTGCGCTGCATGACAAATGAACAAAATCCCCAGTTAATATTCTTTCTTTTGTTAACTAGCAGTCTGAAACAAAGTCAGTGCAGGGACAGATGGTTCAAGACAGACAGACAGACAGATTTACCAGAAGCAACAGATAAGATAGCACCTCTTCCCATTCTATACAGAAGACATGACTGATGCTTCAGCATTATTTCAAAAAGCATCTTCCACCATACCTGAGAGTAGAAAGGGAATTTGGCGGGATGCAGAGAGGGCTTCATAGTATATGCAGCTCAACCTCAATAATACTACATGTTCCTCAGCCTCTCATTCCTTTCTCTGTCTAACTAAAGAGCCAGACCTGATAACAATGAATGCATGACTACTGTTAGCAGTAGGTGAGGGAGGGATATGGTTGTCCCTTCGCTAACTATGGTGGTGGGGGAACATGCTGTTTCCAGAGGGAGCAATTAATTGTGATTTTAAAAATCCCCTCTGCCTTTTCCTCTCTTTGACAAGGTCAAGCAATAACTATACAACTGGCCGTGCTGGCTGTAGAATTTTGGGAATTGTAGATCAAAAGAGTAACTTTCCCAAGCTCTGGAGAATGATAGATGTGGATGCAAAACTGTACCCTGCCAAAAGTACCTCGAAAGAGCCAGAGATAGAAGACATAGCAACTAAAAGGTGTAGCAATTGGGAGGAAGGAATGAGATCATTGCCCCCCCAATAACATTTTGCCCCACCCAGTGAAATCTTCCTTCAGTCTCCGATTTTGTAACATTGCAGCAACTTAACGTTCTAGTTTAGCATTTAGAACTATAGTTCAGACATTGAAGGAAAAGGGACAAACAATGTCACCAAAATGTTGGGCACATAAAATATTTCTGAGCATTTGGTGTTTCATTTCTGAGTTCCCAAGCAACTCCAAAAAGATCTTTGAATGCACTTTTATTTGAATGATGACCATACATTCAAAAAGGAGAGATGCTGTAGTAACGAGAGATTTCAACTATCCTGATATATGTTGGCAGTCAAACTCTACCAAGACCACAGGTTCCTTGCTTGCCTTGCAGACAATTTCATGGTCCAGAAGGTGGAAGAGGTGACAAGGGGATCAACTATTTTAGATCTGATCCAAACCAACAGGGATGAGCTTGTTGATGAGGTGTTTAGCCATGTTTAAATATTTGAAGGGATGTCATGTTGAGGAGGGAGCGGGCTTGTTTTCTGCTGCTCCAGAGACTAGGATAAAGAGCAATGGATTCAAGCTGCAGGAAAAGAGATTCCACTTAAACCTCAGGAAGACCTTCCTGATGGTCAGAGCTGTCCAGCAGTGGAATATGCTGCCTCAGATGTGGTGGAGTCTCCTTCTTTGGAACTTTTTAAACGGAGGCTGGATGGCCATTTGTTGGGAGTGCTTTGATGTGTGTTTCTGCCTAGCAGAGAGTTGGAATGGATGGCCCCTGTGGTCTCTTCCAGCGCTATGATTCTATGAATCTATCCTGTCTCACTGGCTTGTTTGCAAGCTGCTACTAAAAAGAACTGTGTCAAAAGTCAGCAAGATAAGTAAGAATAATTTGATAACTGACTGTCCAGTTCTAAGAACCTGTTTGCATAGGAAAGATGACACTTATACTAGATGACAGTTATGCTAAGAAAGGTCATGAAGATTCTGTTCTGTAGATCTTGCAGCTTTGCTAAGCAACTGCAATGTGCATCTTCTCTCTTTGTTCATGTAATACTGAAAGTTCTATCAATATGCTACTGTTTCAAATAAAGCTTCTCCATCTGACCAGTCTCTTGCTATTCAGCTTGGCTGAAAGCAGAGTTCATATGACTGGGCTCTTTTTGCAAAAAAAGTGTATGCATGTGCAGCTCCTTTCTAACCAGATTCAACCCCCCAATCCAGCTCCATATTTCACCTGGAAAGGTAGAGGCATAGGTAGACTGGTATTTCAGTCTACCCCTACAAAGAGACAACAAAAATAACTTTAGAGGCCAACAATTTACATTATTTCTCTCTTGGCAATAATATAACTTTGGAGGATGAAGGAAAAACTCATGGAGGACAGAATTTTTTTTGGAGGGGTAATGTCTTCATTCCCCCCAGCAAGCTACATCCCTTGAGTCAAGAAGAAACTGAATGATTCAATAGGATATGGTTTGGGAAGCCTGTTGAAATGGTTTTGGATTTCATAATGGAAGAAAAGCATCCCATAGGTATGCCCATGCATTTGTTTTATTTAAAATGATTTTGAGGTGCTTCTAGAAGAAGTAATATAAAATGATAACAACTCATAAAGTAAAGAACTGGAAACAAGACCATAAGCACAAAAATGAGAGTAGGAACATGTTCATAAGAAGTGAGTTTTCAAAGCTTTCTTGAGACCTGCGAAAAAGGGCCTTCTGTATCTCTAATGAAAGCTCAATCCAAAAATGCAGGGTCTTCTACCTTGCAGTGATCCACTTAAATATCTGTGGCAGTGAACAAATGAGATAGGCTGCTGTTGATGGATGTGGAAGGCAGACAGATCAGTACAGCTGAAAGCTATCATTGCTGTTTTGGAAGCTATTCCTTCTACCACCCCTTTGTTTGCTTGCTTCTTTTAGTAAGGGACTGATCATATTAGTCTATGAATTTGGTTTACTTCAGGTCAGTTGGTTACAAAGAAGAAAAATAGTCTTCTAGATTATATGAGCTTCATAAAAGTTATTGTTAAATTCTGTCCCCTTCTGCTTTTGATAGTCTCCTTAAAATGGCATTATGTTCTTGAACATGGAACCTTACAGGTCTCTCACAATAGCTGGAATCCACAAAAGTGCCTGCTGTTTTGTTACTGTGTTCAGTTTTACTATGCAGCTATTAAGACTGTTCCAACTAGAGTCTATTTTTCAGGTATGTACACATTCAGTCATAAAACCTGTCCTCTTAAAATGTGTGTTATAAATAGAAATACTAATGGAAGACTATGTTTTATGAGGAATCCATTTGGTCGATATACCAGATGTCTAGGAAGAAATGAACACAAGCTTACAGCTCGTATCACTGCCCCTTTCATAAGAATGTAAGAATCACCTAAATGGATAAGACAAGATCTCCTTAGTTCAGTGTCTGATCTTTAGGTAAACTGGTCAGAATCACTTGGGCACCTCACAAGTAAGGCATGTTGGCCTATTCCTGCTCTTTTCCCCCAGTAGTTGGTATTCATAGGTAGCCTCTGAATATGAAGCAAATAGTCATCAATAGACCTCTTTATCAAGAGTTTTGTGGTGTAACTGTAGATTTAAATAATGTAGTGGTTACAGAGATATGGCCTTATTTAATGGTAGAAGAAGAAAGTGGCTTGCCTCCAAGTGCTGATTCATATTCTCTTGTGGATGTTGAGGGAATCACATGATAGATAGAGGAAAGTGTGTTCTGTACCACAGGTCTGTGCCTTATGGCATTCAGGTGTTTCCCTGAAGTAGTTAGAAGTAACTTCTAACTTTCAGGGAAAATGGCAAGTCTAATGGTAATTAACTACTTTTTAGAAGTAACTTTAAAAGCAATGGCTATAGGTCAGTGTAAAGCATATGCTTTGCATGCTGATCGTCCTAGGATCAGGTGAGGTGAAAAACCTTTGTCAGAGTGGATAATACTGGGTGAGATGGTAAACAGACTGAGCAGATATAAAGCAAGTTCTTATGCTTGTCTCATTTATACCTTTATCTGTAAGAACCATGCCTGCCTCAGGGACTCTTGTCATCGAACCTCAAACTAAAGCACAGTACTGAAGCTTCCCTACCTGAGGACTACTTCTCATATTAACTCTCCACTGAAATGGAAACTTGTGTCAGTATATGGCTGGGGGAGAGGAGAGACAATAACAGATATATCTAGAGAGTCCTGTAGATAATGAATAAGCACAATGATCTCCTTTGTTGGCTTGTCAACATTATAGGAATACTGGTAGATGACTAATAATCATTCACATTTTTTGTTCATTTAGCCTAGTATTATCTTCACAGAGACAGAGGTTTTTCCCATGACCTGCTATTTGAAACTACTAATTCCAGAGTAGGAATCAATGCATTCCTTGATGTGATGCTGAGCTGCAATTCCCAGAAGCCTTACTTAGCACAACTCACTCCAAAGAATGCTGGGGATTACAGTTCAACAAAATCTAGAGAAGCATATTATTCCCACCTAACTGGAGTAGACAGGGATTGAACCTGGGACCTACTACATGCAGAAAGTTTGCCTGATCACAGGGCTGCACAAAGAGATTTGTGTCTACTTTTTCTGATTATTCAGCCAGCTCTTCCCTGTCCAGTTGTGAATGCTGTAAATCAGGGCTAGAGACATATAATTCCCTCCAGATGCTGCTGGAGTGCTATTGCCATCATCCTTCACCATTTGCTATGCTGGTGGTGCATTCTGATGATAGTCGGAATCTAGCAGAAGGATCAACCATTGCTCCATTGAGCTATAAACTGAGTTAGTTCCCCCTCTTCACTCCCTTTCCTCTCCTGTAAGCTTCACATTGTCAGCCTGATACTTCTTTGTTTTTGTAGCTTTGTGTCATGACCTTTATTCAGGTTTCTGTTTGCCTCTGCATAAAGCTGCAGTTTCTCTTCTGCAGACTCCTTAGGGAATGGCTTGTGTTAAAATGTAATAAGTATTTGCATGTTACAGCCCTTTGTTTAAACCAATAAGTGATGACACAAATCTCTCCTTGCAAATTTAGCCTGCGGCTGCAAACAGGCCAAAAACCTGCACTTTGATAAGGAACATGGCAACAAAGCATCCACCTGAGATTCCTATGAGACTAAGAGATTTGTATTATCCCCTTACAGTAACGGATCAGAAAAGCTTAACTGCAATTGTCAAATTAAAAGCAAAAAACAAACAAAAATTCTGGAGCTTTCAACAGCAATTTCAAGTTGGAAATATAAAATATATGTTCTGTTTACTGAGGACATTTTTGGGGCAATATTTTCCCTTTGTTTGTATTGTATTATTTCCTACAGCCATGATGATCAGAGCAGCTAACTGAGGACACACTGAACTGGTGAATTTGTTCTATTGTCATAACAGTGGGATTTATTGCCCAGCAGTGTGGTCCAAATTAGAAAAGCAAGATGAGCAAGGAGTTAAGAAAAGGCATGGTTTATTTCAAAAGCAGAAATAGGTGCATGCTTTGTGGAGGTCCAAAGTGAAACAAAACACATTTTCCAGCACCCACCTTATGCACACTAAACAGGTGGGTTTTGTCATGCAAGCATAAAGAAAATGACACTTAGTACAAATCACATCCTCTCTGTCTGGCATCTATCACCGTTTCCAAACAGTTCCAATCTGTTTATCATTTTCAGATAGCATGTGATAATTCAACAGGAACTTAGGTGTTTGCTTACTTCAGAGAGTCTGTTTACTTTAAACAAGGAATATAATTAACAGTTGCAGGTTAAAACACAGGATGGATCCAAGGCTCATAATCTAGCCTATGTAACCTTCTCACTTCTAAGGAATGGACATCTCAAGATTTTTGAGATCAGACTAGAAAAGGAGAATTTCTAGCTTTGAGAGTAAGGGTTTCGTTGTTGTTGTTGTTGTTGTTATTATTATTATTATTATTATTATTATTATTATTATTATCAAGCTATCATCTTCACAATGATATTAAGATGGAGAAGCTAAAAGTGTCCTGAGACTATGCTCTGAGATGTTAAGATGGGGAGGCAAAGCAAACATATCACCATGACAATCCATCTCTCTGTGTGTGCCATTATCTCATTCTCTTTTTCTTTGTCACACAGAGACAGACACAAACACAAAATACTTGATAGAGTATTTGGCAGCAATTAGAGATGTGAATTTTCTTGAGTTGTACCTCCATGAAAAGGTGGGGAATATTAACTCAAAGAAGAGGCCTGTGAGAGGAGGGTAATCTTATGAGATCTTTTATACCTATGTTTACCAGTACTAGTGCAGGGAAGAACCAGCTGGAGATCCAAAATAAGCATAATTGTTTGATTTGGGGAATTACAATCACATGCACAAGATCTAAGCAGTCACACAATCACACAATGCTAACTGAAAGAAAAGAGAAGAAAGTTCTAGATACTGAGATTTTTAAGGTGAAGTGGGTGATATTTACCTATGCAGCAGAGCAGAGAAGAAGCAGTGACGTGGCTTAGACTAGGAGTCCAAGGACAGTACAGAACTGGGAAAGTACAGAAAGCGGCAAAGTGATAACCAGCAACCAGTGTACTGTGAGTTGGCTGGCCAAAAACTGGGGTTTAAATACTCATTTTCTCCCTGGAGGGCTAAGGTTCTAATGGCTCTCTGGCAAAGTAAACAATGGAGTCTGGAGGGTGGACAATGAGGTTTGGGATGAGCTAATGGTGCTAGCATTAGGGGACAAAGGGCTCATGGTAGGCTTGATAGCTTTATAGTTGTTGGGCAAGTGTGGGGACAAAAGAGAAGCTTGCTTGGTCGGAGGGAGAGGAGTTAAGACAATCAGTCGTCCTGGGGAAACATCCCTGATGCAGCTGTCTCTCAAAGGTCATCAGAGACGAACTGTAAGTCCATTATCATCAGAGTTTCCTGGTGATTTCCCAACTATGATCTGGCTGTTCCTTGAGATAACTTCTGACCTGATTTTGCAAAGTGCATGTATGGTAAGCTTTTCCTCTTGGTTAGCATGGCCATGCAAACATAGCAGCGGATAGTTTATATTTAAGACAATTAATATTTGCCAATTAAATCATATCAAAACATGGGGGTGTATGGCCAGGTAACAACATAACATTTTGCAGCAGGGGCTAAAAGTTCAGTTTTGGTCTCCTCAGCCCAGAAAACTCTTTTTTCCATATGTTATGTTTCTCACATGTCTTTCTGTAAACTCCAAACAGGGCTTGATATGGGATTGCTTTAACTTTGTTATGGTACTCTTCCATAATTCCCAGTATTTAGGCACTCCTGGGTAATAACTCTCATATAAATAGTTTCTCCTGTCTCACCTATGGGTTTGTCTAGATCCTTCAGCATTATTATTATTCTCCTGATTGTTTCTTTGATCAATGTTCTCCTCATTTACTTACACTAAGGTCTTTTCCACATCATGCAATTAGAACGGGTCAGTGCATCCTCTCACGGAGGTCGTCTGCACCTTGGAGCGGACTAGGAGCAGACTACTTACCAGAGATCCACACCTCAGTCCACTCCAAAATGACCCCAAGTGGTCCTCCAGCGTGTTTTCTAAAGACTTCAAAAAATAGGTCTTTATTTTCCTGGAACGTGCCATTGCATTCCTGCTCCCTTGTGCAGATTCTCAGGCTCGCACCAATGCAAGCCTGTGATCTGTGGAGGGCGGGCTTTAGGCATGGTGAGCTTCAGTGGTTGGTCGAGACCCACAACCAACCGGAACCTGCCATTTTGGAAGTCAGAAGCTGCCATTTTGGAAGCCGGAGCAGTGCAGATCTACAGACCTCTCACTGCTCCGATTTGCCCTGGACCAAGGAGGAGCCCTGTGGAAGGGCTTCAGGGACAGTCCACATTGCTTCAGACCCCAGAAGAAGTGGTAGGTAACGGCATGGAGCAATTCCCTTGCCTCGTGCAGAAAGGGCCTAAGTTTTGATGGATAGCCTGAGAGTCATGATTTAGATGTCTCCTCCATATTTTGTCATGAGAGATTTAACAGTTTCTGGGATGTGTACATAGTTATCAGATTTTTAAAAATTAAGGTGACCTGATAGGTGCTTCTGCACAGCTTTATCCTGGGCTTATTTAAATAACTCCTTGGTCTTCACTATCCTGTTTCTTTTGATATACTCTCCTTCATACCCTGGTGCCTCCCAGAAATAGGTGTATTTCAACTGTATGGCATCTGGAACAGTGGGTTGCACCAGAACTTATTAGAGCTTACATAAGTGTGTTACAACAAACTTGTGTGTGAATGCTTATGTAACTAATAAGTGTTGGTTTGTTCCCAGAAAATAAACTGATTATTTTTTTCAAATTAAATTTGAGGGACTGGGAAAGGACTTTGGAGACTGGTGAGGTGCATCAAAGGCCATAAAAATGGATTCCAGGGCCACATGCACCCATGGGATACACTTTGCCTACCACTGCTTTGAAGTTCTGACTAAAACATATTCGTACTGCACTGCTACCACCATGTTCCCTTGCCCCTAGATAATGCATCTTATAGTGAACTACACTGCTGTTGGAAATGCTACTAGTTTTGGAGATTAATCAGACAAAACTTGAACCCACACACTAAGTTATTCAGCAAGGGTCATCCAGTGGAGTGAAAAGGTGGGAAATTCTTGGGGAAAAAAGGCAACTACTTCTACCAGCTTCCAACAAGGGGTATACAATGGAATTGCTACTGCAAGGTATGGTGACAGCCATCAGTTTATGTGGTTTCAAAAGGGGATTAGTCAAAGTCATAAAGACTAGAACTGTCCATAACTGTCAGAGGCTATACCCTCTGGGTACTATTTTTAAACAATCTCTATTTTATGACTTTGAGTTTACTTTGGGGGTAAAACTAAGAAATAAGCTTTTTAAGCTAACAGATATAAGTATACTTCTTCTCGAATTAAATACAGCTATAGGAATAATATGGGAATATGAAAGTAGGATATTGAATTGCAAATGATTCATTTTGAACTAAGGTAGGCAATCTTTCTCATTGTTTTGGACATTGTTTTTGTGGTGGTGGTTGTGTTCCTTCATGTTGTTTCCAACTAATAGTGATCCTAAGACAAACCTATCATGGAGTTTTCTGGGACTTAGAGTATGTGACACACTCAAGGTCATCCACTGAGTTTCCATGGCCAAGTGGGGAATCAAACCCTGGTCTCTAGCATTGTAGTCCAACATTTAAACTACTACACCATGCTGAATTACAACTCCCAAAACCCTGTTATTCATGATGCTAATTATGGGAGATGTAATTCTAAATGTCTGGAAGACACCAGATTGCTTAACCATGCTTTAAATAAATGAGCTATGGTTTCTTTAGGTGCCTCTTTTTCCTTCATTTGAGTTTTAATTCAGAAAAAGCAAAAGAAACATACTATATAGTGTAGTATCTTTATTTAAAATGAGCTTTAACCAAATCCATGAGGGAATGTTCATTTTTAAAAAAAGATGATTCAACATCCTAGTTATTTTGAAGATAAGCTGTTGAAAGAATTTGAAGGAGCAGCCCAAAGAATACTTTGAAGGAAATAATGGTGTCCAGGAAGAAAAATGCCCCATCATAACTGTTTTATTCTTTAGTTATCCCAGCTTTTATCTTCATCCTTTGTGCACACAAAAATGTGGGAATGGCAGTGCCAACAAAAGAAGCTAACATGAATAGTGTGAAGAGAAGCCAGTCCAGCTTAGCAAATTAAGGATTTGAAAGATGGTGGGACCTTGGGGAGAGTCTGCTTCTTAGAAGATTTGATTCTTCATCTATTTTCATGTAAGAGAGGGTGTGGAAATCCCATTTCAATAGCTTTGCAGATGCATCATTTTAATTTATAAACAAGCCTGTGAATTTCTTTCCAAAGAGTACACAAGTGTTTGCCAGCGAATGCTCTCAGGCTGAAAAGAGAATTGTTAATTGGAGAGTCTATGATTCTGGCCCTCAGAGAAGAAGCATCAAGAACAATAATTTGATCAAAACATTTCAGTACTTTTTTGAGAAGTTGGAAATCTGAAGGAAGAAGGGGATGGCGAATAAACCTCAGTGCTAATAAAAAGCAAGGAGCTTGCTAAAAATTGTCCTTCAGCAAAATGAGGTGGAGGGAGGGTTGCGTAGCATTTGTGATATCTTAGCAAATATTTGTAATGTATGATTTTAGATCTTTCTAATTTTAGACACATGCATTTTGTGATTTTTTTAAAGAATGGCAGTTTTATAATTACAAGTTCTGATTTTAATTAGGGTCCTTTCTGCAGCTTACCTGTCTGTAGTCATCTCAGCATCATCCTGGCAGCAGCTTTGCTGGGATGTGAGTGCAGAGGCCAACACTTCCCTTTGCACCAACTTGCTTACTGCAGAAGGAAGCGCAATGGCTCTGCCTCTTCCTGCCACAGAGCAGCTGGGTACTATCCCAGGCACATTGGGGCAGGAAGCACAGTCATTGTACTTTCAGGGCCTCTGCAGCCCTGGAAGGTAAGTGTGGGTGTGTGGCAGGATGGCGACACAATTGTGTGTTATTGATGGGAAAAACCCATCAATGATTTATTCCATGATCATGCCTCCTGGAGATGGGAGAAGAACAGGATTGTGACAATGTCATGCATAAGAATTGTTGTGGTCTTGTCCTTCTCCCATCCCTACGGCGGGTTGGGAGAGTGAAGCAGAAAGGGCCTAGGTGTGCTTATATAAAAATGGAAATGCTTAGCAACAATGAGAGTTCATATTCAGCCCAAAGTATATCTTTTGTGGATTACCTTTTTTTTTTTAATTTCTGAGGCCAGCTGGTGTGTACAGAGGTTCATCTTGGTTCTGTGCTGAAAATAATAGAATCATATGTTTTCAATTCTCCTACTGTTTAAAAAAGGTTCTGAAATATTTTTCAAACAAGAAAGAAATGTAAAATTCTTGTAGGTGGGATGTTTGGAATTCTGAGTTATTAAATAGTCAGGGTATTAATTCTGTGTCTACACCTACACCTTACCTACAAGAATGAATGCCCTGAGGAAAGGCTGGAGGAACACAGCATATGCTATTCCTTAATACCTTTTAAGACCTGGGCAGGCAACAAGATTGTAAGACAATGGGGAAAGGAATAATGGGAAGGAAAACACACAAAACACCTTTGGGTGCTTTGCAATGACAAAGTAAACTCAGAAATGCTATCAAAAGAATTTCTAAAGTACCCTGAGAATAGAGCAGAAATTGAAGTTCTCTCTCTCTTTCCCCCCACCCCTAGGGAAGAAGCCTGGGAATGGGAAACAGAATTTGGCACAGCAGTAGTTTACTTTGTGAGTTTTAACCACTCCAAATCATCTGGCAATAGACTTTGGCCATTTCTGCACAGGCTTAAAGAAATGATGCAGAGCGCCCTCCAGGAAGGACATCTGCACCTGGGAGCGAACTGGGTCGGACCTAATTAGTGTAGTTCCGCACCTCAGCCCGCTCCAGAATGATCCAAAGTGGTCGTTCAGTGTGCTTTTGAAAGACCACTTGAAACAGGTCTTTCAAAAACACAGAGTGCACCACTCCATGCTCATGCTCCGGTGCAGATTTGCAAGCTTGCACCAGTGTGAGCCTGCAATCCGCTGGGGGGGGCTTTAGGCTGGTGAGCTTCAGCGGTTGGTGGAGAGCCTCGACCAACCAGAAGCCACAATTTTCATCCCCAGAGCAGTGTGGAGCGGCAGCCATGCACTGCTCCGGACCAGCCTGGACCCAAGCGTGGAGCCAAGAAGTCCGGTAAGTACCAGCACGGGGCGATTCCCTCGCCCAGTGCCAAAATGGCCTTTAACAGAGAGCTGTGTGCTCTGTAAGCAGTATAGCAAAGAGGAACCTTATCATGAGATCTAAAAAGATTTGACTTTTCAGAAACAGCATCTCTAAATAGTGATCTTGCTCTGTTTGGATTTGGGGTCTGAAGCTCACAGAATAGTTTCTTTCTTCTGAGTGTTATCAAAAGGTACATTTCCATCAATCCATATGTTTGATTTTTTTATAAAAAATCAAGGCTTGAAAACTATGCAGCATTTTTTTTTAGTAAAGAAATGTAGACAGGGAACCTCTTATCTGCTTAATTTTTTCCCCCAAGTAGGTTTGGGATCAGGAGCTTTGCGTACACTGGATCTAGCTGTTCTCTTAACTTGGCCCTTTGCAAGCTGACCTGTTTAAAACGTATAGAAAACTCTTATGTTGGTGTTCCTATTCTGCCGCTTTGGAAGAAAAGGCAGGTAAGGGGACTTTGACAATCGCTCCATATTCCCTATAATAATCCCAAATTATGAATATGTACAAATTATGAATGCAAATCAACTACAGCTGTGAAACACCAGGTTACATATTCATACTATGATCATGAATTCCAGACCATGTGATTTCTTTGTGATTTGCTAGTTTTTGTTAGAAATAGAATGAGGTTCAACAACATTAACTTCTTATGCTAATGAAATGGGAGATGAACTCATTCATTTTGGTATGTTAGAAAAATTGCTCATTGGTCATCAGGATGTGTGGCTGTGATGTCATGGACTTTTGGGTATAAAATGTTGTTTAATTTACCATATATATTAGAGGTAATAAAGTGAGGAGGTATCAGGAGGGGGTGAAATGAGACTGAAATGTTGATTGGTGAAAGGTTTGCGGGGATTTGAATCAGTTTGGTAAATGACAGTTGGTTTGGTCAGTTAGAGTGGTTAGTTAGAAGAAAGGCATGAAGTGAGGATTAGGGTAAAGGACAGCCAGAGTCAGCCAGGTTTAGGAATTAATCAGTGGTGTTACAGGTCTGAATTAGCTAGTAGTGAAATGTGTGAAAGAGTACGAGCTGTGTTCTAAATATATTAAGGAATGAACCCGTTTTGTTATCAACTTCTGTTAGCAAAGTATTGTTTTTGTATTTATATGCATTTGGTCTCTGGGAACACCATATATTATAAAGCTTGGACCCTTCTCCACTGTACCTTCTCTTGTTTTGCTCCGGTGGTGACCCAGGCAGTGGCTCTGCTGGGAAGGGAGCGTGACAGGAGCACTCCCATCTGCACTGGACTGGTTCCCTGGCATTGGAAGTGCAATGGACATGTCTCTTCTTTCCAGCCAGGCATTTTCCCAGGCCATGCTGGGGCAGGAAGTGCCTTCATTACACTTCCAGGGCTTCCACAGGCTAGGTAAGTACAGGATGCTGGCATGATCATGTGTATTGACAGGGAAAACTCATCAATGATTTAATCCGTGATCACCACCTGGCGATGGGAGAAGGATGGGACTATGATGACATCATGCAGAAGCATTGTTGCAGTCCCACTCTTCTCCCATCCCCATGCTGGGACAACAGTATCCTGGCGAAAGGCCCCTTGGATTCAGACACAGTGCCTCTGGTGGTAGCATTGTGTAAAGAAGAGTGGTGACTGATGGTGATATAAGTTGCATAATGTTTCACACAGTTATCTTGAGGGCATCGAGGTGGTCTCCACAGTTGGTGGCCAAAACAGTAGAACACAAGAAGACATCTGTAGAGTGGTGGCAGAGCTGAAGACAAGGGAAAATCCTCCCTCTTGGTAATTACAGTGAGATTTGAGAAAGTCATCACATTTGGCAGCAGCCCAGGTTTAGCCAGAGCCCCACATGTGGTAGAAAAGTGGTAAACCCACACAGTGGCCTCATAAATTGAAGAGGCTGAAATATCATATAGTCCCTTTGCTGCACCTGCTGTGCTTCACATTGCACACCATCTCTACCTCGAAATACTGTATTTGCTGGCATATAAGACTTACTTTTTTCCAAAAAAATACTGTTTGAAAATGGGGTGTGTTTTATAAGCCAGTTTGTCTTACACACTGGCAAATAGTATTTGGCAGTGTATAAATGGGGTGTGTCTTATATGTCAGCGAGTCTTATACACCAGCAAATATGGTAGGTGTAAACTTATTTTATCAAGTTTGCTTCATAGTTTGTTCCACTGGCCTCCCAGGTTTGCTCCAGAGGCCTCACTCATTCAAAAAATATTTTTAAACTTAACTGCCCCCATTGCTTCTGATCTTAAAAGAATGGTTCAAAATACTTCTTTTCAAAACAAGACCAAAGCTATGTGCCCTGCTTTAGAGGATGATTGCTACTTCTGGAGACTTCCAAAATGACAATTCTCTTTTCTTTAGCCAAAAACTCTTTCTTTCCCCCATTTTTGGGAGTGGATAGGAGGATCTAGGCAGCTTTTCTTCCAGCTGCACAAATGGCAAACACAGCAAATGGAATAATGAAAATATGATATATTCTTCTTTCTTCCTTTGTAATAACAACAAAGCACAGTTTTTCCAGTCTAACAAGTAATGGCAGAAACTACTTTTAAGAAGCAGCATTCCAAGTTCTGATGTTTTGAATGTCAGTTTATAGGGACTGTTCACAATTGTTGTTATGATACTTTTCATTTCAACTGTTGCTTTGCTGTTCTGTTCATCCTAAGGATGTTGAAGATATTTCTACTTTCCTGATCAGATAATGTGCTTCTTGCTCTTATACAACAGCAATCAGATTGTTCACTTTATTTACTGCTACTTACTGAGCAATTGTAGTGGCATCTAGAAAGCTCTGTGCATGTATATTCATGTAAGGCAGGCTTCTGTGCATGTGGAATGTTTAATTAAGAATGTTTTGGTCATTTCTCTGCTTTATTGTTACATTTCACAGATAGACTACCACAATTATTGGTGGAAGTCTTGTTGTCAGTAGCCAATTTTCCTATAGCTATGGGGATGACAGGAGTTATACTTTAATAACATACACATCTATGGTATCCTGAAATCTTGTTTGGAGTGAGAAGTTCTTGTCTGTGTCTTCAGTGCTGAATGGTCCCCCCTTACACAAGAGAAAAATGTATTTGAAGGTAATCCTCTATTTGGAGGTCCTGTTGGTCTGCACTTGAAGGCAAAACGAGAACAGGGCCCTGAAGTTGTCCATATCTAGAAGCACTTTGGCAGTAGGCTGAACAGGCACTGTTCAGGCACAAAACAGATCACATGGTTGCACACTTCTCCCCTCTACTATGTTGAGCTTTCATGCATTCCCATTCTTTTGTCCTGTTATCTCTGGCTAAGATATCTAATGGAACAAAGAAGACCATGTAGATGAACAGTGTGATTACTGCACTTTCTTTGTGTTTAAAATGTGCATTCTGCAGCTGCAAGATGGTAAGAAGTCATTACACTCTTGCCTTAATTGTCATTCTGTCAAGTATTTGTTGATTTTGTTTTCTTTTCTCCTATTGAACTGATGGGATTACTAGTTAACAGTTGATGGGGTTACTAGCTAAACAATGATGAAAAGGTTAATTATATCTGCAAATCTTATTGCTGAGGTTAAAAAAAAACTATACATAATGAAACTTCATTTACCAAAAAATTTATACAGAAAATAATTGTAAAACTAAGGAAGACTTCATTTTGCAGAACTATGATGCCTCTAGGTAATTATAATGGGTAGAAATGCTATTTAATAATTGTATAATAAAATGTTTATTTTATATTTAAATGAGCCCTCCATTTTGATAAATATAACATTTAAAATGCATGAATTACATGACAATCTATTAAGCATAATGGACACTATCTTGTTTCGTGGCAAGTGAGGTGCAAAAAGTCTGCATATGTGGTACCATCTCTGCCAATATTTACCCAGTGAAGGCAACAGGCAAATGGAAAGTTCTAATAAATCTGTAAACTTTGTTCCACATTACAGGTTATGATAAAGTCAGGTAACCTATGTTTCTCAGACAGGTATCAACTAATGTCAAATGTTAATAACTTTCTCCACAATTAGGTACCTCTCACTCAAAGAATCATTCTGTTTTCCAGGAAGTAGAAGCAGAAACCAGCTTAACCAGTCTAGAGTTTGCTAAAGATACTTTTTGGACTGAAACTTCCAGAATCCCCCAGACAGCAGGGGGTTGGCAGTCCCCAAAGTAACTTTTCCAAGTTTTAAACCAGTTCATTCTATGTCCTCTGAGCTCCTACAACAAAACTTGACAACATGAACCTTGGCTTGTATGAGGTTTAGGCTCTTACTGTAGTGTGGGATGAATTGGTCCAAGATTCATTTGTGATTATACATGGTGTCCAGAATGAAGCAAGATACAGCCCACTGTTCTTTACAATGATCATTGTAAATATTACTATAGAGAGTCAAGTGATGTGTACGGATCAATGGTGGTAATAGCAGTAGCCAGTTTAGATCAAAACAAAATGTTGGAGTCCAGCAGTGCTTACCATGTTTCCACTGCATAACAGGAGTTGATATTCTGTCTGCTCTTTGAAGGGAATTTAAGTGTTATGGCCAAACAACATGGTCTGAATACCCTATTTATTGGTATTTGTCACAAAATAACGTGATTCATTAGAAAAGACAAGAATGCTTAGTACAGTCAAAGGCAGTAGGAAAAGAGGAAGGCCATATTACAGGTAGACAGAGCCCATTTCAGCATTACATTATTATAGTGCTGTTATTCCACTTCCAATGTTCTGTGGGGTTATAGGGTTTGTAGTTTTTTGAGACCAAAGAGCTCTCTGGCTGAGAATTCTAAAGGCTCTTCCCTAAACTGCAAACCCCAGCATTCCACAGGATGTTGAAAGTGAATTAATAGCACTATAACAACGTAGTGTGGAAAGGCCCAGACTCAGACAAGAAGGCCTTGAGATTTCAAGATCTTACCAGGACTATTAAGGGGGTCTTTGAGGTCTTGCAATCCTAGGGTCACCATAAGTCAAACCTGACTTTATGGAAATTAACAACAACTGCATGTCTGTTGTTAGAATAAGGCAGCAATCACAAACATAGTTACTTAGGGAGTAAGCCCTACTGAATACAACTGTATGGAGAATGTGTAGAAAATTTAATAACTGAATTTAAGTTCTAATCCAACTACAACTGAAGCAATTAGTCACTCATAAACAACTAGTGACCTAGGAACATACACCTTCACTTCATTCTTGTCAAAAGACACAGCCAGACAGTTCAATAGAACCTGGCTGAGTATCACAGCTCAAATGAGAAAGGATTTAGGATTAAACCACTCGAGTTCACTGTGACTGTTTGTGGCTCGAGATGAAAGTTCTAAATCAGTACAATTAAACAGAAATAAGCATTCATTAAGGAGCTGCAGTTTCATCCTTATAATCCCAAACACCCATGAACACAAAAGGGGTTGATAGAAATACAGTCAAGAGAAGAACATGACTTTTCCTAACAGATGTTTGCGGGGGGGGGAGTGGAGAAAATGGTTAATTTAGTAAAAGTGTGTGTGTGTGTGTGAGAGAGAGAGAGAGAGAAAGGGGGGAGAGAAAGAGAGAGAGAGAGAGAGATGAGATGAATCTGCAAGCCCTTGGAGGGGAAGCCTATTTGGGGAAATCATGCTCTAAACTAAGCAGTGATTATGCAGAACAGCCAGAGCTTAGGCTACCGAGTCTTTTTACCCAGACTCCACTCGGTAAATCCATCAAATCAGATCTATTGTTCTTGTTTACTGGAGAGAGGAGTTGTATGGATGAGTTATTAGGGTGACATCTGTTAAGTGACAGATGTCTGTTCAGGGCAGTACTGAGCAAGCCTCATGTTTGTTTATAAGCCAATCCTTTTTAGGAGTGAGTTTATAAGGTGAACGTGGGGGTGGAAATAATACAGCTCTTCTGTTGAACAGTGCACTTCTGTGTGAACTTTATATTTCAGCAAATTAGAAAATTTCTGATAACATTCTCTCCCCTCCCATTTATATCCTGCAAGTACAAGGAGATGCTCTTTATAAAGAGGAGATGACAGTGCTGATATTTTGAAGGATCACTTGAGTCCAGATTCTAAATATACTCACAACATCTAAAACATTTACTGAGAGTTTCACTCTCTGGCTTTTGATGAGACCCAGAGCCTTGTTTCCATGGATGCAGCAATTGTCAAAGTTATTCCTGCTACAAACTGGTATGTCAGTTCTTCTCCTGCCTTCAGCAAGCACGTCATCATCACTCTTTTCCAGCTTTATCTGCAGTGCATTTATGCTGCCTCTTGCTTTGATCATTTGTCAGGAAACTTTCAACGCACTAAGGTTATGGTGCAATGAAACATTTTAACTCTGCAGCCCAATCTCCCCGCCCCCCCAGTGCAAAACAGGGAGAGAATGAGAGTTGACAGCATAATCCATTCCTTTTACACCGTTCCACTTGCAGACATATGGAAATTGTTGTTTGTTTGTGCATTTGTTTAATTGTGTGACTTGTGCATTTCCATTGGAAATGACACCAAACACAAGCTCACTTCCCTCAAATCTGAAATATCTTATTGTCCTACATGAACAAAATGTAACTAAGAATACAGATTCTGTGCTAGATGCAAAGCTATTCCCTGTGAGTGCTCTGAATTTCTCTCTCTCCATTTTACAGAAGTATTCAGAAGGTCTGGTGTTAAAAGCAATCTCTTCCAAAATTGCATGAAATTTATGGAGCATTAATAACAAGTTCCATACTGTATGAATGAGTCAGATTAATGTGCTGCTCCTGAAAAGGTAGGGGTGTGTGTGTGTGTGTGTTTGAAATCTTTTTGTACTGTCTGACACAGTATTTCTGTACTGCCTATAGTGCTTGTCATCAAAACTGGTTTTCAGTTCATCTCCCTGCCCAGAGCTTAATAAAGCTGATTTAAAATTCTTGCTGAAATTTTGAGAAGTTGAACTGTACCATGTTGCCCAAGAGCTCAACTGACCTGTATCCAGCTGTAGAATGGTTGTTCTTATGTGCCATAATCTGTCAGAATCATACAACCTGCTGTTGTTGTTGTTGCCTACCTAAGAACATCACCAGTGAACTTCATGTATTCATAAAGGGAATCTTATGATTCATTGGTCAGCATTTTTATTTTAAGCTTTTGAAAGCATTGTTGCCTCCTTTGATGCTGCTTCTGTTCCTGGCAACATGGGTCCTTTCTGCACGAGGTGAGTGAATCACTCCATGCCATTACTTACCGATTCTTCTGGCCTCGAAGCAACGCGGACTTTCTCTTAAGCCCTTCCTCAGGGCTCCTCTGTTTGTTCCAGGGTGATTCAGAGCTTTAGATCCGCACTGGTGAGGCTAAAATGTCGGCTTCTGGTTGTTTGTGGGTCCAGACCAACTGCTGAAGCTGGCCACGCCCGCAGCCCACAGCCCGCCCTCCGCTGATTGCAGGCTTGCATTGGTGCGAATCTGCGCATCTGCACAACTGAGCAGGAACAAAATGGCTCGCTCCAGACAATTGAAAGACCTGTTTTTTCTGGTCTTCACATAGTGTGTTGGAGGACCACTTGGGGGCATTTTGGATTGGACTTAGGTGCCGAACTAAGGTAAATAGTCCGAACCTAGTCCGATCCAAGGTGCGGACGACCTCTGTGACAGGACACCTTGGTCCATCTTAACTTCCTTGTGCGGAAAGGGTCATGGTCCAAAGGTTGGGACCACTTGGTGTCCCCTAATTTTGGCTGAGGTGAGGGCCTATTTCCTTAAAGTTTCTCATCAGCTACATCTGCCACTATTGGCTCAGATTTGGGAAGGGACCTCTCATCTAAAGTGTTTGGTCTTTGAAGGTCTGATTCTTCTGTATCAGATCGCACAAGATGGGTTATGCCCCCCTCTTTTTTTTTTTTTGCTTGTAAAGAAATAGCTGTCCTATCACTTCATGCAGGAATACCAGAATAATATAATCTTGACATTGTAAGATATCTACAGCTTGTTACTTTCTTTAAAAAAATCATCAGTAAATCTCAGATGATACCTACACTCCTAGAGACATGATTGCTAATATACCGAAGAGAGACAGGAGGTGTCTCCAGGGAGTTCTCACTCCATGGCTTCATATTCTCTCCCACTTCATGTAATTTCTACCCTGGGGAATGTGACAGAGATTGGTTCTACCTGTGAAATTTCCATAAGTACCTTACTAAGTGCTATTAAATTTTCACAGAACAGGAATTTAATGTTGAATTGGACATTTAGGCTCCACGAGTTACAAAAATTAAATGACAAACTGAAAATGCTTGGAGGAACACACTCTCTGTGTTATGAATGTTCAATGGGATGTTTTAGAAAATTTTCGTGTTTTTTTCTGCACAGGGCAAAAAGACTTTGCCATTGCTGAGAGGCTTTGGAGAAGCAATCACAAACCAGAAACTTTAAACCAAATAAAGCTCCCCTTCTCCGTTTCTTTTTCTTGTGGAAAAGTGACATGGAAATGTTGGGTTTTTTTTAAATTTCCCTCTTCCCTATCTCTATGATTATTACTGTGTTTAAAAGAATCCGTGAGAGGTTATTGTGACTTCTGAGGTTACTTTATTCAGCATGTTGTACTTGGGATGAGTGTGTGTTGCTCCAAACTTTGGCCTAAGTGACGTTGCCATTCAACATATGTATGTAAACTTTTTGATACAAAGCTACATCCAGAGAGAATGAAATGCAAATCAATAGCAGCTAGGGATGTAATTCTTAATTAATTTCATTATCAAAGAAAATATTAATTTTAGCAAATTTATTCCCACTGAAAGAAAGTCTTTATAGTCTTTGAAAGCTGCAGGGTTCTTAAAGTATGGGAATTATTGGCCATTTCTGCAAGGAATGAGGGAATTGCCCCGCGCTGCTACTTACTGTACTTTTTGGCTCCCCAATCTGGTCCACGCCACTCTGGAGCAGTGCATGCTTATCAATGCACACTGCTCCGGCATCCCAAATGGTGGCTTCCAGTTGGTCGACCAACCGCTGAAGCTCGCCAGCCTAAAGCCGACCCCTGGCAGATCGCAGGCTTGCATTGGGGTGAGCCTGCGAATCAGCATAAGGGAGCAGGCTCGCAGTGGTGCGCTCCATGCTTTTGAAAGACCTGTTTTTAGCGGTCTTTCAAAATCACGCTGGACAACCACTTGGGGTCGTTCCAGAGCAGGCTGAGGTGCGGATCTACATTAAGTAGGTCTGACCCAGTCCGCTCCCAGGTGCAGACCTCCTCCTTGGAGGACGAATTGCACCATTTTAAAAACCCAGTGTGGGAATGGCCATGGTTTGCAGAATACACACTTTTTTTTATTTTTTTTATTTCAATCATACAAATAAAACACACATTATTTCTTACAATAATGTTACATACAGTCTTATCCTAAATAACATTCCAAATATTTTTTACAACTACTTACCCTTCTTCCCTTATTATTTTTACATTATTTGTGGACCATTATAACTTATTTGTACACTGCCAGCTCTTCTTATATTATAACTTAACACATACCACTACCTCTTCTAAATATCTTTACAAGCTTATTACAATAATCTTTCTCCGAGTCTTAAACTATTTAGTTTCTTTATTATTATTTCCCCAACGGTTTTCCCAAAGGGGTTTCACTAAATTCCATTCTTCTATTATTTGGTTTCTTGGTCTATCCCTTATTCTTAAAGTAAGTTCATCCATTTCCCATAATTCAAGCAATTTCCATAACCAGTCTTCTATTTTAGGTATCTCTTTTGATTTCCATAATTGTGCGTAGACCAATCTAGCCGTACACACTTTTTTTTTTGGTGTAGAGAATAGTTTTTTTTTATTGCACAGGAATCAGAAACAGCACAAAAAGACTGTTTCCCTGCAGAAATACTATTTTTGTATATAATATGTTATTTCCTGCACAGAAAATGCTGTTTTCTTCCCTTCCCAAAAGTGTGAATTTTGCACAGAATAAATCTGAAACACCCAAGATTCTCCTTGGTCCAGGACTCTGCTTGCAAGATTTTCCTGACATTTTTCAAGTATTTTTGAATATTCTTCCCCTAGGAGCAGCACTTGGAATATGAATATTACATCTTAGGTTGTAGATTAGGGTCCATTGTTTCACTTCTGAAACAATAACAGTGGAACTAATAGCACTGCTACAGCTGCCAACAAAGAGCATGGCCAACATTGATGCCAGTGACACTGCCAAAATTGGTGGCAACAGTACCAGAAAAACCCTGAAATTTCCAGTTTTTCTTGTCCATTCAAAAAGGGAAGATACCATGCCCTGGTCAGACTTTATGGAGTTGTCTGGTATCTGTTATAGAGTGATACTGCAGTTACTATCAAATTTAGTAGCAAGTGAGAGAAAGAATTCTAGCATCTGCCATTGGATTTTAGTAGCTGAGCATTGCAGGAAAAAAAGAATCAGAAATGATGCAGCTTACAGCAGGGTCCATCGAGTCAAATGCAGCCCTCCAGCTCTATATCTTCAGTTATTTATACAGTTATAGATGCAAGCCACTCTGGAATGCATGGGATGGGTAGAAGCAGCATTTGTAAAGCACAGTGAGTAAAATTATTAGCCAATATGCAGGAAAACACACAAAAACTTGTGCATTGCACTTGGAAGATGTTTTCATAGAGGCTTCCATCTTGACTGTGTATAGCCTATAGCTGTTCTACTGATGTGCACTTTTGTTATATAGAATTGCATCCTTTTCTCGCCTAGTTGTCTTTTATGCTGATTGGTTGCAACACACAAGTGAAATGGCCTTCCTTTCTATCTGGAGATTTCACAGACTGAACCTAGGACCTCTTACCTGCAAAGTAGGTGTTCCACCATGGAAAAAGGGTCTCTCAAAGGTATCATGGTCATATTAGAGCAGCTCTGTTCTCAATTCTGGACTGATTAATTTCAGAACTCATCTTTGATTTGTACTCTCCCTCCCCTATTGTTAGCCTTTTTTAGATTCAATGGGAGTTTCAGAATTACCCAGTTTAGAATAAAAACATAAGGCACCCAGTTCTCGGCCCCTCAAGGGTAACAGAAAAAGGATTAACACATGAGGCATGCAGTTATTGGGGCTGCACTGATGTAGTACTGCTCAGTGAGGTAATGAATATCAGGTTCCTGCCACTAGCATCTAAACAATTTGCAAGATATCAGCGCAACCCTCCCATAACTTATATGATGAGTTAAACCTTTCTAAATTACACCTGTAAGATTAAAACAGGTTATAGTATAATGTATAGTATAACTGATATCTATGATGTTAGTTGCTATGGGCCAGGATCAAGTTTAGTGTAAACACCAAACTGTCTGCTTTCTTTGCACAATGAAACTTAACATGTTCTGGCCCAATTCTCTGGTGAACACATTTGTGTTAGGGTTGCCAGCTGCATATCTCTTCCATCCCCTAACAAAGAAGCAGAATGAAAGATGGTAGTACAGATGCAAATTTGGAAATAATAAGTTAAGTAGAAATTGAATTAATTATAGTGGTAGACGACTTTGACACTACACTACACAGTACTAGCATGCTGGTACCACTTAACTTCCATGGCTCTATTGTGTGAAATCCTCATATTAGTAGTAGAAGTATTTAGAATTTTCTACCAAAGAGGTTCTTTTCTAATGTCATCATGCCAGGGAGTGTACTAGAGGATTTGAAATACCTCACCAAACTGCAAGTCCCAGAAGTTCCACAGAATGGAGTTGTGGCAGTAAAGGGGCATCAAACTACCCTAACTGTGCAGTGCAGATACATCCCAGGTTACCTGTGTGCCCTAGTATTGCTATCCATGTGACCTCTATCTTTATGTTTACCTTTAAATGGATCTTGGAATGGATAGCCCTTTATAACAGAGAAGGATGCTTTCAAATAGAAGAATGTCATCTGTAAAGTGGGATAGATGGCTTACCAAATTTGTATCTGCATTTTTTCTTCCTGCCAGCTGAAATTATGTGACATTCATGCAGTCACAGTTAAAGGGCATCTTCTAAGTAAATGGCAGTAGAACTAGTGCAAGCAAAGGATACCCAGTTACCCAGGAAAATATATACAACAAACAATGCCATTTCAAGAAAAGATAACAATTCAACATGAATGCTGAAATCTACACCACAAAGCCAGTAAGTGTATTTCAAAGCTACCTTACATTGCAGTGGGGAATTCTAGAATTTGATACATCTCTCTTACTTGCACAAATAATTGTTACTTTTCTCTACAGTAGCAGTAGAAGTCCACATACTATTGCTTCAAATAACTGGGCAGCATTATTTATAATCTATTTCTTTCCCTTTTCTTTTCTTTTTTCTTCCTTTTCACTTTTATTAAAATATTATAAATATTAACCACACTCAAGGATAATCAAATGCAAAGAAAAAGAAAAAAAATGATTACTTCATAGTTATGAAATTATTTTATTTTATTTTATGGGTAAAAACATAATAGTTGGTTTAGTTTAGTTTGGTTTAGTTAATGATTAATCTCCAGTGATGCATTTAAGTCTTTTACTCCAAGTCTCAGGTCAAGTCTCAAGTCCCTACCTTCAAGTCTTAAGTCCTTGCAAGATGATTCAAGTCAAGTCTTGAGTCTCAAGTCTGGAAACCAACTTTAACAGAAAAAAAAAGGAGGTGGTGGTGGTATGTCATCTTGTCACTCCCTTTCCCATCTTGCCTCAGTGGTGCTTGAGCCAGACTTTAAACTCCTTCCTATTGACATCAATCTTCAATCCTGTTCTCTCTCTCCTGCCTGCCAAAAGCCCCATCTTGTCACTTCCTTTCCCACATCTGTCAGCAACGAGAGAGTGGGGTGTAGCTTCCTTTTAGAGGTGTTTGCTGCCCTTCCATGGTTTGACGGTTGGATCAAATCCTGCTTACTTGCGAGGAAGTGACTGGGATAGGTAACCTGACTCTGACAGCTATTAGAAAGTGGTTGTACTCATCCCCCGTGCCAAGATCACTCCATGTCCACACTCACCAAAAATAAAAAAATAAATTCAAACCCCCGTTTTTCCCATCTTCCATCTTCCCACACTCTTGTTTTCCTATAGATGGCTTCTCAAAAGAAAAAAATCCTGGAAAACAAGAGACAGGTGCAGAAGTGGGGATAAAGAGCATGTGCATCTCTCATTGAGTCATCATCATAACATTCCCTCACTGCTGACTGGAAAAAGGCTGGAGGGAGAGGGCACTATCAAGGGCAGCAAGTGAGTCACTAAAAATAGATGAGTCACAAGTTGAGTTGAATCAGTCCATCATTTATTGCTGAGTCAAGTACAAGTTGAGTTGACATCACTGTTAATCTCTTTTACATAACTTAGGAAAAGGTTTTGATAAATATTGTTGCATATTTAACCTGATAAATATGATTTTCTACCATGTCTAGAGCTACCACATTGAGAGAATCCAGGCCCCTGAGATTTTGGGGGTATGCCTAATGACATCATTCAGTAAACCTTTTCTAGTACCTCCCCCACTTCAGACACAAACAATATGTCCCTAAGTGTAGTTAGCATGTAGAATAGGATGATGGGAGTTATATACTCTAATATATTAAACAGGGGGAAAGTTGCATATCCTCCACCTCTGTATCCAAATCCCATATTTCACTAGTAGTGTTTGATTAACAGAAGCATATATGATGGATAGACCATACTGGAAATCCTCATGTAAATTCCAGTGGTTTATGGGATTCCATAATTTAATATGTACAGATGTGGCATGACAGAAACAAATCACCATACATTCATAATCAGCCATTAGTATTTCAAAATTGTTGTTACGAGGAAAAAGTCCCAATGTAATAGGATAGTTCTGTCATTTTTGGAAAATCTCTGATCGTTTAAATTGGCAGAATTATCCTAGACATTGAAAACAGTTTGATTCATGTAAAAACCTTCCCCCAATGAAGTGAACCCAACACTTTGCCAAGATTAGAGCACTCTGAATTGGGCAGGTCTGGTTTTCTAATCCATGTTAGTCCATCTGTGTTCTAATGGGTGAGGATTGCTTTAAAATACACATATCTGTGTGATTAATGGAGCTATATAACCACGTATCAAATGCAGCATAGGAACTGACTTTGTTGCAAGAATGTTTATATGTCCACTATAAAAAGCGCTGTAAAATTATCAAGACCAAATTACTAGGGCCATCATGGTAACTGATTACTCTTTTTTCTTTTTTTGAAAAAAAATATTTATAGCCTGCCTTCTCACCAATGAGTTAAAGGTAGTCTACATAGTTTCATTTTATCTTTACAACAACACTGTTAGGCACATTAGCCTGATAGAAAATAATTGCTTTAAAGTCATCTAGTGAGTTTTATAGCACACTGGGGACTTGAACTCCAGATCTTCCAAGTCCCAAAACAATATTCTAACCACAACTAAAAACTTTTCTGCTCTACTTTAATGTGACACTTAACACAAGTTCAACTCATTTGTGAAATAAACTCAAGATTGTGCAACGGGAAAGCAGCCTCGAGCCCAACAGTGGAAACATGCAGGACAATGAATGGATGATCCAGAATTAAGGTTCTTACCCCACCCTACATGCACATTCAGTTGCACTTCTTCACAAGGAGATATCTCCTCACCTCCTCTTTTCTACTTATTTTGGGTAGCTTAGGGCCTTTCTGCACTATGCTGTTAGTGCTATTATTCCACTTTCAGCATCCTATGGAATCCTGGAGTTTGCAGTTTAGGGAGGGGCAGCTAGAATTCTCAGCCAGAGAGTTCTTTGTCCTCAATAAACTACAAACCCCAGAATTCCACAGGATGTTGAAAGTGGAATACTAGTACTGTAACTGTGTAGGGCAGAAAGGCCCTCAGTCTCTAGGCTGTAAACACAAACAAATAAAACCTGCAAACCCGGTCGTGTCTATTTCCCACAATTCTGTATATAATAAGTGAAACAAAATTCCCATTCCATATTGAAAAGGAATGAAGACCAGTCCTGTTGGCAGGTAGTGGTGGTAGAATTGTTGGAGAGCATATCCTTCCATCCTTCTGACTTCAAACCCCCCTAAATAAAACACTTTGCTGACAACCATGGAATAATGAGACCATGCACAGAATTTGGGCTTGAAATATAGGCCACTTTATTTAAATGAGTAACGTGTTTAATTTAAACTCCTAAAATGTGCAAAAATCATAGAACCATAGAGTAGGAAGAGACCACAATAGCCATCCAGCCCAACCCCCTGCCATGCAGGAACACACACCAAAGCACTCCCAGCAGATGGCCATCCAGATTCTGCTTAAAAACCTCCAAAGGAGGAGACTCTACCACAGCATATTCTGAAGCAGCATATTCCACTTCCAGACAGCTCTGACCATCAGGAAGTTATTCTTGAAATTTATGTGGAATCTCTTTTCCTGCAGCTTGAATCCATTGTGCCTTGTCCTAGTCTCTGGAGCAGTGGAAAATAAGCCAGCTCCCTCCTTGACATGACATCCCTTCAAATATTTAAACATGGCTATCATGTCCCCTCTTAACCTTCTCTTCTGCAGACTAAACATACCTGGCTCCCTAAGCTACTCCTCATAAGGCATGGCTTCCAGGCTCTTCACCATTTTGGTCATCCTCCTCTAGACATGCTGCAGCTTCTCAATATCCTTCTTGAAAGGAGGTGCCCAGAACTGGACACAGTATTCCAGATGAGGTCTAACCAAAGCAGAATAGAATGGTACTATTACTTCCCTTGCTGTAGACACCATAGTCCTAATGATGCAACCAAGAATTGCATTGGCTTTCTTGGCTGCTGCATCACACTGCTGACTTGTGTTCAGTTTTTGGTCCACAAAGTCTCCTAGAACCCTTTCACATGTACTATTATCCAGCCATGTGTCCCCCATCCTATATTTGTGCATTCCATTTTTTCTGCCTAAGTGTAGGACCTTACATTTCTCTCTGCTGTTAGCTTTGGCCCAGCTCTCCAATCTGTTAAGGTCATTTTGAATTTTGATCCTGTACGCTGGCATATCAGCAATCCCTCCCAATTTGGTATCGTCTGCAAGTCAGAGGGGACACAACTTCATGCAGGAGGCTATATATAGCCTATGTGGATTTTTCAGGTTCTGTGTGGCTCTGTTAGGATGTGGCTCTCCGTATAAGGGTGGACATTAATCCCACCCTCAGATGGGCCTCTTGGGCTCAGCTATGGATGCAGATTATAACTCTAGCATAAGTACCACAGTGTGGATGTCAGATGAGCTTCTTTGAATCTTTGCCATAGATTATGAAATACCTAATTTTATAATAAAAATTGGGATTTTTTCTTGCTTGTTTTTGAGTTAAGGTTTGGAGTTTCTTTTTTCAGCTTCTGCTGCTTCATTTTTTGTTCTTGTTGCTGATCTTAATATCCTGAAATTTAATTGTGATGTGTATGTATGTAAATATTGCTTTTAACAATTTGCTTTAACTTTTATGTATAAACCACTTTGAGAGTAATTTTTCCAGAAAGGTGGTATATAAATACTGTAAATAAAACAAAACAAAGTCATATAAAATTGGACTTTTATCTTTTATCTCTGAACTTAATCCACCACAGCTTACTCTAATTTGTCATATTTTAAGACATTTTCTCCTAATTTCCACTAATGAGATGCTATTTGCATCTTCTTTGGTTGTTGTTGTTCAACGGATTTATTGGAGCAATTTATCATTTTAAGATATTGTTCTTTTTAAAGGGCTTCTGAAAGACTTAGCAAGAGAAGATTAAAGTAGAATTTTTTTTATGAAAAAGAATAGAAATATAGGAGAGCAAGGATTTTGTTTTTGTTTTCTTAAAAAATAATGTTTCAAGTAATTCCATTTCAAGTAATGAACTCTTTCTTGGGGGCAAAATGTCATGGCTATAAAATATATATAACATATATTACCAACATTTCAATGTGCATTACAAACATAAAACAGAATTTGATTGTCTAAATTGTTCAGCAAGCACTTAAAGCAAATGGAATGTGTATGACAATATAAATCTATCCAATTAAGCATCTTCAAAAGTGACAGACTGCTGTGTAAATTGGTGGCTTCTAATTTTAACAAATTGCTTTTTGTTTAGTGAGTGGCCTTTTTGAGGCTGCCAAAAGAAAGTAGGTCAATTATCTACAAAAATAATGAAAGGTATAGTATGTTCACACATGAACCTGAACACAGAGAAACATATTTGTGTTTCTTAATTTTCACCAGGTCTACTCACATGTTTATAAAATTATTTTTCTAGCTGTATATAGCAAAAATATGCTTTGACTGAGATCCTGCACTTGGACACATAGTCATAGTGCTATGGCTCTGATATGCTTCTTGATTTGACATCCAAAACCTACCTTAAAATCTAGGCAGCCACACCAACAGAGTTATGGCACTGATGTGCAGAGTACTGAAGGATGATGCATCCAGCCCCCTCCTGCCAGTGAGTGGCAGTGTGATGAGCAGAAGCAGAGACCCTTGTGGGGTCTTCTTGCAACTCATCACACTGTGACTTGCTGGTGAAAGAGGGATGGATGTGTCATCCTTTAGCAGTCTGCTCAGCAGAACTACAGAACTCCATCCCTCAGTATGGCTATCTGGATTTTGCGGTGGATTTAAGAGGCATTCATTGTAGTGGCAATAGTGCCATAATGGTAAATGTAAATTCCAAAGAGTTAGGCTTATGACATTGTAACTGCCTAACAGTACACCAGATTTATTTTCAAAGATCTGGTTCCCAATGATATTTCTTACTCACTTCATAAATAAGGACTTGGGTTTTGAAACAGAGCATACCTCCAACTTAGAGTAGGAGGCAGTTTCTGATCATTGATGAATGTGTAGCCAGAAATAGGCAAAATGTGATTCTGCAGGTGTTGGTGGATCACAACTCCCGGTTTCCCTTACTACTGGGTAGATTGACTACAGCTGATGGGAACTGTAGTCTAACAACATCTGGAATACCACACTCTGGTCACCTTGGGTAACATTTAAATGCTATCCAGGAATAGATCTGTTGTAAAGACAAGGAAAAAAAGGTCTGTCGTGTAGCAATGAGTCACTGGTCCTGCCTTATAGGGATGCATCTGTAAAGGGGCACCTACATTGGAAGAGTATATGTCCACAAAACAGTAGTACATGTGGGCCTCTGTGCATTCCACTATGTGCAAAGGGACCCTTTTGCAGATATTTACAATGAACGTGTTGATATTTAACACCTGAGGTAAACAGGTAAAAAAACAGAGTCATCAATCCTATCCCACTGACACTTCAGACACATGCACATAAGGAATGCTCATATGGCCAAATGAGCCCTTTAGCTTGTTCCAGTAGCCCATCAGTATCAAGTGTAAAGTACATATGTACAAGCCCATACCCATATGAAGGCTTTTATGGATACAAGGGTGTGAATGGGCCTAGGGAAGAATGCAGCCAATGGATCTGATGTGTGGAAAGTACTTTGAAATTTGATATTGGCAGTAATGACCAGACCTGTTTGTGAGCCACATGAGAGATATTTGGTGCCTGTGATGGGTGTCCAAATGGCCTTTTCCACATTACAAAACTCTTGTGGATCATCCCTTTCATCATGGATGGAAGTGTCTGTTCTAAGAACAAAGGGAAAGAGGAAAACCAGCCAAGGAAAACTCTATATGGACACAGGAGAGATAGCTCCACACAGCTATGGAAGCATGCCAAGTAGCAGAGAATACCTTTAGCAGCAGATGCACTAAGTCAGTAACACTCACCCACTCCAGTTGTAATCTTCCAATATGGAGGCTCTTTATTCTTTGTTACAAAATATATGCAATATTTACAAACTCCAGATGGCAATCCAGCATTTCTAGCTCACTCTTTCCAGCAGACAGGCAACATGTGCACTTGTTGGCAGGGATTGTGCTACCTTTATACAGACACCTAGCCAATCCTGGCCAACCCTTGTATTGTCTGCACCTGGTGCTCATCAGCATGACTCAGCATTACTCAACATGACTCAGTATTACTCAACTTTCACAGGTGCTCTTAACAATTAAAGCAACATGACATTTACATTTACATCACAAAGTGTTTTCTAGAGGTTTGGTTCAACCTTCTCTGACAGTGTCTTCCCAATGTTCCTCTCTGCATGCGGCCAGCTGCTTAGGGAAGGGAGTGTGAGGGACATGCTCCATCCTCCCAGACTGCAGCTGACCTTCTTTTCATGCTGCAGTAGGGAAGGAAGCGCATGATTATGCTTCCAGCTCATCTGTATGCCTGTCTAAAATGGAAGGCTTGTGCGATTGGGGGTCATTGATGAAGCTTTTCCATCAATGATATGGCCCATGATCGTATGGCTGGCGACATGAGAAAGGTGTGACCACAACAATATCATGTGGAAGCGTTGTCACAGTCCTGCTCTTCTTGCTTTTCCCTGCTGGAGTGCTGTTGTCATGAGGAAAGGGCCAATGATTCATGCTTGCATACTCTCCATTTGTCTGTCAGGAACAGTCCTGATTAATCCTCTGTATTTTCCCATTTTTCAGCTGCTTTTACAATGTTCCAGTTTCTCTCTCCTCTTTCCATTTTTTCCTTTGTCTCAGCTTACTTAGGTTGCTGAAAACTGAATTCAGTGTGACATTAGTGTATGTATATATATATAATGTAAATTAACTATGAAGAATGATTAGGATAATATAAATGGATAAAGGTATAGATAAAGGATAGATCATAGCCTGTTTATTTTTTGTAGGATTGTTGTAAAAGGTTTATTCAGGTAAGAGAAATGTAGTATGAATATATAATTAAGCTCTCCTTTCTCTTTTAATAATGTAATTGAATTATTTAATAAAAATATTTAAAAAAAACTGAATGCAAAGTGTGAAAGGAGTTTGCACACATTTATCTCAGCAATGGGAAGAGGAAAAGATGGGTGGAATCTAGCCCTTCACTGTAAACTGGGCGAAAAGCAAACTGCGGCAGCCTCTCCTAGCTTCTCTGTGTTTTGTCATTGAAAACCTTTTGCCCACTTGATCCCATTTTGATCTTGCTTGGCCAAATGAGTTCCAGTTTTCACCTATAAAATATTAGAGGTTCTATGCTTGTAATGGATATCAAAACATAGATTTTTTGTATCATTCTAGTCTGCATATCTCAATCTTGTAAGCATGGTATAGATAAAGAAATAAATCTAGTAAGATTGAGCTCTGAAGAATTTAGCTATAACTAACAGAGGTTTGATGGACCTGTAACTGTTTAATTGTTGTTGTTGTTTTACACAGTCAACTTAGTGACTATTTGAAATATAAAAACCATAAAATGAGAAGAAATACTTGGAGACACAATTATAACCTTCAGTTTTTAGATTATAGCAGCATTAAATGCACCACAGAGCTGCTTAACAAAAGTTGTTATCAAGGGCTTTGCTGACATGAATGCTGTCTAATAATTGCTTAGAACTTCATGACATTGGTAATATCTACTGTTTTACAAAGTGCTACATCTCCACAGCAAAATGATGAGCCACAAAACAACGAAAGATGTTATTATCTTAGAAAAGTATGTGGAAACTACATCTGATGTCTTTAGCTTTATTCATAACCAGTAATGTTTTCCCAGTGTCTTTCAGTATGTTCAGTCTCATCTTTATTGTTGTGACATTTTCAATGTTACTGTAAATTGGTTTCAAAGGGAATCAATACCCAGTAAGATCATATATCCTATTTGTTTATAATCAGAGTTCTCAAGAAGGGAGAACTAATTCTTTACTCTTGCATGATTTTTTTTTAAATTAGAGCATCTTAGTTGTTATTTGCTCCCATGGGGGTCAATAGACTTCCCTATACGTGTACCTTTTTGCTTGGATGATTGTTGGTGGTGGTGGGGAGTGGTTTAAGCCTGGAGAAAATGGTACATAGAAAAGGGTTAAACTTCCCTTCCTGGCAGTGCTATACTACAAAACAATTTATTCTGTTGACTGATGAGAAAATACATTAAAAAGAGACAGAATTTCAAAAGTCTCACTTTTGGCCTCTGGACATGAAAAAAGTGAGCCTGAAACTAATAGACCATTTTTGATATCATTGTTTGATTGTAGATTGTTTTTCCAGTTTTCCCCACAAATGGCATTCTTTATGAATGAATAAAATAATACATACTGGCAAAATATCCCCTATTTCTTTTAATCCTTGAAGATCCATACTAAAATATTTTTATTACATTTGCATTATGTAACATTATGACCTTTCTTCACTTTGCAAAATTTAATAAAAATTATGTTTTAACACCTAAAATTAATACTTGTAATGCTGGCCTATTTACTTTGACCTGATTCCACAGGCACCATGTTAAGTCTGGCATGTTTTAGTACTTTCAGAAGAGAGATTTAGTAGAACTGAGAACAGCTCTATTAAAATTGGAATACTTTCAATCCCCCAACATGTTCCAGTTACTAACAGTCCAGCTGAAATGAACAGACACTGGAGTTAGCAGACAGGACCTGAACTCAGGGCTCAGATCCAGCTGAGCACACATATAACGATTGGCACTGCCAACTGTAGGTACAGAGGTAGTCCTATGCATGCATTACGACTTGAAAGTGAATGTATATTTCAGGTGTGGATCTGCTGTTTGATAGGAAGAGGAGTTATGGAAATAAAATTCTCCACCCCTTCATTTTCAAATACTTAATGGTAGTACCACTGATTTTTTTGGATGTGCATATGTACTTACAGGTTGAAATATATGCTTGTCCATGTAGATACTCATCTCTCTAGGGATAAACGCATGCAGTCCCTTTAGGTGGAATAAGTCATTTCTGCAAACTATTAAGAATTCTTTATCAGAAAAAAATCACAGGAAAATTGATATGGATTAGTGGGACTTCTGTTCAGTTTTTAACCAAAATGTGAAACATTCAAATGTGGGAGAAAGCAAAATGGATCTCCCTAGAGATGAATTAAAATCTACCAAAATTTGTGAAACACAAATGTGGAAGAAGAAGACTCTGATAGATTTTTCCTTTTTTCTAAAAAATCTAACTTTATGACATGGAAAATACTGGATCTTACCACTTGAAAAAATAATCTTTAACAACCCTAGCTTTAACTGAAAGTACTGCATCAGAACTGGAAATCCTAGAAAGATCTGAGATCTGGTACCATGATTTGTGGAAATGGCAGGGTCAGATTCTTGCAATGACCTCGATCAGAGGTGTACACATGCTGAGAGCTGGAGGACCAGGCACATTTAAATTATCTTCTCCATAATTCGAAGGTACTTCTGGTCACTTTTTGATGCCTTTTTTCCCCCTGTTTTGGAGTGCCTCCCAAAACAGCATTTATGTGCCCCTAGTGGCTAGTTTTAGCAAAAAAAAAAAAAAAAAGGTTTAGGGCCATTTTTAAAATAAAATTTTGTAGTATTCTGAAAAGAGAAGCTTCATATGGTCAGTGCTCTGCCCCTCAGGGTTGGCCTGAGGTTAAATCCAAGATTGTATCCTCTTCCTCTTTCAGGTACAGAAACCAGCTAGACTTCCAGCTGAGACTTAAATGATATCCTCCAGCACACTTCAGATGTTGAGATTTTTTGGATCCAGGACAAACAGTGTAGAACAAGCATGAGCCTTTGATACTTGAAAGAGCACTTCTCTCTCTTTGTCTTCCCAAGAGCTGAGGTTTGTTGGTGGGCCTTCTGTTGTCTCACATATATGGAAACAATGCACTGTGTGATGATGTGGGAGTGGACCTTCTCTGCTGCTAAACTTCCAACAAAGAACCACCAGGGAGTTCACAAGAAACAGGCAGGAGATTTCCACAGCTGTGACCTATCCCTCAGAATGAGATGATCACCTCACTCTACTCATTGGTATGGCCAAATCTTAACTGTCTGTCCAGGACCTCTCAGTCCTTAACCCGGCCTAACAAAGACAACCACAACTTGGTTAGACATAGGAAGCCTGACAATTTTTTTTTTTGCCAACAACATTTTTTTTTTATTTTTTAGGAAAAAAAACCATCCAGAAACACATGGGGGCTTGTGCAAATTTGCCCCCCTTTTTTTGCACAAAGCACCAACTTTGCATCAAAACAAAACAAAACCACTGAATTTTTCACAACCTCTCATGTATTTCTGCACAGAATAATATCCTGAAATACTTTGAAATATAGTCAAAAACTGCACAAAAACATTTACACGGGAAGATAATATGAAAATTGTGGGATTTGACTAGATATGACCAGATTTGCCACTGAGAGCTTCACTTCACCTGAATTTTTTTCCCCATGGTCAGAGCAGGGGTACTTTCATACTCCATGGTTGGAGTGTTATCATTCTATGTTAACTACCATGACACAATCCTAATGAACCCTGGGATCTGCATTTTTTGGTGAGACACTAGAGTTTTCTGACTAAGAATTCTGAATAACCCTCTCTGAACTGCAAATGCCAGGTTTCCATAGGACGTTGTTAGGGCAGGTGAGGTGGAATCATGTCACTGTAACTGTGTAGTATGAAAGGACCGCTGGACTTCTTTGCCTCAAGAAGAAAGGATCATCATGCTTTGTTACAGGGAGAAGGCATTGTCAGTTAACCACAACAAGAAGCAAAATGACAATTTTACTTCAGATACAAAATGTCAACAACATTGCACTTTCTCAGTCATTTTCTTCTTCATATGCCCTTTTTGTGAAAGAGAATTGGACCCATAAATCTGGCATGTCGACGTCTTATGCTGCATTGCTTTTTATTATCATTGTGTCAATGTTCTCTGTAGTTCAGTTTTTGAACTACAGATGTAACAGCCAGAAAAATTTACAATGGATTCACTGCATTTTATGGTGCTCAGCTTGCTCTTTAGTTTCTTTTAAAGACTAGCCACTTATCCTTTGACTTCAGCTTAAAATCAAAGAGTTTGTTATCTTTTTTCCAATAAGTATATTTCGTGTCAGAGAATTTTAGGATGTTGTGTATCATGTAATTAACTTCATATGTATTTTTAATTTATTTTGGTTAATGTTTAATAGTTTTCCAATGTGAAGACTAACCGCAAATATTGTCTACTGTGGGCAATATTTATAAGCATTTCAACTGTGAATGTATTATCCATCTCTTCAATGTGTTAGCCAGAAACGCTTCCTGCTTATTACAGTTTGTTGTAAATGTACCTTATCCCAAGAGTCTTGTCCAGTGCTTCAAAGATGCCTACAATTTTTTTTCTTTCACCTGTGCACAGGCTAGAGACAGATTAGATGTAGGCATGGAAAGAACATTTGAAAATATTTGAAAATTGTCAAAAACAAGCAAACATGTTTTTTAGTGTCTAGTGTCTGGAGTGATGAGAATCTTTGAAGTTTAGTACTTGTTCTGTACAAAGTTTGCATTTGGAAGTTTTTATGGAGAAGAAAGCACTTTTTTCCACCGGGGGGGGAGATGCTTTCTTCATATGAAACAGTATTTCTATGCAGAAATATTATTTTCTGCATAGAAAATGCTATTTTCTGCTTAGAAAGGTCAGTAAGGGGTTTATTGTGCACAAAAATCACACATGGTCATTTTGTATTGAAAGCAGCATTTTGTGAGCGCTGATAATGTTGTTTCCTTGTGCAAAAAATCCTATTTTCTATGTAACACACTATGAAAATGTTGCACATAAGTTTTGAGTAGTGACAAAAACTGCATGATTTTCAAGGACTTTCTTGCAGCAGGAAGAAAATTGCTAAAATTACTTATTAATTCCTTGGAAAAGAAAATTAAAGAAGAATCACATCCTTAGCTAGACTTCAAAGGCAATTACTTTCTTGTTGCAAATGGAATGAAAATTTTGATGCCTTGCTTTTGCTGTCTTTGTCCTCAGTGTTTTGTGGCCAGGATATGGTGTGACCTCTGTCTGTGTTAACTCCTGCTGAAAACCACCTTAAACACCAACTTAAATCAAATGTCTTAAACAAGATACAGGCCTATGACTCCAAAACCATCACTTTTTATCTCCTCTATGATTTACCGCCTTTGTCTGATGAAAAAGCTAGTGAATTTTTTTTAATCTTTTGGTAGTATATTTTGGATTTTGTTGTATTTGGCTGTATACATAAGATGCAGTGGATAGTAGTAAAACTGAAGATGTGGAAACAAGAAATTAGGGAGCCAGTTTCTAGGGAGAAACGGAAGAGAAGAAGTGGAGATTTGGCTAGAACCAAAGTCTCCAGTACTACACACAGATCCCAGGTATCTTTTTTTTTTTTTTTTTTGAGAAAGCCACCAGTGTTCTGTATAGCATGGTTTAGAACTCTCACAATGAATAAGAAATAGATTTCTAAAGGTGTCATCCTTTGTTTCTAGGATTCCTGCAGTATTCTGGAGGGCAAGGGTGTAATTTTTCAGTTTCTTCTTCAAGATTGCAAGGAGTAATTTCAGCAATTTTCTTCCCACTGCAATGAAGTCTTTGAAAACCATGCAGTTATCAAAGGCTATTTGCAATCTGGGACTTATTCTCCACATAATTTGCTGATGGTTGTTTTGTTCAAAAAATAGCATTTGCTGCATGAATTAAAAAAACACACACCTAAGCTGTAAAGATTCTTGTCAGTCCAAGATTCTTTTTGTCAGGGTTTCTTGACACTCAATAACTATGTTTTTCAACCATTTTGTTGAATATTTTTAAATATTCTTTCCATCTCTACTGAATATGTTCCTATCTGCCTATTGTTCACATATTTGGAGAAGCACTTCTCCAAATTCTCTAAAGCAATTAGTGAGGTGGTTCTTGGTTGCCTACTCGTAGTCTGTACTGGTGTTTTGCTGTGGACTTTTTGCACTAGAGTCTGTCACTGCATTGTCTCTGTATTGGTGCTTATGTCCCTAGGGCAACAAAGAAGATCTCTGAGCTGTAGTTGACAAGGAATATCTACTTGACTACCCAAATCTGCTTCAGGAGGTTGAGCCTTAATAGCAATAGTGATCAGTTGTCTTACAGCAAAACTTGGAAAAGTTCCTTTTAAAACTATAACTCCAAGAATTCTCACCAAGTCTCTCTTCTTTCATTCTCATTGTTTGAGTTCCTCCTGGAGAGCAGCTCAGTAACATAGGTTTAGTGATGGTAAAAAGACAAGACTTAAGGTTTTGAGCTAGCCTTGAGTCTTATTATACTATGGAGATTGTTTGAAAAGTGGGCATAGAACCTGCAAAAAGTTTAGTAAGTGATGTAATACTGTTTCAGGAACTGGCCGGACTCCCAACTGTGACTGAAAAGCTTGAGTTAATGAGATATACATTAGTGCCAAACTGGTAAAACATTATCTTCATTTCTTTATTCATTTGGGAGGAAAGGACAAAAAAGCACTCTGAAATGGATTTTTTGAGTCTCTCATTGAAATTGGTTCTGGCTGCACTGTAGCTTTCTAACAAAACTTTGTTGTATTGCTTCCAACTAATCTGGCTTGCCTAATTTTGGTGTGTGTGTCTGTGTGCGTGTGTGCATTTGTGTGTAGTGGAAGATAGTTTTATGGAGAGATTTCTTGAACAAAATGAGTTTAAGACAATAATTGGATGACATCCTAATATTTTCAATGGGATATTTTAAGGTGGTCACATATTCTACTTTACAAAGGATGGTGCTTTATTTTAAGGCGTTGGATTGTCCATCACACGTATTTTAAATTCTCAGATCAAAGGTACTTCTAGAACAAAGGTAGTGATCCCAAAGTTAAAATTGTTGTTGTTGTATGTTTTCAAGTTGTTTTCAACTTCTGGGCACTTTAAGGCAAACCTATCATGGGATTTTCTGGGGTGAGAAAGTGTGGTGCACCCAAAGTCAGTTTAGGGAGGGGCATTTAGAATTCTCAGCCAGAGAGCTCTTTGGCCTCAGTAAACACAAACCTGAGAATTCCAGAGGATGTTGAAAGTGGAATAATAGCACTACAACAGTCTGGTGCAGAAATGGCCTAAGAAGGGATGAAGCCACTCTGATCTCCTTTGAAAGAGAATTTTATATTTGGGGTGCTGCTACAAAGAAAGTCCTGTCACATATCCCCCCCAACCTAGTCTTATGGGGTGCTGGGACATGTAATAGGACCTCTGCTGAGGATCTTACATTTTGGGTAGGCTCATGTAGGAGGAGATTGCCTTTTCAGATATTCTGGCTCTGGTTTAGACTAACTTCAGGATTCAGGCATTCCTTTTTTCATTTGCATGTTTTCATTTGGAACAGTATCACTGAATAAAAGATTTGCTGAGATTATCTTAGTTCATCCTAAATCTTCCTCAGAGTAAAACCAACAATAAGCCCTTATAGGACCCTGGCACACTTCATCAAAAGTAACACAGAGGAATAAGCAATAGATTTGGCTGGCACAGATACTTATGTTATGACAAAGCAATTGTAAATAATGATTTTAATAATCACTGTATACGAAAGACTATTTTGAAAGTGTGGATACAAATAAAACGTAGATTTTATAGAAGGCTTCTGATGTGGACCTCACCGCAAGAAGCTTTTAAAATTGCTCCAACAAAACAAGGAAATCTTTTAACATATCAAGAGTTGTTAAAATGGGAAGGAGATAAACCAAGAATGAGCACAGAAGAAAACTTAAAACAGTTAGGGCATGAATTTAACTTGTTTCCATGGAGACAATTAAGAGAGAGATTCAAGATTGAACAAAAATTGTATGGGTTTGAAAAAAATGATAATTAATTAGATGTGCTGATGAAACACGATTTGAAAAAGGGAACCTCTAGATTTTTCAAATATTATTGCAAAGAGAAATGGAACCAGAGGTGATAAAAGATAATATGATTAAATGGTCGTAAAATATTGGACACTCAATTGAGTTGGATATATGGGTGAAATCATGGAAAACAGATATAAAATTTACACCAAGTTTGAATTTAAGGGAAATTTTTTTATAAAATGTTACATAGATGGTATATGACACCTGTAAAGTTGAAAAAAATAACAAAAAATGGGAATGGAAAATGTTGGAAATGTGGTGAAAAAGAGAGGTCCGTCTTTCATATGTGGTGGACTTGTAAGGTTGCAAAGAAATTTTGAAAGGAAATACATGATAAAATTCAGAGAATGTATAATTTAAACTTTCAAATGAAACCAGAATTTTATTTGTTGAGTATGTTAGGCCAACAAAGAGAAATAAGATCTCACCAGAAAACATTGTTATATGTTATAACTGCAGCAAGAATGACATATGCGCAACACTGGAAAGAAGGAAATTATATTGATTTAAAAGAATGGAAATTAGAAGTCCTGGATATGGTAGAGATAGAAAGGTTGGCTTTTTCACTTAAAAATAAACCAATCCAGAACTTTGAAAGAGAATGGCAAGAAGTTCTGAACTGGACAAAGGAATGAGAGAAAGAATAAGAAAGAGTGTTGGAAAAAATGGTAATGAAAATTAAAGATGTTATAGAATAAGTATAAGCTGAATGTAATAAGGTTAAAAGTAATAATGTGTTAATTTTAGAATAGAAAAAAATGTATAAATGGGATGTAAACACAAACTCAACTGGAAAAATGATGCTCAGAAGCGGGGAGGGTTTTTTATTTTGAGTAAAACTTTAATAAAAATATATACCAAAAAAAAAAAAAAAGTAACACAGGGCATGGTGACTTCACATATAATCAGGCCTCATTTTATCATAGACTTCACACTTCTACCCAGCTGTCACTTACAGAGCTGTCATTCCCAGCTACTTTGAATTTGCAATTCCATTACTCAGAAATTCCGTAAACCAGTTTTCTCCTTCAGATCTGTGATTGTCTGATTGCAGCACCTTCAGAACTTGCTGAGTCTGCTTTCTCTGCCTTTTTTCTTTCAAATGCAATTCATGATTCTAGGCATTCCCAAAATATGCCAAGTCTTGATCATCTCAATTGCACCGTACTTCTTTGTGAATACTATGAGAGTCGGCAGTTGCTAGTTTGTTCTCTGTTCTCTTTCTGCAGTTAAGGAAGTAACTTCTGTGGCTTGCATTTGGTTTCTTTCTGTGGAATTACTGCATAATTTTAAACATAGTAGCCTGTGCTTTTCTCTCTCAAAAAATGTATGTGTTAAGTTGTTATGATCAGCCACCGACAAATTCCAGTCAGAATTATCAGATATTCTCAAATAATTTTCTAGTAGCATAATGGATTTTCTGTTAAGATTCTGACAGTTCTAAGAGTGCTTTCGTTCAGTTTTGAAATATATCCACCTTCACATACAGTACCTTCTGTGTGTCAGGGTTGGGTAGAGGGTAGCAGTCTGAGATGATCCATGTTCAACCAGCAAGTCAGAACCAAAGGACAAACCTGAAAGCAGGATCAAGGAACAAGTCAGGAACAAAGAAACAAGCCAGAGCTCAGGAAGACCTTGTTCCTTTTTTTATACTGCCACCTGTCCAGAAGCATCTAATAGCCAGCCTGTCTGAGTAGGATCAGATCAGACGTTGAGGATGACATATTTCCAATGACATATTCCCTCCTGCAGTTTGGTGGTTCATCTCATAAGAAAGCCACAAATAGACCTGAAAAAAATCAGTTAAAGCCCAAGAACTCCTGACACTCCATTTCCATCATGATCTGACTTTCTGCTGCCCCATTCTGCTTTGTTAATTCTAGATGTGAGCCAACTGTATTATTACTGTTACAGTACTGCACATTTATTAAGATGCTACAGTCATACTATGCAATTATACTCCTATGTTTTAGGAACTGCCAGGCAAACAATGTGATCTAAATATTTAGTAAACAATGGGAGTTTGCAGTGGAATTGGCAGTACCAGTGAAACAATTACTTTACATCGCAGGATCTCAGCAGCTTTCAAATACATATCCTCAACATGTAGTATTTGCAAGAGGAAACACTAAGCCTTCGGCTAGAATGCTGTTGGTATCTTATGTTTGTGTTAGTTCCCCCATGATAGCAGTTGGACACTCTTGTCTAGTGTGGAAACTCCATATTCTGTTCAAGGCTGCAGAAACACAGTCATTGCTTTGTGCCATTGCACATGAATGCACATAGAGCATTAATGCATTATGCATAGTGTGCATTGAGATACATGGTTAAGCATGGTTGTGCATTGTGCATTAAGTTGGTATTAGGTTGTGTAATGTTACAATTAATTAACAAAGCAGAATTGTGTAACTGCCACATAACTCTGTGAGCGTAGAGCTATGCTCTGTTACCTCGGTGTAGAATCTTGTTCAATACTTATCTGCTCTCCAAAAAAATCTATTTTTGTAGTAAATTGTATGGCCTGAGTCTATTCTGATCAATGCCAATTCAAAGCTATTTTTCTCTTGAAAGAAGCTAAGCATCCTTAGCTGTGCTGTTGTTCTGTAGGGTCAGCTTTATGATGAATTTGCCCGTAAAACTTCTCACAGTGTCCCTGGTTGCATTTGAAATAAGAGTCTGACATCTAAGAAAAAATATTGTTCTCTGCATGTAGCTTCATGTGATTCATGTTCTCAGCACCAAGGATCTATTTTGGGTTAGTGCAAAGGAGATTTTTCTTGCTTGAAGAGGAAAAGACTATAGTGTAAGGATGAAGTAGCATATTTGTCAATAGCACTGACAAATGTTGTGATGACTGAGAAAACATGTATTGCTAAAGGTGCTACAAAGAAGTTTTGAGGGTGTCTTTTAAGAGTCATATCAGATTCCAATATGGCATAGGCTGGAATTTTTATGGGTCTGAGCTGGATGATTTTACCTGGGACTCTTTCTAAGAGTTATGAAAAAGATAACACATGCTGGCCCTGTTTTGCATTCTGACACAATAACTTGTGCACTGTTTCTTAAGTATCACCAGCTTTTAGACATTCCTCTCCATTTTTGTCCTTGGTCTTGTGTAAACTTTGATATATGCCTGGGATAAGTCTGTGTCCAATACTATTAAGAAACCAATTAATGTATCAACATGTGTGTGGAGCCTGAGACCAGAATCCTATTGCTCATCTCAATTACAGCAGATACACTGAATCAGCAGAATTTACCTCCGTGCTGACTCACTATTCGACCAATAATTCAGTGGGTACATTCTACTTGTTGGTTTTAGATAATAGGATTCTAGCCTGAATTTTGTAGACTAGGGCCTGTGAATCACCCTCATAATATATTTCTAATGTAGTGCTTTCTACCCACCAATTGTTCTTTTCCTTTTATTTGAAATAAAACTGGAGTGCCACTACTGTATTGCAATACAATATGGAATCATGACAATTAATAGTGCAGACATCTATAGGACTCTTTCTGTCCTTACTTTTCTAAGCAGTTTACAAAGATAAGCAAGAATATACTGCAATATACTGTTCTGAAACATGTGGCACTTTTAAAAAATGTATGTGTCTCTGTGTGTGTAGATCAAAGGAGAGACTTTTGGCCATTTCCACACATTACCTGATCCTGTTTTCCTCTGGTCACGATCATGGCAGTGCGACGGTAACACTCTCCTCTGTACCTGATTGGCTTCCTGAGGAAGAGAGTGCAAGCAACATGCTCCTGCCTTCCACAGCACAGACAGGATCTTTCCCATACTGTGCTGGGGCAGGAAGGACCTCCATTGTGCTTCCTATCCTTTCTCATAGGCAGGAAGGACAAGAGTGTTGTGCAATGGGGGACCATTGACAGAGAAACTCCATCAGTGAAACTCTTGTGATTGCACTAGATGATGATGGGAAAAAGGCAGGGGTGCTACTTCATGCAGAAATGTTGTCACAGTTCCACTACTTTTGTGTCCCCGTGCTGGGACGCAGTCACCATGTGGAAATTCGAATATGCAGTCCTTTAGGACTACAGGTAAGGTCCAGTCAAACAGCTAATTTCAAGCAGCATTGTGGATCCTGCTGGCCACACTACAGGACAACGAGTAAAGGCGGTTATCTTAACCTTGCTCTTCCCATGCAGGGGCAAACAGTATTCCTGGAATAAAGAACAAAAAGCTTAACTGATCAGTATTTTCGAATCTAGTTCTGTTTGATCCTCTGGGTTATCTGTTCAGATGATTCAATTTGCTCTAGTACCTTGATTTTCAAAATGTGTTTAAAAACATACACACACAGTTCCTCAAAGCTTAACAGGAATTGGTCTGTGACGAGTCATTGTATTCACAGACACTGGGAGTTGTAGGTCAAAACATCTGGAAACATCCAGGTTGCTTATATTCATTAGGAATTCTATGGAAAGAGTTAATAGAATTTTTTTTCTTCCTTTCACATACTTCTAGAATATATTCTGGGTGAATAAAATAAATCACTCGTAATTAAACATATAATTAATAGATGTAATTCACTGTCACAAAATATGTTGTCTTTAATGGATTCAAATGAGATTAGATAACTGTAGGAGACTAGGGCCATTTCTGCACTACACTGTTATAATGCTATTATTCCACTTTCAACATCCTGTGTAATTCTGGGGTTTGTAGTTTACGGAGGTCAAAGAGCTCTCTGACTTCTGAATTCTAAATGCCCCTCCCTGAACTGCAAGCCTCAGAATTCCACAGGATGTGGAAAGTGGAATAATAGCACTATAACAGTCTAGTGCAGAGATGACCTAGATCTCTCAATCTTTATTGGAAAAGACAGAGAAGAGTAGTAGTAGTGGTGGTGGTGGTGGTGGCAGTGGAAGTGTGCCTTCAACTAATTTTTTATCTTATTGGAGATTTCCTGGGTAGGAGTTGTTTGGTGGGGTTTTGCCATTGCCTTTCTCTAAGGCTGAGAGAGTGTGATTTGCCTAGTGTTGCCAGAAGGTTTCCATGGCCAACTGAGGACTTGAATTATGGTTTTCTGGAGTCCTGGTCCAGCATTCAAACCACTATGCCATGCTGGCTCTTCTAGATAAGTGGATAACCTGTTTCATAAACCTCTGAATCCCAATCTGGGAACGAACAGGGAAGAGCTGCCTGTACATTTTCCCTATCAGTGGCACAAAGGCATTTCTCTGTCAAAGGACAGAAATGTAATTGACCTTGATCCTACAGGACTCCTCTTTTCTACATCTTTCAAAAGATTAATATACTAGGACTAAATTTGACCAAAACTTATTGAAATTCATTTTATGAATTTGGCTCATGGTGTCAGTTTATAACTTCCAAAGACAAAATTATTTGCTCTATTAGTGCCAGGCCTTCAAGTAAGTTATTTATAGAGCTGTCTTTCCAATCTACATTGTTATATGGCTTGAAAGACAGGCTGTGCTTATTGATTCATATCCTTTCTACTGCAGAACAGGAAGGGACAGGTCAGGACCCTCCATTCAAAGACCCTGTAGCAATAATTTGCCTTGTGGAGATAATAAAAATGTCCAGTCAATCTCACTATATTTAAGGGCTCAGAAACATATTTGTAATATGGTGTTTTCCAGAAAGCTGGACGAGTCTCACAAATGCAGAGCACAGCAACCAGCACCTAGGAACTGCAATGGGAATAATTGTCAAATTTGAGCTTAGGAACAGAAAAGCATAGCATGTTACAAGGAGTCCACAGTACAAATCTGTTAGCTATCAACAAGCACTTCCCTTCACAATTTTTTCTTTATCTGCATACATCCATACTCTCCAAAATCCTTCCAGGAGACAATTAAGCAGTTTAGTCTTTGAATTATCTCTTTCACACAAGCTCTCTGCTGGTATCTTCTCCACAGCAGCTGTTTCATAAAATACATATGGAGTTAGGGATGTAAGTGAAATAGGGATGAAGTCTGGTTGTATTTCTTTAAGGTATGGATATAGACCGTGGACAACTCTCATTGCAAATCCTATTTGTTTTCCACAGTTAGGTATTGTATTTATGATACTTAATATTCCACAAAAATGTAGGCAAGGGTGTTTCTATATTTAATTTCTTAGTACAGTCAGTAGCAAAGAACGCTTCTATCTGTATGTTGCAAACAGGGGATTAGGAAGTACATATACTGGTAACTGAGGAAAAGTGGGTTTTGGACTAGGCCAGTTTTTTCCTCCTTTTTGTGTTTTGTCACAGGCCACTGAAAGATGTTATGGAAAGAAACAGGGAAGTCAAAGGAACAGAGGGTGGAAAAGTTAACTTCAGGATATCACCGCCACCATCCCACCCCCACAAATGTTCCAGACAGTGTGACCATGAACAGACTGGCTGGGGGATTCTGACACATGCAATTCAAAAAAGTGTTCTGATGGAGAAGCAGGTAAAATATCAAGTAGATTCTCCTGACAAGTAGGTTTGTAGTTGGTTGGTGGACTGTCTTCAGAGAATGCTCACCAGTGTTATTTACCATCCTGTTGAAAAGTGACAGGCAAGATGCAGCAGGATTCTGTCCCTGGGCTGATTTAGTTCAACATGTTCATAAATGACTGAATGGCAAATACAGACATTTCATATTTTTTTTTGGTCTTTGTTTCCAAGGTCAGACAGTGAGACTGTAAGTCTAGCTTCCTCTTTGCCAGGAAAGGACTGGTGTACCACAGCCTGTCTCTTCCTATGCCCTAGTTAGAGTTAGAGAAGAAATATGCATTATCCAATATACTCTATAAATTTGTCCAATTTGTGACCTGCAAGATTACTCATAACAGTAAGAGTATATCTCATTATTGTAAGGAAGAGTGAACATGAGATCTCCCCTCACCCCACTTTTTCTTTTTCTGGATTGTATGCAAGTATATGTAAATCCCTGAGCATGCCTATATTTGAAAAGCATGCATATAAATACTTTAGTCAGTGTGAAACTGCATAATGCACACATTTAAATGGGGTTTAACAGCACACATTTGGAAAAGTATGTACCAAGATACACACATAATTTTTGTCTTCTTGGGATCTTGCAGTCCATTGTGGAATCTAAGATAGGGCAGGAATGTCAGTGAGAAGCAACAAGTGCAGACCCCTGGCTTTGTGTAGGTATGGTGAACTCTTGAAGGCAACAGAGCATTGGACCATGTGCAAAAAATTGATCCGTTGTGTGTGTTTGCTTTGAGCACATGCAAAGTATTTAGACTTATTGAACTAGAATCCAAGTAATCAAGAAATAAAATAATGTGATCACTGTGATCCAGTATAAAGATTTGCTTCCTGTGAAATCAATATCTTGCAAAATTTTGGCCTTGTTGTTGTCTTCTCCCCCTCCTCCTCCTGTCTCTCCCACCTATGAACACCCTTGAGGTTTTTTCATCTTTTCATTCTGTTGAAGATAAACAGAGTTTGATCCATCAGATCTCCGCCTCTAGAGATATGATTTCAAAGGGAGTTTCTTGATGTCTAATCCACTGAGATGATGATTGCTCAGAAAGATGAGAATATGAATGATGTCATTAGAGTCATATTGTGATAAGCAGGGCTTTTGGAAGGAATGTGGTGTGAGTGGAAATTTTTCATTCTTTTCAGTCATTGGAGTCAGAATAGAGCTGAAATAGTAACTAGCAGAAACCAAAGCTGCAATCTTACACGTGCTGAACTCAGGCCCAGGTCCCACTAAATTCAGTGGGATCGATGTCTGAGGAAACTCATTTAGCATGAGTTTGTATGTTACCTTTTGAAAAATAGTCCTAGATTAACTTTATCTGCAGACGCCAGGTCAGCTCTTTGAGCTTATGGTTAAACATTAGCAATTTTAGATCCTTTATTGTTGAAAATTGTCAAAGTCAGTCCAGGAATTATATAGTTAAGACATACCATAGATAGCCAAATAGTTAGGTTTTAACTGAGGTATGTCCTAAAAGCAGTGGTTTACTATGTTTGATTGGGAAATGGGGAAACTACTCTTAGTCTTTGTCATACTATGCAATCATAGCACTTTGATATCATTTCAATTGTTATGGATCTATCCTATAGAATTCTGTGATTTGTAATTTCAGAAGGTATTCAGACATCTCCACCAGAGAGCCCTAGTACATCACAAAACTATGGCCAGAATCCTGTATAAGCAGTTTATGTTGAACTGAGCTATAGTTAGTCATTCACCATCATCCCAAGTAGAATTGCTATAGCTCCCCTTGACAGCCATTTCATGCATACTGGAGAGTGGTAACAGGGATAGGAGAAGCATATGTATGGGGACATAAACAGATTATTGCATGATCCACTGTGGTCCTCTGGTCTCAGTGGATGGCTATGGGGACATAGCCAAGTCATTCTCTGGAGTGGGGGCACTTATCATTGCATAGAGAGGAAGGGAATACCAATCTCTGTTACAATCAAAGAAAGACATATGCAGGCATAAGGTTGACTTACTCTGGTGTATGGCATTAACAGCTTATCAGCCATTATCTTCCCAACTCCCATATTTAAAACATATAGTTGGGCAAGAACTTATGTTCCCAAAGACACTCTGGAGCAATGAAGTTGGGAAAGAACTAATATGCTACATTGAACCACACAGGATCATGGCCACTGTGTGATGAGAGCCAAAATGAAGCTGCTCATGCTGTGTGTTTTGCGTCTCTTTCCTGTTACCACCATGTCACCAGTCATCTCCTGTCACTGTGTTCTCTGAAAGTTCTTGTGGTGTCACTTAGGCTGCTTGAATCTGGATCTGCACTCTGAAGTCCACACCTAGCAGAGCCACCTAGCAGAGCCAGGCTGGGCCATCGTCGTAGGCTGGTTTATTTAATCGTCAAATTTATGCCCTGCTTATATAACTTAAAAAGTTCAGACGTTAAAATATAGCATAAAATTTAGTGTAGGAAGTAGGAATGGAAAACAAATTTTTAAAAATTTAAAAAGTAGCCGAAAGGAACATGTTTTCAATGCTGAGAAACTCTGATGAAAAGAATCCTGGATTGATAAGAATATTCACGGTTTGGGACTTAATCTGCACAAAATTCACACATGGTTGTTTTACACAGAAAACTGCATTTTATGCAAAGAAATGTTTTTTTCTGTGCAAAATAGCCACATGTGAATTTTGTGAAGGTGAGTCCCAAAGCCTTCAAAAATGTCATGGTTTTCAAAGACTTTCTTGCAGTGGGAAAAGAATTGCTGAAGTTACTCATTGCTATCTTAGAGAAGAAAGTTAGTAAAGGTTTATATCACTAGGCCAGGCAGTTAGCATTGTAAGAGTGTGTGCCTACATCAGTGGCAAAGCAGCTACAGCTTATGACTGAGAAGAATGCCAGAAACACTGGAATGTAAATAGATAAGCAAAGGAACCACTTGTATTTGTACTCAAAAAGGGGGAACAACTATAGATTTTGAAAAAAGACAAACTGTGATATGTACTGTATCTGGGACATGTAACAATAACACTTACCTTACCCCAAATCTTTGTTTCAATCACATAAGAACTAGTGTACACCTCAGCAGTGAGGTATCACATAGCTATATTAAATGGTTTAGAATGGTCATGTTCTTACATGTGTTAATTATCACCAATTCTGTTAGAGAGCTGAATATAGGTCCTTATATAGGTTCTTTGGAAAAGTGAACATCTGGAAAGCTGTGTCATTTGTCCAAGCTTGGTCTGGGCTGGCAGACAGGAGAAGCTGACAATAAACACAGGTTAGAAACTCAGCAGTAACTTAAGTGGTAAGTTTACTTAAGCAAGCGAACAGCTTTGCAAATGAGAAGCAATAACGGTCCCAACAATGTCCATAAATCAGAGGCAGGCAAAACAAACACAAGTCAAGGCAGAAACACAGGCAAGGGCAGCAAATTGGTGCATACAAGAAGCAGTCAGTTAATTACCGACAAAAGCTAGAGGGGGAAAGGCCCCGTTCTTATAGATAACAAGATCAGTGCAGGTGGTGCTTGATTAATTGCTGTTTGGCATAATTTGCTGGGAGTGACTCAGGAGACCCTTTTGGTGTCTATGCTCAGTGAAGGTAGGTATGGATAGGTCACTCTTTATGTCAGAATGAGCAGGGCTCTGTGCTGTGGCTGGCAGAGCCTCCTGTTCTGTCTCTGGGGTGGGTGTCTGCTCTGCAGGTACTGCTGTAATGGTCTCTGTGCCAGGGCTCAGAGCAGGTTCTGCTGTTTCAGACTCTGAATCTGTCCAGGTCCTGGAAGGCCATGGCACCATGTAATGAGCAGTGTGATGCCTTACATGCAATATAGTGGAATATAGTGAAGCTTAAGCACTCAGATGTTGTCATGTCTGTGTTTCTCCTCAAAGAGAATACATATGAATATATATCTATGCATGCATATAATAAATACCATAAAAAGATTACAAAAAGAGCCTGCTCATTTCTCATATAAATATCCTAAAAACCCAAGACTTAAGAATGCTGAAGTGGAGTATTAATACTGGCTCAGCCCATCTGGTTCAACCATCATCATGAGCTTGGCATTCTGGTGACCAGAAGTTGATAATGGGGCCTCAGACAGAATTAGTTCACATGTGGTAAGGCCCCCAATCTCTTAATCTAAGAGAAGGAGTGGGGAAACCATGCCTATTTCAGTGTTCTTCCCATAAGCCATAGAAATACTATGATCAGTTTTATTTGTATTTTAACTGTGTGCAGTGTATTGTGTTTATACTGGTAGTTTGTTAAAAAATAAATCTTGGAAACTGCCTTGTGTTTGAGTCATGAAAGAAGGTAGGGATAAAAAATCTAATGAAATAATATGTAGTAATAGGGCCTGGTTCAGTTATCAAGCAGTCATCTGTCATTCATTGAAATCCAAATGATATTACTCCAGGTTCAAAACAAGGGATTTCAGCAGATATATTCAGTTGTTGGTGTTGCAGGTCAACAGTAACAAGTAATGTACTTTCAATGGTTTTTTGTCATTTTCCATACTGCAACATTTTTATTTTATTTTGCATATTTTATTATTCTTATTCATGTCAGCCAGTTGCAAATACCAATGTCTTTATAGAATATGCAACAACATATGAGTCGTTATTTAGGGATTAGTTGAAAAATCATAGCTCTGGGGGAACCTTTCATTGAGATTTCTTGGGATTATTCATGTAATTTTGTTGCATATATGTATACATATACAAATTAGGAAACAAGCATTACATAGGAATGAATTGTCAAAGTTTTTTTATTACAGTTTATATTAAACATAAAAAACCCCTTCCCCACTTCTGTCTTTCCCCAATTGAATCTGCTTATTTCTCTTCATACATGCATATTTTAACCATAACAGTAGTCTTTCATTATTACATTGTACATCTTACACTAAAGCATTACTACTTGTAACATATCTTATACATTATTACTTTCTTTATTTTCATTGTTACTTTCTATGTTATTTCTTTATCCAATCCAATACTTCTCTGCATTCCCTTTCAAAGTTCTGGATAGGTTTATTTTTCAATAAGAATGCTGATTTTTCTGTTTCTACCATATCCAGTACCTTGAGTTTCCATTCTTTTATATCTACAGACTCTCTTTTTTTCCAGTATTGTGCATATGTCAATCTTGCAGCAGTTATCATATATAACAATATCTTCTGATGACATTTTATTTCTCTTTTTTGCCCCAACATATTTAACACATAAAACTCTGTCTTCATCTCAAACTTAAAATCATACATTCTTTGGATTTCATCATGAATTTCTTTCCAAAATTTCTTTGCTATCTTACAGGTCCACCACATATGAAAAAAGGATCCCTTCTTTTCATCACATTTCCAATATCTCGCATTCCCATTTTTTGTTATTTTTTGTAATCTTTTAGGTGTCATGTTGTACCATCTATGTAACATTTTATAAAAATTTTCTCTCAATTTTAAATTTGGTGTAAATTTTATGTCTGTTTTCCATGCCTTCACCCATGTATTATACTCTATTGGATGACCGATATTTTGTGCCCATCTTATATTATCTTTTACAGTCTCTGATTCTATTTCTCTTTGCAATAATAGTTTATAAAATTTAGAAATTCTCTTTTTCTGGTCCCCTTTCATCAATATATCTAGTTCATGTTCTTTTCTTTCAAATCCGTATAATTTTTGGTCCATCTTGAATCTCTCTTTTAATTGTCTCCATGGGAACCAATTAAATTCATGTCCTAAAGCTTTTAATTCTTCTTCTGTGCACATTCTTGGCTTATCTCCTTCCCATTTCAACAATTCTTGGTAGGTCAATAGATTCTCTTGTTTTGTTGGAGCAATTTTGTAAGCTTCTTGGGATGAAGTCCACATTGGCAGTCTTCTATAAAATTTATGCTTTATTTGTGGCCCCACTTCTAGTAATGTCTTTCGGATACAATGATTACTAAACTCTCTGTTCACCCTTCTTTTATCATAACACAAGTATACGTGCCACCCAAATCTATTATTTATTCCTTACACTTCTTTTATTGTTGTATCTTCTACTTGTATCCAATCTTTGATTATATCTAAACAACATGCTTGATAATAAATTTTCAACGATGGCACCTCAAATCCTCCTCTCTTCTTTACATCTTATAATGTTTTAAATTTTATTCTTGGTTTTTTTCCTTGCCAAATAAATTTTTGCAGCTCTTTTTCCCAGTCTTTAAATATCTTTTCCCTTCCTATTATTGGTAAATTTTGGAAGAGAAACATTAGCTTTGGTAATAAAGACATTTTAAAAGCATTTATTCTTCCTAAAAGAAATATGTTTAAGCGTGTCCATTTTTCCATTTTACTTTGAATCTCTTTCCAGGTCTTCAAATAATTGTTATCGAATAACTCTTGGTTTTTATTTGTTGTTATTATTCCCAAATATTTTATTTTTTGTTATTTGATATCCAGATCCAATTCTGCTTGTTCTTTTTTTTGTTATGTTTAATGTCATCATCATTGTCTTTTCTCTATTTATCTTATATCCTGCCATTTCTCCACATTTTTGTAAAATGTCCATCAATGTCTGAATTGATTCTTGTGGTTCTTCCAAGAATATAATTACATCATCCGCAAAGGCTTTATATTTTATTTCCTTCTTCTTTATTTTTATCCCTCTTATCTGTGGATCCTCATTTATTGCTATCAATAATACCTCCAATACAGCTATCAACAGTAATGGTGATAGTGGGCACCCTTGCCATGAATTGTCAAACTTAATGGCCTAATTTGTCCGTAATCCCCCATCCCCCATTGTTACTCATTTAAAGTTTGAGCATTGTAACATTGTCATATTGTATTATTAGCATTCTGAAATTTTACATATCATAAATATAAATAAGAATATAAATATAAATAAGAATAGGTACCACAGCGTATGCAAACAAAGAACACACACACACACACACACACACTATGATACTTGTCTGTATTTTATGAAAATTCTATTAATAAAGAAATCTGTAAAGAAAATAACGGTCTCTTGCATTCCTTCCTTGGTATACATTTGGATTTACTAGTCTTATCCTTTCTGTCATTTTTTATATTGAGAAGCTTCTATATCAATTCCTTCAGCTCCTGTCCTAGTGACTCTGGAGTCATTTAATTAGTCTTGGAATAGAGTTATGTTCTGTACATTTGAAAATGCTCCATCTTCTGGAAGGTGTGTATTGTTGAAAGCAACAATATGACCAGATCCTTCTATGTGGAGAAAGGTGAGCTCTACGAAATACCTTTGGATTAGTTTATGCTATTTGCCTCCATTGCAAAGGGATTAGAAATCTTTGGGTAACTTTCTCTGAGCCAATCTGACAGTGTAGTAAAATTGCCTCCTGTTACCCATTTCCCTGCTATTTTCCCTCTATCTAATGTAATAGAACAGAAGTGGTTGTGCTAGGAAGGAAAGCCTACTCCACATGGAGAATGTGTAGATGGTGGACTGTTTATCTCCAATCTTCATTTTCCCCCACTGCAATGCACATATAATCTAAGGGATGAAGCAGCTTTGTGATTGTTATAGGCCTTAAAGTCAATTCTGACTTATGGGGACTTTCCCCAAAGGCTTTCCTGACAAGATTTCTTCACAGGAGATTTGCCACTGCCTCCTTCTAAGGTTGAAAGTGTGACTTTTGCTTAAGGTCATCCAGTGGGTTTCCATGGCTATGTGAAAAATTGAATCTTGGTCTCTTAGAGTCCTAATCCAACACTCAAACCACACAGGCTCTCTCAAAACTAATCCATTAGCACATATAGAGTGAGAAGAAAAAAATCCTGCAGAATGAAGTAGCCAATTTCTATAGCTTAAGTTTAAATACAAGATGGGATAGAATTGAAGTGCTTGAAAAGACACTTCTCCTGGAGGCAAGCTTTGCTGAAAGGAAAGCCATTATCAAGCCTGGGATACTTTTCCAAGAATTTGGGCCCTTTCAAATTATAATGCTATGTTCACATTTTACCTGCCATGGCAACATCCTATAGAATCCTGGGATTTGTACTTTGGTGAAAGACTAGAAGTGTCTGGTGTCTGGCAATGAATCTTCTCCCTTAACTGCAAACTGCAGGATTCTATAAGATATTGCTCTGGCAGTCATGTAGTATGAAAGCTTTCTTTGCTGGCATCTTTAATCCTATGTAACCTCACTATTATTTTAGCAGAGTTGTGTGGGAAGTGATTGCATGCACCATGCTGCAGTTATCCATGTGGATTTCAAGTGGAATGCTGGCCGTTTAATCAAACAAAGTCTCTTTATGAAGATTTCATGACATAAAAATGATTTTTTTTTGAGAACTGCCCATTATCCCAAACTGTATTAGAAACACAGTAGGTAGGCAGAACTGCAGTTATTGGATATCTCTCCAGTCTTTTCTCCTTTCTTTTTTCGCCAGTGGAGAATTTCTTAATGACTATCTGTATGCTATTTGTCGGCTGTTGTTTGCATTGCTCCTGGTGCTACTGACTAGGAGTTGAAAGCTGTGAAGAGTGCAGATTCAGGTAATTGTTTTTCAAAGAGCTGTTTTCTTCTCAAATCTATAAAGTAACATCAAATAGAAGAGGGAGACAGAAACATTTGTTATAAAAGCGTTTAGCGTAATTGCAAAAGCACACCAAAACCAAGAAGGCATTGTCACTTGGCAAGATAAATGTGATGCACCAATCTTTCTCTTGGCACTGCAGGAGAGAAAAGTAGTATTTTTCACAATGGGTGAGCTGCGGTTGGAAGTCCTGCCAGCAAAAATGTTGAGTGAGGCACTCTCAGCTGCTATGTTGTGAGGCAGGTTTACACAATTTTGCATGAGAATTATGCCATAATTTTTGAAATTCAGAGTTCATAAAAACCAATAGCCATAACAACCTCAGATTCCCCCTAAGATAAACAATACCAACCTCCCATTACACAGCTCGTCCCTCTGCAGCATTGCAGTCTGCAAAGAGAATACAAACAAAAGTTAATAAGAATATTAATAATAAAAAAGAAATTCTTGTTCATGAGAGAATACCATCAGCAGCAGCAGCAGCAAACCCCCCTCTGAGGCAGTTCTGTTTGACACACACAATTATACCTCTTCGGTACCACTTTCAGCGTTCACAGCTGCATCCTATAGGATGTTAGGTTGGTGAGGCACTAGTGCAGTGAGTCTCACCCTTTGATCCTGTACTTGTTTTGGACTTCAGCTCCCAGGATCCCTAACCATCAGCTATTCTGACTTTCAGAATATTCAGCAATTCTGGCTTTCTGGCTGGAATTGAAGTCCAAAATATCTGGAAGACAAAATGTTGAGAATCAATGAACTGGAGTTCTCTGACAGGGAATTTTAAATACTTCACAAAACTATAAGTCCCAGGATTCCACAGGATGGAGCCATGATCATCAAAGTAGTTTCATAGTGCTGTAATGTTCTGGGGAAGAGAGAATACATATGAAATAAGATCCCCAAGATACTAGTCTAGTGATGGAAACTATTTCAGTATACTGTTGAAAAAATGCACACACATAAACATTATGACCAAACATTTGAGATGTTTCAGTGGATAAATCTAGAAATCTTATTTTAGACAAGAATGTAGCTGTTTATTTATTATTGCTTAGTTAATATTTATAGGTGTACATTCTACCTTCATCCCTGAGATAGGAATCAAGGTAGGTGCAAGAGAATGAATAAAACAAGCATAAGTTAGATAAATAAAAGATTAATTAATGACTAAAAAATCAATCAAAAATAAAACATTTTTTTTAAAAAGCAGGATTTACAACACCTATTAAAAGTCTCTTTTAAGAAACCCAGTGTGAGTGCTGAAGGTCTACCTGAATAAAAGATCCTTTCTCCGCTCACAGAAAGACAGGAAGGAGAGGTATCCTCATGTTTCTCTGCCCAATTCACCAAAACAAAAAGTGCTACTAGAGCAGCCATTCTCAGCTTTTGGCTTTCTATCTGTTTGGACCTTTAACTCCCAGAATTCTCTACCAGCTTGGCCAGTGATGATGGATTCTGAAGTACCAAGCAGCTAGAAGGCTGCATTAGAGAGAGGAAAGATCTTCCATAGTGGGCAAGAACTGCTGTCAGATTGAACCTCAAATGCATCAAGAGAGAGAATAACATTGCATATAGCATGCCCATTTGTATGCATGGAAACATATTTGAAGAATGGTTGAGAAACATGTTTTTCACACTTCAAAAAACCCTGAAGAGAAGAAGCCCAGACTGTCTTGAATCATCACAGTTCAGGATGTACTCTGCACAAAATTTTCAATTTCTATCCTGAACAGAATATTCTTCAGAGAGAGGGAGAGAGAGAGAGAGAGAGCGAGAGCAAGCTGTTTCCTGAACATAAAATACTTCAATTAGGGGTGTATTCTTTGCAAGATTCACATGTCGTAGATTTGCAGATGTCAGAAAAGGCTGTTTTGTATGTGAAACTACCACAGGTGAATTTTTGTGCAGAATAAGCCCTGAATTGTAATTGGGCTTTGAGAACCTCATAGTTTTCAAAGACTTCTTCACTGCAAGAAGAAAATTACTAAGATTAGTCCTTACTTCCTTTGAGAAGAGAAACTGTTGAAGAATTATTTCTGACATTTATGTATGTAGATTATTCCTGTATATCCTTACTTTGTGATGGACAAAGAATGTCCTTACCCTATGTGCATATACATAAATCTGTACATGCATGGGATCTATATACACATTATAATGAGTGCATAGAAATCAGAAATATGGCTGATCTGTATGATCCCATTTCCTTTCATTTGGGTAACAATTTAAAAGTGTTGGCAGTCTCAAACATATAGTAGATATATTAGATGTAATATTATAAATGTATAATAAAATATATAACATAGAATAACATAGGATATATAATAGAAAAGAATATACAGCAGGATGTCAAAATCTGTAGTAAAATGTAGAAACAGCCCTGTCTTGTGATACTCATGTGGGGAAAAGTCTGAAAGAGAATCGTGAATATAATAAATTGATTGCTTTTTTCTTTGTGCTTCTTTTACTGTTATTACTGATATACGGATCAAAATAATTCACAGACAGTCTGGAAGAGGAAGTTGTGCTGAGATACAGCTGCAGCTTTGAAAATCTACATGAGTGAGATTTACTGTCAGTAGCTCATAGAAATTGCAGTATTTCAATAGAGAGGAAAGAACTTCTCTTTTCCTTGGATTGCCACATTTTATTCTACAAAAAACAAAGAAACTCAAAATTCTTGAAAGATTGCTTAGAGGATGATAATATAGAGTAAATAGCAACTCCTTCCTTTTTTTACTTGACTGTACAATGATTCATGTTATTAAAGGAACAGGAAGGGGACAAAAAGGACAGCCTTTAAAAGATCACTGGCAGGTCCTCTCTGAACTCCAAGAATAGGATGATAACAGAAGGGTACAATTTCTGGATGAAACAGCAGGTATTCAAGCAAGTATCCAGGCTGAATACCAGGATATCTACTTTCTTCTCCATAAGTCAAGGAAGATGGACATTGGAGAGAACCCCTAGTTGGTAATGCTGGCCACTTCCCAAACACTTATATGTGAGGCTTGGTTGTGTCTGCTCTCCTTCCAGAGGCAGACAGTGCATAGCTGATGTCTATATCTGTGTATGCAGTTTTGCATAAAACAATGATGTTCAAACAAGATATTTTATTCCAAGTTGTTCTGCTGGTAACTTATGAAGTTGCCTGCTAGAGCGAAGAGGGTTTATCAATTACATTGATGTTCTAACCAATGACATTGCTGTTCCTGCTTGGAAAATAGTCCTCAAACTTCGATGCTGTCCCATCTAAGAACAGAAATACATTTTCAAAAAAAAAAAAATGGTCAAAAACATATTTTTGAGTGCTGAAAAGCCTTAATAAAATGAATCCTGGACTGATGAGAAACTTTGTAGTTTGGGATTTATTCTGCACAAAATTGATATGTGATTGTTTTGCTCAGAAAACAGCATTTTCTGAAGTTGCCTTCCCCAACTTCTTAGATTCTCTATTTCAAATTCCTTCCCACTTGGTTGTTTAAAACAATTGTCCTGTTACAGCACCTTTTAAATCATCTTTCTGTCACCCTTTCAGTGAAACAAGTTAAGTCAGTTTGATTTTGTTCAACTGTCAAAGTAATTTGATTACAAATCAATGTTGGGCTAGCATCCTCCTTCTGCCTGCCTTGGGCTATAAACTTTCAGAAATCAAAGCTTCTTGGATCACACATCTCCCCTAACTCAATAATTTCCAACATTAGTTTGACTTGAATTAGCTTGGCAACTCACTTCTCTTATATCTAGCCAGAAGCTATCAGCAAGCCAGTTTTATCAATATCAAGTAAATAACATCCATACTTTCTCATGCTGTAGTTTATTTCACACTGTTAAAATCCAATTCTGTCTTGCAAAGAAGATGCAATCCAGTCTGTTCACTGTATGGGAAATGACCAGAAGACCATTGTAATTTCAATGAGATTAGGAATGTCCTGATCACAGTTTGTTCCTCCATATTCTAATTTTCCATACTGTTGCTAAGAAAAGTCTAGAAAGGCCTTCTGGTATCCTCCATATTTGAAGTCTCTGTCTGCTGCTTCTGAGAATTCTGGTTAATTAAGCACAATGTCTTTTGCCTTGCTTTCTCAAGATCAAGGTACAATTGCTAGTGTTACCCTGTTTTCTGGGGGTCCTGGGAGGGATACCTAAATGTGCTCTCAATTATATAAGTTGGGGATATTAGCACAGAGCACAAGCTAGCAATATGAGAGGCAGGGCAACAGAGCGAGATCTTTTACCCAATGTCTATGGGGTCAGGCCAAGTCTAGGAGCAAACAGAATTGAAATAATAATTGTGATCTTTATTAAAAATACAGTCAAACAGTATATGCAGCACACTCACACAGATAACTATAGAAATAAAGGTTGGAGTGGGATATAGGGATTTTTAAGAGGAGTTGTTGGTTTGGGTAATACTACAACTGTTCTGAAGCCCGGGTAGTCTGCAGCAGAAGTTTGGAGATATGGAGTCTCAGTACGTGGGACTGAGGGGAAGGCTCGCCAAGCAAAGCAGCAGCAAGGTTGGATGGAGGTCGGGAGCGATCCAAGCAATCCGAGCAATCCAAAGAAGTGCTCAAAATCAGAGGTTTATATAGGGGAAAATGTAGCCACAGGCTAGTCCGTACTTGGGGAAAACAATGAGTTTCGGGCTGGAGACAAAGCCTCCAAAAGGTAAGAATTTAGCATGATTGAGTTAAGTCCGAATTGACAAAGGAGTAGCCAGTATGCAAACACAGAGTGCTTGACAGTTGAGTATTCTTCTAATTGAGCTGCCTGGTTATGCTGTTCAAACTGCTTGCTGTTGAACAAATCTGATACTTTTTCACTTAGAACTGGTGTCTCTTGCTGTGTCCAGATCCTCTAAAAAGAATTCCCTTGCCTTGGTGAACTGGCCAATCACCTTTGGCAAGACATTCACCTAATGTATGTCCTTAAAACCTAAATTATTCTCTTCTGAAGACATCTGCCCTCAATATTCTTCTCACTTATTTGTCCAAATCCTGTGAGGCAAGCACACTTATGCAGCTCTTGATTACATAAAGAAGATAGTTATGTAGGCTCCCCTCCCTAAACTGCAAACCCCAGGATTCCATAGGATGTTGAAAGTGAAATAATAATAGCACTATAATAGTCCAGTGAGGAAATGGCCTAATAATTCTATGCAGATGTATTTCTTGTGCAGGAATTGCTGTTTGTTGTTGTGTATTTTCAAGTTATTTCCAACTTATGGCAGCCCTAAGGAGAACCTATCATTGAGTTTTCATGGCTAGCTTTATCCAGATGAGCTTTATTTTGCTTTCCTCAGAGGCTGAGAGATTTTGAATTGCCCAAGATCACCCAGTGCCTTCCATAACTGAGTGGGGATTCAAACCCTGTTCTCTAGAGTCATAGTCCAATGCTCAAACTACTACACCACACTGGTTCAATGAGATTTATTCTCATAGATTAAAGATGTATTTATAGATTTGTTCTGCCCAAAATTTGTATATGGTTGATTTGCATAGAAAACAGCACTTTCTGATAGGAAGCAGCATTCTGAACAGAAACTGCTATTTCCCCTGCAGAAGAAAACTATTTTGTGAGACAACTATGTGTGAATTTTCCATAAAATAAATCCTGAATCATGAATAGCCTTCAAAATCTATGTGGTTTTCAAAGACGTTCTTACAGAGATAAGAAAAGTGCTAAAATTACTTGTTATTTCCTTCACAAAGAAATTTAATGAAGAATTACATCCCTACTCCATCCCTTTTCCATTACAGTAATACTAGAAGAAGTGGTTTCTTTTCCATGCCATCTCTTCCACTCATTGCCATTCTGTCTTTAAAGTCCAGCTTTGCTAACTACAGACATTCCTGATATGCTTTGCATTTTAAGCAAGCTTCATGAAATAAAAATGTGCTGCCTGTGTAAGGCAGTGCCGTGGAACAGATAGATGATCACAGGGATTTTTCCTCTTCTGTACTTAAAAGAAAATTTACGTAACCGTTTGAGAAAGGGTAATGCTAAGTAGCAAAACCAGTAGCAGTCAGAATTGTCACTTCTTTAGCATGGCCCAAAGCCCAAACGTTTGGGCTGATATATAATTACATTTGCTGTTTATAATAGAAAAAAATCTATAATCTGTTCCAGTAGGAATTATTATTTATCTGGAGGTGTTGTGCATGTAGAGGTGTTCTGTGGTCCTGGAAGCATACAAGCTTCATAACTTAATTTCCAGAGTAGCATCCAGTTTTAGAAACTAAAATATTCACCTCTTTTATCTTCACGGGTGAGAACAGGTGAGAATGACAGAATGCAGTAGCATCTAGAAGAAGCATAAAAGAGATAATTCATATCATCACCTTCTGCGTTTTAAAAGGGCTGCAAGACAAACTCTGGCCAAGACAATCTCAGAACATGAACAACTAAAATGTGACACTTGAGTGCTTGGAAACAGCAAGTGTCATGCAATGTTATCACTCTTAATTTTCCACTTCATTAACATTTTAGAATGGGAATACAATGCTGAGCTTATAGGAGTCACACTTTTTTTGCCACTTAATGCTTTCTGCAAGCCATAACTCTCTCTAATTCTACCCTCTGGTAAGTGCTTGGCTAAGCTTATTCATTCCCTGCATTTTACAATGATAATAGTCTTTAAAACCTACAGAGATACATGATAAATATATTTAAAATCAAAATTGAAACAATAGGATTACATGCATTGCTATGTTTTCTGAATTAGGGAATTTGGATCTACACGTTGATTCTGATTCAACACTACATATGTATGTAGAGCTTGAGCTCTATATATGTAGGTGTGCTTGGATAGATAGAAAATGCGTAGATAATTATGCACTACATTGATATGCTGGGAAACTTCATTCTATCCCCTTTGCTTTACATCATCTAAGAGATAATCTAACAGATAATCAATACCATCCAGGAAGGGCTATAAGTCAGTGGCAGACCATAGATATTACATGGAGAAGAACACCCTAGATTCACCATCTGGCATCCCTAGGTTAGAGTTTGAAAGATATCTGCTCTAAGAAATTCTTAAAGGGCTTCACAGCAGGTGTGTCAAGAAACAGTATCTCTTAAGTAAGGACAATGTGGCTTTTTGCCCTGTTTTCATAGCACTGTGATGTTATCAACATATCACAGAAGAAAATCAATGTATCACAGAAGACATTGCAACACAATGTAGGTCATCTGCTATGCACTCTTGATAATCCATCTAATATATTGCATATGTACATATATGGTAAACCTTTTTTGTGCAGAGATAGACCTTTTGGGCTTATCTGCTCTCACTGGCAGCAGCTTTTACAACTTCTTGGGAAAAGGGACTTATCTACCCCTTCGACATGAGGTCCTTGGAAGTGGAGAAGACATGGATTAAAACTGGTTTCTTATTGATGGAAGGCATGTGCTCCTCTACCACTGAAACATGGAAGTCGATGTCAGATGTTATCTGGCAATTGACGTACACTAGCAGTCAGTACTGGACAGAAACTGTCATGTAGTAGGCAGATTATAGTTCCTGACGGTTAACATGAGTGCAATTATTTCATAGCATTTCGAAGATACACCTACAATAGGTGATAGATTTGGGAAACATTAGATTCATTATTTCATCCAAGCAGTCAAAGAAGAAGTATAATTGCAAATACTGATGTCTAAATTCAATCCTGACATTTATCTGTCCAGTTTTTAATTTAAATTTCCATGTTCAAGTTTGAATTTTGATGGATTGCTGTGGTTTTGAGATTTCTATTTCAGCTGTATCCTCTATAAAATCTATGTGTTAAAATGGCCTAAGACATGTCTAAACTGCTATAACCCCAATGATCACATCCTGTGTTAACAATCTGAACATGGTTCACAGTTCTATACCACTGTTTTACCTTATTTCCATGTTGCCTCTTTTCCCTTTCAGCTTTGCTGTTGTTCCCTTTAAAGCAAACCTATATGAAAGTAGAGAAAAAATTGAGTGTGAGAAGTCAGGATAATTAATATTATTTCCTTTTGCTTTGGAAAGGTAAATTAATATTTAAAAGATATGAAATGAGATAAAGAAATTATACATCACCTCTTAGGCCATTTCCGCACGGGGCGAGGGAATCGCCCAGTGCCGGTACTTACCGGACTTTTTGACTCCATGCTTGGGTCCAGGCTGGTCCAAAGCAGTGCGTGGCTGCTGCTCCGCACTGCTCTGGGGACGAAAATGGTGGCTTCCAGTTGGTTGAGGCTCTCCACCAACTGCTGAAGCTCACCAACCTAAAGCCCACCCCCAGCAAATCACAGGCTCGCACTGGTGCGAGCCTGCAAATCTGCACCAGAGCGCGGGCATGGAGTGGCGTGCTCCATGCTTTTGAAAGACCTGTTTCAAGCAGTCTTTCACAAGCATGCTGGACAACCACTTCGGGTTGTTCTGGAGTGGACTGAGGCACAGAACTGCACTAAGTAGGTCTGATCCTGTCCGCTTCCAGGTGCAGATGTCCTTCCTGGAGGACGCTCTGTACCATTTCTTTAAGCCCATGAGGAAATGGCCTTAGTTGTTGCTGAATTGTAACTTGGTTTCTGTGAACTTTTAACTTGATTTTATGTGACATTTAACTTGATTTTATGATTTTTATATAGTAGAAAGTTTGGTAAGCAACCTGAAGAGACATAAACTCTAAGTAACCTTGATCAGTTTTAATCATGCAAGTTGCTGTTAAGGTTCTTTATTCCTGTCTGGGAACCTATTTATTACATTACATACAAAAGAGTTATACATTTTCAAAATACAGATGTCTCTGTCCAGATGGATGCAGGGAAGTGGTTGTAATATTGTGTCATCCATTCTGGCTTCTCAGTTCCTATGTGCTTAATGCAAGGTATTTGTACTTACTTTTAGTCTTGAATGATTTGGGCCTAAAAACTTAAAGGAGTCCTAAATAACTGAGAGACTACCTGTCTCCACATAAACCCTTTTGACAGTCAAAAACATGAAGGCTCTGCTTCAATGTGTCTTCTCTACATGTAGAGTTGATAGATATGGAGTTCATTTGCTTGTTTGTTCTATTGACCTAATGGTTGAGCTTTTGGTGAATAATAGTGCAATCCAAACTCACAAATATGACCAAGAGATTGTTCAACCAAAACTAGACCAATCAAAATTATGTGGAATCCAAACCACTTCCCAGCTTAGGGATGGTGGAAATGGCTTAGGACTACCCTCAACCTGGCCTTTCTCATCCGAACACTTTTTGTGTGATTCTTTTATTATATTTTATTTGTGATATCAGAAGATCTCTGAGATCAGAACAGGTTTTGCTTAATTCTAAAATGCTATTGTGGTTCCATCTCTAAGTTAGAAAGGAGTTAGGATTGCTAGTTATTTTAATCACAGTTGTCCCTATAACCTGGTTCAGAAGGTCCCATTTCACTAACTTGACCAGAACTGTAAGGTATTAGGTTCTATACCAGTGACAGCTCAGCCTACTAATCAGGCAATATTAAAAACATCAACTAGCAGTCCCAAATCATGTTGTGATAATTCCCTGTGAAAAAAGTACTAAAGACTGGTTTTTTTTCTCATTATTTTTAGAAAGTGCCTACAGGTTCTAGGGGACCTTTGCATATTAGGGATGAACAGATTTGAAACACTGCTGATTTATATATAATTTCTTTAAAAAAGATCCATTTGTTATGTATTTTGCATTTTTCATAATGTAAAATGCTGTAAGCAGGTTATCAAGAGTTTGGATACAATATTTTAAAAGAACTGCTCAGTCAATAGCAATTAAGTACTTTGATACTACTTCTTTCTATAAATGTTGAACATATCTATCTACGTTTTCAGGAACCAAGAAGAATATATTTTAACTGAGCAGAAATTTGACAGAGACTTATACTGAGTTAAAAAAAATCAATTATTGTAGTCAATAATAGCTCTAAGAAGATAGAAATGCAAGACTTTCTTATAATTCTTTAATAGTAACAACAACAACAACAACAACAACAATGAAAATGGGCAAAAGTATTGATACAATCCTATTATGGTTTTCCATTTCATGCTAACATAAATATGAGGCTTCATCTTAGGACCAATCTTTTTCTTCAGTTTTTTTAAAACTCTCATCATTACACTAACAATGGCCATTTCCACATGAGTCTGTTATAGCGCTTTGATTCCACTTTCAACATCCTATGAAATCCTGGGGTTTGCAGTTTAGGGAGGGGCCACCCGGCCCCTCCCAAAACTGCAAACCCCAGGATCCATAAGATGTTGAAAGCGGAATCAAAGTGCTATAGCAGTCTCGTGCGGAAATGGCCAATGTAAAATACAAGAGAAATATATAGTATCACTGTGTTCTAGTTTGGTAAGACCACACCTGGAGTACTGAGCACCACAATTTGTGAAGGATATTGACAAGCTGGAACATACTGAGAGGAGAATGAACAAGATGGTAAGTGGTCTGAAAGTTGCATCAAATGTGGGATTGTTGAAGGATTTTGATGACTTTACTCTAGAGAAGAGGATAAATCTTCAAATATCTAAAGGGATGTCACAGAGAAAATGCAGCAAGTTAACATTGACTTTAACAGCAAATCTAGAAATACCTAAACATCAGAGGGTCTTTACTTTGGCACAATGTCCTGCTCTCCCCTCAGCTGTCCTAGAAGGCCGATACAAGAAGACCCCTTTCTCAGATAGATTGTGCCTCTTTGATTCTGGCCAAATAGAAAGAACAGAGCACATATTACTCCAGTGCCCATACTACAAGGATATTTGACTTAACTTTATTTCACCCTTATTGCATAAATGCCAAAGATGCACTAGAGAATTCTATACTTATCTGTTGTTTTCAGATACAACCACCGATATAATAGATAATGTTGCCAGATTCTGTGCAGCAGCAGTTAAAATTTGTCAGGCAATGACCTCTGCAGTAGACTTGTTCTGTTATATTATTCTGTTATATTGTTGCTACATAACCTGAAGGGATATTTTAAATACTGTTTCTAACTTTTTTTTAAACTCTGTATCCTTTTTTTTTTTTTTTTACTTGTGCTGGTCTATGATCGTAATAAAGTTTTTATTCTTATATTCCATGTAGCAACCTTGTTTTCAGTAGCTCCAGAGGATAGGACCAATGGATGCAAATTTCTCATGATAAGAGCTTTTTGACAATGGAATAGACTGATTTAGATGGTAGTGGACTATCTGTCACTGGAAGTTTTAAAACAGAGTTTGGATGGTAAACTGTCAAAGAAGCTTTAGTCATGGATTTTTCTGCTTCTACAGCGGGTTAGACTAGATCAGTGGTTCTCAACCTTCCCAATGCCGCGACCCCTTAATACAGTTCCTCATGTTGTGGTGACCCCCAACCATAAAACCATTTTTGCTATATATATTTATTTATTTATTTATTATTTAGTTAGTTAGTTATTTCCAACATCAAATAGATTGGAAACACTGCCCTAAATCTTTGCTCTGGATAGACTTCTAATGCCTAAAAACTGGTAACCCTCCCCCCTTTTTTTAAGCACAGAAAGCGTCCATCAATGCCAGAATTAAGGCAGTAGTTCTAGTTCTGAATGTTGGGTTTCCACAGTTCAAAAAGCCAGTCACTCCCAAAGGCAATGCCGAAACAGCCCACATTTTACACGAGGCGCAGGGAGGAAAGGACAGGGAGAGAGGAAAGATGGCGGCGGCATAAGCAGACACGTTTTGTTTCACTCCCTCCCTTCCTCCCTCCCTTAAAGGGAGTGCGGATGCTGAATATACAAAAAGCGAGGAATGCAAGACAGTCAGGGCGAAGAACACAACACATGCATGTGGCAAGTGCCAAGGGTCCACGCACAACAACAGCGAGAGAAGAAAGTCATCCTGGCTATTTCTGCACTAGACTGTTATAGAACTATTATTCCACTTTCACCATCCTATGGAATCCTGGGGTTTGCAGTTTGAACCCCAGCGCAGGGGTCTCAGAAGCACTGCTCCCATTGGCTGTGAGGCCACCTTCTTTTAAAAGGGGGGACAGGATTGAGGAGCGGCGACCCCTGTGAAATGGTCGTTCGACCCCCAAAGGGGTCCCGACCCCCAGGTTGAGAACCACTGGACTAGATGAACCTTGCATTGCCTCACAGCTCTAGAATTCTGTGCCCTTTGCAGTTAAGTCAGGTTTGTTCCCTAATGTTGCAGTCTTAGGAAACATTTTAATATGAAAGCAAGTGGTTACAAATAAACATTATGAGCAATAACCAATCAGCACTTGGAAGTAATGCATGGAAAATAACAATGGACAAAATCCATGAAGACACTTGTGAACGTGTAACTGCCTTTTTGATATGGCAGGAAGGGCAAAGATCCATTGTACATGTGGTGGCTCTCACTTCTCCAATGATCCTGTCCATATCCTTGTGTTGTACAAGCTGAATATTATCCATTACTTTGAATAAGCAGAAATCAAGGTGGGACAAAGTTCTGGGGGTGTGGCTATCTGAAGTTCCAGTGCTACCTGGAAGCAGGTTCCTAGGCAACCAGAAAAGCACCTCAGGAGAGAAACCTAGCTCAGGAGTGTGTGGGAGGGGCTTGTGGCTGAGAGAAAAATGTTATATAAAGTCAAGTACTGTAGGGATTGAATTCCTTCACTGACAGCTTAGCAAGGAGCTGGGGAACAGAGTCTGTCAGTTGGACAGAGAGTGTGGCTGTGTTGGAAGGTTTAATTCTCAGTGGAGGCTTTGTGGAAAAGACAAGGTGTCTTATTAGATTGGGAATCACCATACCAATTTGGGGGAAGTAAGGGCCTGTCACGCAAGGTTACATTTGTGGGGTTTTTGTTATATTATTCCTATGAGACCAGATCTGAGCAATTAGGTCTGTGAAGTGCTTAGCAAATTATACATTGTGAGCTACTGAATGTTCTACATTTCTGTTCTCTTTGGATGAGAGGCTAAAGTGTTATCATGGTTATGATATGTCTGGTGACAGCACTAGATATCCTTTTGATATCAGATAATTTGGCCTTTGCTTGACCTTTCTCTGCCACCCTACCCCATATGTTTGCAGAGGTCCCCCGGACGAGCACGTCTGGGGCGCGGCCGTTAATGGTTGTACATTCCAAAACCTCATTCAGGCAGGCAACTTAAGCCTCTCCATTGCTTTAGGGAAAAACCTCCCTGCAAACTGGCTTTGCTTTGCTCATATCCACACAAAGCCACATGGTTGAGAGCCGAGCCATTCCTTTGTATCGGGCTATTAACGAACTGGCCACGCTATCGTCATTAAGAGCTAAACCAATCATGCAAAACCTGACCTTTTCCAAATCTTTTGTCCAACTCCAAATTTCCTTTGTTCTCACCAAGCATAACATAGCCTGTAGGTAAAATCCACCCTATAAAAAGTCCCCTTTTCCAAGTCCTCCTCAGACTGCTTGGACTACTTTCGACTTCCATCCCGCCTTGCTGCTGGTTTGTCTAAGGAGCTCCCCTCAGCCAGCCATGCTGAGCTTTCTCTCCCGGAACCCCGTCTTTCTCTCCAGGACTACGAGACCAGGTGTCGTATCACCCACTCCTTAAGCTCTCTATTTCTGTTTCCAAGTTAGTTAGTGTGCGTGTTGTCTTATTTGCTGTTTATCTTTCAATTAAACTGTTATTTTTGTTACTTTTAAACTTGCTTGCCTGCTCTCTGACCTGAAGCCGTAGACATTGGGTTAAAGATCCTTGCTAAAGTTACCCTGCCTCTCATCTAGCCAAGAGGGTGCTTGAGTTAAATTCCCCCAACTTACATTTTATTTGGTAATTTGGGCGCCCCTCCTGGGATCCCCAACATACAGGGTGACAAAAGTACCTTAACTATTTGAAACAGCTCTGCTGAAAGCCTCTTTGTGACCTAGAAAAAATTCTGTTATTGTAGCTGTTTGATCTCCACATTGCCACAGAGCAATAGATTGTAGTCCATGTTTGGCTGGACTCATCCTGAGGTCTCCACCAATGTCACTGTAGTGTACATTTAACTCTTTCCTTGCCAGCAGCTATTTAGAGAACCAGGAAGTTGGTTTAGCTCTGCTCCATGACCAGCAGCTGCTCAGAAGTGATTGTGTCCACCACTCTGACCATTTCCCATTCCAGAGGTCAACCAAGGAGTCAATAAAGTTGCCTGCCAAAGCAACATGAAAATCTCAAAGAGTCAACAATAGCCACTTGGATCCACCAGCCTCCCTGGACGAATAATCTTAATTATCCTCCAACCTTGCAAAGGTTATGAATCTCATTGAGTCTAAACTTAACCAGGTAGTTATCTATCTATGACAATTAAACTATAGAGAATTCATCCATGCAAAGAATACCATCATTCCATCCAGCAAAGAAAACAATATCTAGAGTGGGACCAACAGTATGAGTCAGGCCAGATATCACTTGGATCACATCCATGGTTGTCATGGCAGACATGGAGTCCTGACCTATGCCTGATGTAGTAGTTACCTAGCACCACAAGCTGAGGAGACACCAACATTATCCCCAAAATCACTGCAGCTAGCTCAGGAAAGAAGACTTGTTGAACAACAAGGTGGGCAGTACCTCAACAGAATCTCAATTCATCCTAGACACACACCTTCAAACTGATACAGTTAATCCAGCAGAGTGTATGATAGCACATGGTTAGGGAGAGGGAATCATGACAAACTACAATGATTCTTCTTTGCTGTCTTTTCTTCTCTGTCTCCCCTCCCCCAATTTTTGCTTGCTTCTGCACAGGGTATCCTCACAGCCAAAGATGAGACAATACTCACCTGCCATAATCCAACCAGGTCTCTGTGGTTCATTCCAGGTTTGCAATTATTCACCATCAAGTCCTGGATAGTAGTTGTTTTATGATTCACTGACCTGGCAAGGAAAAGCAACATTTTCAACCCAGACACAATGTTGTCACAGCTATCCAGAACATGTGAACCAAAGGACAAGCAAAGATTAACGTAAGCTGCCTTGGGACCTGTGCACAGAGAAAGGTAGGCTCTAAATTAAATAGATATTTAACAATCAAACACTCTATTGTGGGTCCCTCTCCAAAGGCAACTATCCACCTTGCCAAATCTTCCTCTGCCCTGCACCACTGGAATAGCTGCTATATGAGTTGATCACCTCTTTCTCTCCCCTGCCACCATTTTTTGAAAATGACCCTTGTGGTAAGCAAGCCTCTCTTTTTACTTGTTGAAAAGATAAAATCCTATTGCAGCAGGAAGGTGCTAAAATACAGGAAGTTTCCCTCCCCGTTGTCAACAAGTCCTTGCCCTCATGCTCCCCTAAAGTAGTTTCCACATTTACAGATGGTCAGAGAAGAATTGCTGGTGAACCAGAGAAGCTTGAGATGGCAGGCTAGCAAGTTCTCTGCCTTTCACTTCTACCTGGTCGTTCAAATTCTCTTAACCAAGTTGCCGAACCTTATGCCTCTTTCCTTTTATCTGGCAGTTTCATTTGCCTGGGATGTTCCTAAGACTCTTAGGAGTGAATTTAGCACATCTAAAAATATTCTACAGTGTTCTCCAATAAAGTTCAAAAATTGGCAATCATATTTCAAATTTAGCTGAAGAGTTTTCCCATTGCTATTCAGAGCAGTTATGTAGCATCCTGGAACTTAATGGCACAAAACTGACAGAGAAACTATTTTTTTTTAACTTCTCAAGCTCTGTGATTGTGTACCCTTTCTGTGATACCAAATTGCTTAATCCTATACAGTACTGACTGCAGGGTAGAAAATTCAATTTTCACAAACATCACGGTGTTTATCTCCCAGTACTGTTTCCTAGTGCTAATTAACAATGTATCCTAGTAAAAATAATGGAAATCCTATTATGTTTCTGACAGCTTTGCATAAGCCATTAGACAATCAATCAGTAGATGATTAAATAATATCTTCATGTAAACTCTTCTTATCCCCTCTTCCTCCTCCTCCTCCTCCTCCTCCTCTTCCTCCGACTTCTTTCTATTCCACTATTTTTTTGCTACCCAAAACAGCTCACAATAATTAAAATAGATATAGTTAAAAACTCACATCAATAAAAACATGCAAATTATTTGGCAAATAATTAAGTTATCAGAAGCAAGAAATACTGATACTACAACTCTTTGCCTATAAACAGTTCCAAAAAGCTGGTCAAAAACCACCATGGAGAGGAACAGTCCAGACTGTCTAGGAAGATAATTTTAGAGCCCAAGAGCAGCCACTGAGAAGGCTGTCTTCCAAATTTTCCCCAGATGTACCTGTAAAAACTGTGAGACGGAGACCACCCTCACTTCTCCAAGAATCCTATCCACATCCTCAAACTGAATAAATTGAGAAGTATCTAGTGGACAAGTAAGGACGAAAGTTATATGCACTGGATTTGTATTAATTGTGAGTCAGAGCAGATCCAAACAATTTTCCTCAAAGCACGGGCAAATTGTTCACAGTGGTCTGTCAGGTGGTAAAGATTCTCCCCTCATAGGCCAGTATACAAACACCCCTGAATTTTAGAGTTGCAACTTTTGAGTTCACAGCCTATCAGAAAGTAGTCCAGAATTATATTTTATGCTGCAGTTTTTTAATATATATAGGTCATGCAATGCTTTGATAGCTTCCTTTGTATCCATGTCCATGTACCAACTCATTAGTGATATCAGCTCATGGAGGACAATTCAAATGGATGCATTTTTATCAGGGGCAACATAGCAGCTCTCCTTGACCTTTGTCCATACTACTGAAGATACATGATAATATCTTATATGACACAACAGCATCTCAGATATAAAATCACCAAGTAGATCTGTATCTGTACTCTGTACATTTGGGACCAACTCAGTTATATGAGGTTTTCTCCTAAATATTCATATATAATATGCCAGTAAGACCAAGGATATCTAGAGTTAACTTTCTGCATGTATTTTTCCTCATCATAATATACTCATATGTCCAAATGGAAAATTAGATAACCAGCACAGAGATACCGTAGCCTTGAAAAACATGGTTAACTGACCTACTAAAAAGAAAGCAAAATATGGATTTTTGTGGTAACTGAGAGCAAAATACAGGGTGGCACCAACATAGATATGATTTTGTCAATGTGATGGTGTCATTTTGTGTAGCAGGATATGAATCTACATTTTTCACATTTAACTTTCTGCTTTAATATTGCTGGTTCACTGAGGTCTCACTAATTCCTGATAAATTGCAGATCTTTGCTTGGTATAGGAGTGTGAACAAATCTGATAAATAAATAACATGATTACTTTAAAAACTTAGTGTTGGCTCAGCTAACACTAAATTTCTGTTTATCTGATTTCCTTAATAAAGTGTGGGTTTCTAAATTTCCATCAACTTCCCTGTTTTTTTTTTCTATAAGCAAGGGCTATTCCCCGAAGTGTTTCATATTGTCCTTCGGCATTTCTTTTAAGATATCATCAACTTCATTTCTGGTTTATTTTTAACTTTTGTATTCATAGCAAATTCACAATACTTTAGTGTCAGAATTATTTGAAAACACATTGAACAGTAAGATTATTTTAATATGTAAAAAAACATTTCAATGATAGTACAATTTAACAGAGACTAGAAATATATCTTGAACTGCAGCTTCTGAAGTAGTTCATAAGTGCAGCATATTTCCATGAGTTTATAAAATGGAAACTTGCAATCAAATACTTCAGTCAACAGTCAGTTCCTTTCTGGTTATTTCATTGCAATTCTTTCATTTGGAGTTCTTTCTGCTGTAAACACGGTTTAATTACACTAAGGGTGACATGGAAGAAAGAATATTCATTTGCTATTTGTTTTTCAGCTGACAAAGAGTTTCTTGATGTTTGAGAAAACAGCCACAAGACTATTATGAGATTCTTTGCAATCCAGGAAGCATTCATCTGTGTAGAAAAAGAGGCAGCTTTTCTGTGTAGAAATCTGTTTTCTGCAAGTGTATTTCTACAAGAAAATATGTTTTTGCACAGAAAAAAAAAACCACTCATGTATTTCTGCACATAAGTAGTTTTTCTGCATACAAAGTGTTTTCTACCCAAGAAAAGCACAGGTATTTCTGTACAGAAAGCACAAACAACTGTCAAGAATTGTGTAGAACTCTTATCTAGTGGTGAGAATGCTACAGGAATTATTTGTTTTTGTTTTTTGCCCCGGAAGGAAATAACATCCCTAATGCAAAGCAGTAATGTCACTGGTGTTCATAATTCCTTGATTTCAAATACGAACTTCTGCAATCCATAATATTGAACTTCAGTGTTATCATCAGGTTCCTTTGGTAAATTATCTCTTCCAGGGACCCTAACATCTAGAATTCTGTCTTAATGCAAGGAATAAGAAAGCTGGGGGATAAAAAGTTTCCTTTCCTCCCTATCCTTATAACAGATAAAGTGAGGGTAGGAAAGAAAACCCCTCCTGTCACAGTATCAATTACCCATGTGAGGAAGGATTGGACCCAGCCATTAATAATCAGTTTAGAATTCTTTAGTGTGTGCAGACATGCTAAAATACAGGATGTTGGGAAGCGAAAGGAAGGGAGAGACTTGCTGAAACACAGTCCCACAAGATTATGAATCATAGCTTTCTACACAATTATTTGTTACATTTCCATCCTTCCAATGGAGTTCATAGAAAATTCAGGTGTTCCCTGTTGGACTTCCATCCATGCAGTGATCAGACTTAACCTGTGTCCTGTTCTGAGCTGAACCTGGCTATAACTCAAGACTTCCCCAGCACTGAAAACCAGACACACATCCCTGTTTTGAGGTGTATTTTACTGCTGGTAAATGATGCAGCAACTAGTCTGTAACTTCACAATTCTTTAACTGATAGGGGCCAATGTCCCCCACAGCAAATGGTATAACTGGAACCCTAAACAACTAATTCTATCCAGACTATTCATAGCTGGTGTTCAAGATCCACATTCTTGGCTATGGGTTCCACGATCTGGAGTGCCCCTCCCCAAAGGTGAGGCCCATGGAAGATGAATTTCTGAGTCACACCTGTCCAGGAGCAAATAATATAGTGAACAAGCAAAGAAAGGAATTTGAAGTCCACAAGTATGGCCCATATCCACTCAAAAAGCTATAAGGACTGTGTAAGCAACTTCCTTACAGGAAGGTTTGCTCTGCTGGTTAGTTCCCAACTGAATATCTTTTCTCACCCATGAACTTTTCTGCAACTAATTTGGCTATGTCACTCTAAAAAACATGACTGTGGCACAATTTTTGATTGTCTTGATACATAGCCTATATTATAGACTAGAAACCACTTGGTCGTCATCATGTGCCTTAAAGTCATTTCTGACTTACAGAGATCCTAAACTGAAGTTATCATGGGGATTTCTTGACAAGATTAATTTAGAGAGGAATTGCCTTTGCCTCCCTCTGAGACTGAGAGAGCATGACCTGCCTAAGGTCAGCCAGTAGGTTTCTATGGCTGAGCAGGAATTCAAACTCTGGTCTCCAGAGTTATTTTCCAGTGTTCAAACTACTACATCATGCTGGCTCTCAAAAAGTCACTATCAGGACACAATATAGAGAATCATAATGGTTTCCCATTGGCAAGGGGATCGGCTAAAGCTACATTTTATCACCCTTTCAATTTAATTAAATGCTGAACATATCATATGGAAAGCTGGGTCAGACTCTGTGAAAAAAGGTATGAAAACTGGAGAGAGAATATTAACTACTTCAGATATCTAGATGACACCATATCATTAGCAGAAAACAGCAAAGATTTGGAATGGCTACTGAGGAATGTTAAGGAAGAAAGTGCAAAAACAAGGTTAGAATGAATATTAAGAAAACAAAATAAGTGACCCACAGCTGATTTACACAACTTAAAATGGATGATGGAGACATTGCCATAGTTAAAGTCAAAATGGAGACTGCAGTCAAGAAATCAGGAAAGACGAACAGCTGTGTATGAACTACACATGATGCTCAAGTATAAAAATAGATCAATAAATACCAACAGGAATATCCAGCGCCACAGTATTCTGATTTCTACGTACAATTGTGAAAACTGGACAGCAAAGAAAGCTGAAAGGAAGATGATCAGCTCATTTGAAATGTGATGTTGCAGGAGGGTTCTGCAGACTACATGGACAGCTGAAAAGACACATAAATCAGTCTCAGAGCAAATCAAGCTCTCTGAACTCTCACTAGAAGCCAAAGGGTTAAAATGAAGTTATTCTACTGTGTTCACATCATGAGACAACTGTATTTGCTGGAAAAGATGGCAAAGCTGGGAAAAGTGTGAGGCAGTAGGAAAATCAAGGAAGCCACAGTCCTGTTGATGACTGGGGCTCTCATTCACAGGGTTGCCCAAAATTGGAGTTAACTTACTGACAAATAACATCAACAATTTGGCTGAAATCTGTGAAGAAGTGGGTCTTGGAGTTAAATAGAACGGGAGATGAACAGTTATTACATGGTAATTACTGCAGAAGGAACTTAGCATTTAGTATCATAAAATGAGAGTTGCTTTAATTAGAGCAAAAATTTTGACTTTACTAATGTACATAATTCAGATTTAACTGGCGTTAAAACACAGATTCAAGAATTAAGACTGACAAAAAAGCTGCTTATCTCATGTGAAAACTCCCAATGGTCGGTTTCTCTCTTTCTCTCTCTTTCTTTAAAAGATTCTAGGAGTAATCTGCTCTGGACTCAAAAGGATTTATTTTCAAGTAAACATGAATAGCACTGGGATGCAAACCTATATCTGAGCATTTCCTCCATCTCTTTTCACATTTATGCATGATTTGTTTTCCCACCTAGAAATTACAAACCCAGCCAAATCAGTGTGTATACTTTTACCAGATTAAAATTATATTTGATTCACTGATCTCTTTAATGAAAACCTAAACATTTTTATGAGTGAAAAATCTTATTACACTATACAGAGACTTTACTTTAAAAACTAGCTGCTATGTGACTGTACATTTTAATAAAAGTGTTATTGGATTCTCTGTTGAGACACACAGCTGGAGAGGTTGCCTTCATTAGAAAATGCCAGGCATTGGAGAGGCTGGAAAATATTGTATTCTGTTTTTTAGATTCATTATCCTTTTTCTTTTATTTGGCTGGTAGGGATTTTGCATAAAGGAAAATCAATTTTTATTGCTCAGTACAAAAGAAGTCTGATTTTAATATGATGATCCTGACAAGTCTGATTATTTTGTTGTTCATAATTTCTGAGGTTTTGAGTTTATTAAGTTTACTTCATGTTGGAAGTGCACCTAATGCATATGTATATAACAGAAGAGTTACCAAAATTGTGTTTCTACCATTGATGCTTTCTTTCCATACTGTAGCAGATGCAAATATACTTATCCTGCCATTTATATTTGATGCAATCTGATTTTTTTTTTCTTGGCTCCTAAAGGTTTTCATTTTTAAAACCTCTTACATGCAACCCAGAGAAGTTTAATCAGCACAAAAATATTCAATGTGCCTGGAACACAAGTAGGAGAAAGCATTCTAATGTAAATGAATGCTTTAAAACCCTGAACAGCATCTGCAGGGAAATGACAAGGAATTAAAACTTTGGGGGATTTGTTCCATATGATAATTCTATTCAAATATTTTATTTTCCTGCTGTGACTACCTCCTGTACATTTGGGCACAATACAAAGCAGGCATCAGCAGGAAATGTAATTTACTGAAAATCTCTTTGAATACTTTGAAAAATGTGACTTTCAGTGGTTGTTCTTAGAAACATGCAACAGGAAATTAACGTGTCCCCCTGCCAGAAGAGTGTAAGAGGTTAGACTCAAATGATTTTAAGATGATATAAAGTTATAAAGATCTCCCAGACCTCACTGCCAATAAATACCCTTTTCATCCCTCATCCTCATCTTTTCTTTGCAGGAACAACTGTACTTTTATAAAAGCCTATATTATTATTATTAGTGAACACTACATCTACTTTTTCTTCCTTGTCTGTATTTTCATAAAGTTTTTTTCCTTTTTAAAAATCTTCTCCCGTATCCTGTTTGGCACAGAAGATATTAGTTTGGGAGCAGCATTAACATTGAAATGACTGAATGACAAAACAGAACGCAAAGTTAAAAGCTTGACAGAACAGTTTAATCTGCAATTGTTCAATTTGCCTATACAAAAAAAGTAAGAAAGGAACTCCACAGTGGGGTTGTGGGTTTGAGTATGAATGTCTTCAAGTCATATGTTGATTTATGGCAATTCCATGCATTTTATAGAATCATAGATCTGGAAGAGACCACAAAGGCCACTGAGTCCCAATCCCTGTCATTCGGAAATATACAACCAAAGCATTCCCAAAAGATGGTCATCCAGTTTTTGTTTAAAAACCTTCAAGAAGAGACTCCTCCACACTCTGCATCAGCATATTCCAATGCTGAACTGTTCTTACCATCAAGAATTTCTTCTTGCTGTTCAGGTGGAAACTCTTTTCCTGAAGTTTGAAGACCTTGCTCTGTGTCCCAGTTTCTGGAACAGCAGAAAACAAGATTGCTCCATCTTCCACATGACATTTCTTCAAATATTTATACATAGCTCTCTTGTCAAACCACTCTATAGGGTTTTCTTAGGCAAGAAATACTCAGAGGTTGTTTTGCCAGTTCCTTTCTCTGAAATTTAGCCTACAGCACTTGGTATTCCTTGGTCTCTCATCCAAGTACTAAGCATGGCTGACCCTGCTTAGCTTCCAACATCAGACAGGCTCTGGTGCCTTTAGAAAGCAGTCACAGTTGGGTTGTTGCTATCAAAAGTCTTGGGATACCAAGCTAATGGTGCTGGTCAGAAGTAGGCTGAGATACAGTAACTAGTCAAAGGTCATTCAGTGAGCGTCATGGCTGGGGGAGGATTTGAATGGCTCTAACCCAAGAATGTGCAGAACATGGCCCAAGGCCTGCAAATCACCCTTAATTCCATTGTTGAGTTCCATTAAGCTTTCCTGAGGTTCAGACCCTTTCCCCATGATGATTGCATCCCAGCATGGGGACACAAGAGAAGCAGGAAAGTGACAATGTTTTTGCATGTATCATCATGGTCCCACCCTTCTCCCGTTACCAGCCGGTAAATAATTTACGGAGTTTCTCTGCCAATAACCCCTGGTCATGCGACACACCTGTCCTTACTTGCCATGCGGAAGGGCTGGAAGTGCGATGGAGGTTCTTCCTGCCCTAGTGCAGCATAGAAAAGAGTCCAGGTATGCTGTGGAAGGAAGACGTGTGTCCCTTGTGCTTCCTTCCACAGGGAGCTGGTTGGGTACAGGGGTGAGCATTCCCATCACACTCCCTTCCTGCCAATGGCACTGCCGGGATTGTGCCCAGAGGACGATGGCATCAGGTAACATGCAGAAATGGCCTCAGAGCCATGTAATATGCTTCCTCCTTTTAGCCACAAAAATAGCTAATTGTGGTCCCTGAAGCCTATGTTACAAATGAGATGTGTAGCAAATGAAATCCTCATCCAGCTTTCCCACCAGGCATAGTCTGCATGCCTCTTTGTAGGATAATTATAAGACTATGGTACTGGAGAAATGGCAAGTATCTACAAATCAGTGAGGAAGATTTTGCTCAGTTTCTACTGGAGTGCCAAGAATAAGACAATATTTTAAGGTGAGTGTGCATACAGAGAGACATCCATCAGGGTAAAATCATGGGAATGGAAAGAGAGTACTGCCCTTAAGATAAGAATATTGCCCCCCATGAAATTTTCCTCCATTTCTTGTTCCCTTAGCTATTGCAGAGAATGACACAGTGAAAATCCTTCACATCTAGAACTTATGTATTTGCTGTATTTGCATTAGCTTGATAACACTGTCAACTTTTTTTCTTTGAATGCCTAAACAGTATTTGTGACTGCTCAGCTGAAGTTTTAAGTTTATAAAGTGCTAGAAATTTGAGGACTGAAAAGAAATTTCATTCTGGGGAAAGATTATTTTTTTTCCTGATGGCAGGGGGAATGTCTTCATTTTGTCTGTTCCACTATAACTATGTCTTGGTTTCCATTCTAGGAATGGAAACAATACCCACAGTGTCTCTCACACTGAATGAGAAGTTCCATTGCAAAGAATATTCAATTGCCATGAGACTATTCGCAATTGGGGCTTTTGTCATGAACATTTCATTTTTACAAAAGGTCTCCAAATGTGAACATTGTTTAAAAATTTGCAAAAACTCTTGTCATCTACCCAGCAGGATTTAAAATAGAAATTCTTCATTCTTGAATTTTAGAATGAACAAAGGGAAAATGTACATCACTAGTCCATTCTACATGACCCACCAATCCATATATGCTCAAAAGTCCCTTGCTGCCAGACTCTACGGTACAGACATAATATCAGTCTCATAGCTGTCAACACAGCCCAGGCTACTGTTATCAAGGGAAAAAAACCAGAAAACACAATGCACATGGAGGATACTAAAAATGACTTAATAAAGTGAACCAGGCAGCTAACAATTGCGTTATCCAGTCTAGTTGCAGACATGAATAATTGGGATCCAGGGATGGGTGTATCGGCATATTTCTGATCTGCTGTATTTTCATACACACTTACTTGCTTGCCAGTAATTACGTCTGTCCATTACTTCATTAAAGTCCATTTTTTAAAAAATGTGCAGAACTTAATATTTCAAATTATTTTTCTCTCTACATATGCATTTTAAAACAAAATCTCCTTAAAAATATTTATTTTAATGCTTGTGTTTTCCTTATATTTTCTCTTCCCTTCCATTTAGCTGTTGTTGTTGTTGTTGTTGTTATTGTTGTTGTTGTGTGCGTTCAAGACATTTCCAAGTTATAATGATGCTAAGGCAAACCTTCTCTTCAGACTGGTGGCAAGAAACAGAAGAGAGGAAACGTCAATGGACTTTTCCATGCAAAAATCATAGATTTTGCACAAAACACGCTAATTTTGCACAAAATCTTTTTTTCCCCTCAAAAAGCTCAGTGTATACTTCTGCACAGAATAATTTCCTGAAACCACTGTGAGATGTGTGTATACTGGGTAAAAGCTTTCATAAATAAATATTACAGAATCTGTAAGCCCCCTAACATACCTAAAAACCATGTCCTAATTATTTTATATCAAACACAGTGAGCCATAGAGATATACTGGAAGGACACGTAGGCAGGAGAGCTGAGTAGCTGTTTTCTGTCACATCCTGGGTAAATCTGGCAAATGGCTCACAGGCCACTTGAATGGATTTTCAGCAACAATCAGGAAGACAATTACTCTCTGAGAATAAATAAACAATGCAAAGCAGCCTGGAATTTGACTCTTTGAGGCATGCATCTCTGGAGAGATACTGATCTTGCAGGAAACTACAAGGAAGGTTGGTTGTATTTTCTTTGCTCTACAAAAGAAAATAATCCATCTTAATAAAAAACTGCAACCATCTGGTTTCACAGAACACTATAACTAGGTGCATTTTCTGATTCTTTTTGGAGTTTTTTGGAGAATTTGGGAGTTTGGTTTTGTAGTTTTGAGAGCTTAGAGTTAGGAGTTCTCTCAGATCTGCAGCCATGGAGCTGGTAAGCTCCCCTCAGCCTCTAAAGGCATGGCTGAGATTGTTTTCTCCCAGCTGAAGACTTCTGGATTGGTATAGTATTAAATCAAACCCTTTATGTCTCTCTCTCTCTCTTAATTTTCATCTCTTTCTAACTTTCTATAGTCATGTATGCTTGTTGTAGTGAGTGCAGCTGAGTGATTGTAGGAACTTTTACTTCTATGTCAATAAAACACTTACATTTGAACAATTTGTGTGATTTTTGACTGGGCCTGAACCCATAAAGATTGGGTTAAAAAGATCCTAAACACCTTGTCCTCTTTGCATAGCTAAAGCAGTGCAGAGCTAATTTTTCTCCACAAGAAATAATTTTGATAGCTTTTGGGAATCCTCTTAAAGGAGTCCTAAGCAAACAGGGTAACAATTCTTAGTTGATTGTTAGGAAAATCTGCCACCTGGTAATTGAAGATTGCTTTGCAAGCCACAGAGAAATTTAAATTAACCAGAGTTAATTAATCCATTTTAAAACTGAAAAACATAGAGGTGCATACTTCTAGGATCTCTTTAGTGTGCATGGCAAGTTTTGGATGTGTAGATTTCACAATCTTGGAAGTACACTGGAAATAAACATGCAGATTAACAGTTACACTTTCTCCTTTATTAGTATGGATAAAAATGTATGCACAAAACAAAACTGGACAACAATCTGCTCCTTTGCTGCACATATTTTGTCATTCTATGGAGGGTACAACATGATATATCTCTCTTCCCAAGATAATGAGGGATCATCCTTCCTAGCCAGAGCTTATAAATGATTAGTTTTCAATTAACTAGTTACATACTACCAGTTCTTTCCAGTGAGCAAGTTCATTACTTTAAGATTCTAACTTACTGAAGGATGACTTCACCCTATCTGTGATGCACTTGTACATTTTATCATCATGTCTTCACACCGACCAAAACACTGAGTCACATAACAGTAGTAATGCTTCAAGTGCTGGTTTATGCTCTATTATGGGCTGCTCCTTCTTGCTCTGTTGTGAATGTTGATGTGATGATGAAGTAGATGGTGAGACACTGCATTTGGCATCACAGGCCAGCATCTTGTAGTATTCAGACATGTTGCTTTCGGCTACTTGTTAGAAACAGAAACAACTGTACCTATTTACTTAAAAATAATTTTCTGAGTTCTGTCCTTCAGCAAGTCAGCTGGACTAGAAGCCTGTTCAGCAATTATGATTTCATAAGCTGGACATATTATGACTACCTTCATAGCATGGCAACACCTCAACTGAAGTGTTTTCAAAGTGCTGGAAATTGTCATGTAGAAATGATGTCCACAGCATGATCCCAGTCATGAGATGCCTTGGGACAAACAGTTATGGTAGTGTCAAGATCAGAGACCCAGGCGGCGAGCCAGCCCAGAAAAGGGAGAGGGAGAGATAGCAGAGTCCCACTGGGAGGAGTCAAAGCAATTACTCATAGTCAGTCCATTTATTTAAGCTTGAACAACAAGCAAAAGCCATAGTCAAGAGTCCAAAATCCAGGGGTCAGGACCCAAGAGATCTATCCAAGGTATCAGGAGCCAGGTACTGGAAGCAAAGAACAGGCAAGGAGAGGGCTTGTAGAAAGTTTGCCACAAGCAAGGGAAAGCTTCCAGGCAGGTAGTTATATAGCTCAGGCACAGGTATGGCCAGTCACCACTTCTTGAACTTAATCAAGGAAGCCTCCCTTTGCTCAGCTCTCTTGAGTCTCCGCCTTGTTTGTGGGCTGATTGGCACAGGCTCCAAACCATCTTCAGAATCGGATCCCTGTTGCCCTAAAGGAGCAGATAGAGGAACGTCCAAGCCTGCTTGCTCCATGGCAGCAGGGGGAGCTCTTGAGCTGCAGGACTCATCTCCAGCCAGAGCCACAGGGACCAACAGCTTCTCATCATTTCCACCCTGAGCAACGGGGGTCAACAGCTGCTGCTCATCATCATCAGCTCTGACAGGGGTTTCAGTTATCACAGGTAGGACTCCAAGGAGTCTTTCTAACTGTCTGTTCTCAGGTCAAACTGTGGCCAGGAGAATGCTGCAGACATCATTTCCAAGAACTCTGCTCTCCATCACCTCAGAAGTATTTAGTCAGGGTGCTTCCAAACTGTGAAGATAGTTTGGAGGCCATTTCCAGTCCTAACTTATGATGGCAGAAGTCATTGTAGTTACAACAATGATGTGGGATCTTGCTCCTAGTTTCATTCTGCTTGCTGATATAAAGTTTCTGGGCTGTGATGATTTGTTTCAGATGATCTTTATGGATGCATCCACCACCTGTGATCCTCTAAGCCCTGGAAACTAGCAATCGTCTGCCTGCTTCTCTTCAGCATAATTCTCAAATCTGGTCACTGAGAGCTTATGCCATATATTGTTTTCTGCTTCCAAAAAACACACAATTTTCAACACATCTCAGGGAGCTTGCCAGTAAGGATTCTGGTCCTTATTTCTCAGCTGAATGATTCAAAATTGTTTTAAATTAAATAGATTAAAATTATTTTTACATTTAAAATTTAAAGGGAATGATTTAAAATTATTTTAGCAGCTGGCATTATGTTACATCATTACCTTAGCTGCTTCTTCTGTGCTCTTGTGGAACTTTTGTTCCAGATTGTCTTCTTATTTTCCCATTCTAGTTAAACCACAAGTTTTATTCTATGAATTGCAATAAATAATTTAACATCCCATTATCAACATATATACAGCTATATATATATATATGTAGAAGTACTGCTTCTAAGCAGTATCCCAGGAGGAGGCAACCTGGTGCTTTCCATATCGCTTGTATTACCACCCCCCTTAGGCCCACCAAGTACAGTTAATAATTAGATATGATGGGAGTTGTAGTTCAAGACATCTGGGCAGCACCAGGTTGCTTATCCCAGTAGCAAACTGATAAGGTCTGCCTACCAAGTATATGAATGCAAAATAGGTTTGTTCATATCCTTTTCTGGAACAAATCTTTTTATGACAATGAGGGAAGGGAGTTGGATGGATGAAAATTTTTATCAAATCCTTCATGTCACCCACACTGCAGAGCATGAGATGGTCATAAATGCAATATTTTTTCCTCCCTTCTTACCATCAGTGATCTGTGGATGAGTGTGATGATCCAAGAATCATTACAACACTCTGCAATTAGGTCAGAGCTAACAGATGGCATCCTGCCAGAATACAGAGTAGTCTGACAGGAAAATAGATTCCTTAAAAAGGTATGAGTATATATATTTATACACAAACATGTTTCTCTTTGGCAAGACTAGCATACCAAATGTCTAAGCAAAAGTCATAGTTGCTAAAAAATAAGTTATTATTATTGTTGGCCAAGATCCTACCTCACAGACCCAGGTATGAATGAGCAACTATATATTGTGCCCTGACCTGATGCCCAAAACCTACCGTAACATCCAGCAACCTCATTGAGTCTATTCTGCTGGTGCTTGGGGCACAGTAGGATGATGTTTCCAGCCCTCTCCCACAAGCAATCTGGGTGCAACAAGGAGCGGTGATACAGGCCATTCTTCTGATTAATGCAGCAAAAATTGCTGGCAGGAGAAGGCTTGAAGCATCATCTTCCACTGCCTCAATTGCCATCACAACAGATCCCCATCACTTGGCATGGTTGCATATTGTTAAGGTAGGTTTTCAAGGGCATTTGTGATGGTTGTAATAATGCTGTGACTGTAAAGAAGAATACTGACCGGTTATGGATGCTTAAGTACAGTGATGTAGACTTGAGTTGACTGACTCAGACTCAACTCAGACTTAAGTTGCTTCAGTGACTTGACTGAGACTTGACTCAGGAATAAATGATGCATTGACTCGACACGACTTGAGACTTGTATATTTTTAGTGACTGACTTGCTGCCCTTGTTTCAGTAACATAACACATTAATCCAGAAACCTTACAACTTTGAACAATGGTTCCATCTCTTTTTGCTTACTGGTAATGTGATGATCTGTCTCAAGCCCAGAGTGTGAGCACATTTCTTAGAGGGGAACAGCAATCGAATTAGGCAATGGGCTTGAGGTGGGCTTGAGGTCTGCTCAGCAGCCTATCCCTGCTGCATAATGGAGGAGCCTTCTAAAATTTTTCCTAAGAGCAGAAGACAAGGCTCACCTCCAGAGTGCAGTGTGTATTTCTCAGAGGGGAACAACAAATGTGTTAGGCAACAGGTTTGAGGGGGAAGGATTCTTCTTTCTAAAGCTTTTGAAGCTTCTGTAATGGGGAGTAAGAAGGACCCTATTCCCCACATCTGAAGTTGCAGATGGTAAAATCACAAATGTGGAGGGACAACTCTGCTTGAATTGTTAAAACTGACTTTATTTAACTCTGTCCAGAAATTCTGGACTATAGGTTGGGGTATAAAGTTGGCTTCCAGACTTGATACTTGACTTGAAAGTATCTTCAAGGACTTGAGACTTGACTTGAGACTTGGAGTAAAAGACTTAAATACATCACTGCTTAAATCTAGCTAATGCATCTGTAACTACTCAGCAGAATGCTAAGTGTTGTTACTGTTGTTGTTGTTGTTGTTGTTGTTGTTGTTGTTGTTGTCATGCTGTTGCAAGGTCCGTCATCATTTCTGTTCCGTTATTTCTGTTCCCGTTATTGTCTAGAAGAGCAGTAGAAGGATTTATAGCTTCAGAACCCATGTGTAGTACTCCACGTGGACATCTTGCATTATGAAGCTCTTGGATTCCCATTGCAATTCTAGCCTAAAATCAGCATATGTTGTTGATGCAAATGACCCAGACTGGCACTGAATGAGAGCCAATAACAATTTGTTGCAAGTTGTCTCTAATGACCGGTTACTCACTTCTAAAGAATCATTACACAAGCAAGTTGGTCCAAATGTGATGACCCCAAAGAGCTTTCAAGCTCTGGAAAGATGCTGCATTAAATGATATGGCCTGGCATTTAAACAGAGAAAATGGCATTTGAATTGCAAGTTCCATAAAACTGACATGGTTTGAGTTAAAGAGCAAATGCTTGCTGCCCACTCTTTGGGCTTAATTACTTTCTAAACAGCAGTACACAAATGAGAGAGAGTGGATGGGGGGGGCAGATGGAAAAAAGAGACATTTCAGTAAATAGGAACGAGAAATGATTCCAAATTGTTATTATCTAGAATGATTTTATTTTCATCAAAACATGCTCATCCTTAGAGCTGCCCTTTTAGATAAGATCTCTAGGGCTAATTTTTGATTTATTTTTCTTTGCTAGCTGGGTGGTATTAAAGTCAAAGTGGTTTAGTCAAAGCCATGCTTTCCAACATTAGTTGCCAGACAACTAATGAAGGGGGAAAGTCAGAAAATGACCATAAGGCCCAAATGAAATAGAGCCATGTTGAAGAAAACAGTTTGGTTAGATACAGAAAATGTTGCTAAGTTCCTAGTCATTTCTAGTTAAGCCACACATGTACAAAACATTCTGAGTCACATTCCAAAACATCTTGACATGTTTGGCTGCTATAATAATAACAGCTAGAAAATAGGAAGAAACAAAGAACAAGTGCAATTTATACAGTTTGGAAATAGTGCTTGCTACTTACTTTCATGACTTCGTGTGCCATACCCTTTTTCTTGATCAGTTGCTGCCACTGTACGCCTTTAAGTATTCCATATAAAGTTGGTTTAATTGCTTCTTCAGTGTGGGCTACCAAGTCAGAGGTTACCCAATACTGTATTGTTAAATAAGCAAATGTATTCAATGTACTATCAGACTTCATTCACGAAATGTATTTTTTTAAAAAAAACTTCAATGGTTAAGCTTTGTTTATGGGAAGCGGGTGTCTGTAAACTCTTGAACTCAAGACTGGCAACTTTCACTTTCAAACACACACACCATATATATGTATACACAGACACACACATACACGCCAAAACCCTTTTGGCAGAGTGACAAAGGATGACTGAGTAGAAAAATAGCAGAAGAAGAGTCTGGTACAAGTTGGTAGCTTTGAGATAGAACAAGAACAGTCGTTTCCTGGGCATCAGGAGAAGAAGTTGGTTTATTCTCTAGGAAAAAGAAAGGCCATTTCCACATGAGGTCAATACATTGTGGTCACCTCAAATTCTTGCCCTCCTGTTTGCATGTTGAACCACTTTAGCTTTGTAGTTTTCTTCATGGTTCTGCACATTTTCAGCTCCTAGAACAGTTCACTGCAGTTCACTGTGATGAGAAACTGCTGTATGTGAAAAACAGAAAAACTCTGATGTAAATCTCCCAAACGGGCTCTGCTTTGGTTTTTCCCTACATGCAGAAGTGTAGCATTGATTCACACTGCAGAAATGGCTGGCTATGGGTGTTTCCAGGCTGTCCCTTCTGTCATTTCCATCCCTATCTCTCTCCACCCATCAAAGGACAGGCTGCCATCATTATTGTCTTCATGCGTTAAGCACACAGCAAGAAGAAAGTGGATCTGGTAATGGACTGTTAAGATGTATTTTTTTTCCGCATATCAACAAACATACATACTTATGCACAAATTTAGCAACACAGAAATATGTTAAAAATATGTGTGTGTCTTTTTAAAAAAACAGACCAATCAGCGATGACAGGGTGGGGTGAGGGAGGGGAATGGGTGGCCAGGGACTTGCTGTTGCAGATGCAGCAACCACTGTTCTCCACAGTAGTACAATGTAAATATGTAAATGGTGTGTGTGTGTGTGTGTGCAGACAGCACAGTTTCTGAATTTCTGAATTCAGTTTCTGAATCGGAGTATAAAAACACTTTTCTTGACACGCAGTGAACCAGTCCTCCCCTCTCATGTGGAAATGGCCAAAGAATGAAGCCCAAGCTAACATAGCCCATTGTACTGTGTTTCCAGAAGTCCCTTCCTTATTAAATCAAAAGAATGAATGTTTATGGGTGGTTGGTGCTTGCAGCCAGATTGCTTGGGTGAAATCTGAAAGAGGCGTTTACATCTGGCCTCTGCTGGCTTCCACTTCAACAAAGCTGTGGTAGTTTGTCTACCTGTGGCACCTAGATGACATCTAAATGACATCTTACTGATCCTCCCATCCAGAACTTCATTTTCTTGGGGGAAGAGGACACAGAAATCTCAATGGTGGTGGGTTGATACCAAAAGGAAGGAGTGCAACCACTTCAAGAAGACACAGGAGTAGGGGAACCACCAACTTTCCTGGTGTTAAGTGATAGGAGAATACAGCCCTTGTATGTAAGGTCATATAAAATAATATTACCTGTAATGGAAGTGAAGGCCTCTGTTGTGAAGCAGTCACAGCAGTTTGTGCTGCATGATTTTTAACATCTTTGCTTAATGAAAAAGGCAATAAAGCTTCAAAAACTTGCAGAATGTATTGTGTGCTTTGGAGCTGGCTGAATAAAGGTATCACTGCATTGTGGAGTTTGGATTTTGTTGTATTTTGCTGCATGTCCAACATAACTACTCCCAAACATGCTTTTAGCAAAGGAAGTAGCTGTAAACTAAGATGACTTCTAAGAAGAACCTTTTTAAAAATTGTTGGTTTATATTTTCACATTTGTATTTTAAGTTCTTGTTTTACTGTTAACTACTCTGCAAAAGATGTGATAAAGGCCCTTTTCGCATGGGCTTTCTGTCGCGCGACAGCCCCATGAGCCTCGTGGGAGTGGAAGCGTCGCTCTGCACGACGCACTCCCACTTCGCCGCGCTCACGGGGCTGCAGCGGCGCGATCACGGGTTTTTTGATTTTCGCCTCAAAGCGAAAATCACCCGCGCTCGCGCAACGCTCCCGGTGCCCATGCGCACTTACCTCCTGCGCGGAGTGTCGAGGAGGCGGCCGGGTCGCGCTTCCTTCCCTCCACCCCTGCGGAAGGAAGGGGCAGGGCGCTAGCGCGACGGACGCGACAGCCTTCTGCTTCGCGTGAGCGGGGGGACAGACGCGACAGCCTCCTGCTTCGCGTGGGGGGGTGGCTCGCGCCAGCCTCCTGCTTCGCCCGGTGGGGAGGGCGGCTCGCGCGAGAAGGCTCCTCCGGGAGGCTGCCGCTTCCCCCTCGTTCCTTCGCCTGTGGAAGGAACGAGGGGGGAAATGGCAGCCTCCCGATGGAGCCTTCTTGCGTGAGCCACCTCAATGCGAAAAGGGCCAAAGACATCATGCAGATTGTTCAAATTCATAATAAATGAATACATCTTTGAAGAGTCTGATTCATAGACCTCAACTATGTAAATATGAGGAATGGGGTTACTATAGGCGTAGTGGCAACACAAACTACAGATGATAGATGTTGGTATTTGGACTTTGTTGACATTAAACAACCATTAAGTGCAGAAGGTTAGGCCTGAATCCTATTGTCCCAGCCAGAGTAACTGATTGAATCAGTTGATGATGATTCAACACATAGGCCCTTTTCGCATGGCATTTTCGATGCGAAAGGGCTCCTTGAGCATCGCTCAAATGTGAGGAGTGGTCCACATGATGCACTCACATTTGTGCGATGCTCCAGAGCCTGGCACAGACCGTGTGCACATTTCTTCATTTTTGGCTTGAAGCTGAAAATGCTGCGTGGTCGTGCATCACTCTGGGGCCCCACGCACACTTACCTTGCATGTGGAGCCTCGGGAGCTGGGCCAGTCATATTTCCTGTCTCAGGCTGCACTGCAAAAGGAAGAGGTGGGGCTCTCGCATGAGCAGGAAGCTCGTGCGAAGCCGAAGAAGCAGGGAAGCTTCACTCCGGAGGCTGCTCACGCGAGCACCGCACCCCAGCGCTGAAAATGGGTGAGTTGTTGAAAGGGTTATAGATAAATCACATTGATTCAATGCATCTACTCTAGTCAGGACAAACCACAGGTTTCAGGCCAAACATTGAAGTCCTGTGGATCATTACAGAGAAATGAGTTCTACTCTATTCAATGTAGCTTACTCTCAGGAAAATTAACATTGGATTTTAGCTTCTGTTACCAAGCTAAAAAACTATAAAAAAAATGGAAAGAGCCAGGGGCCCTATAAGGAGAAGGATTATTTCCAATCTGGAGCCTCAGGGAGGATTTTAGTCTAGTTTTGCCAGCTGCAAGAGAATGTTCAAGGAGGTGGATTACTATAGCCCTGAGCTATATTAAATTATTTCTCACCATGTAGCCACATGTGTGAGAAAATACAAGAGTGGATACAGCCCATTTTCCCATGGTTCGTTTCAGCATGTGCTCCCCCCCCCTTAAGTACTGGAAAAACATGCCTATTGTGAAAACATAAAGTCTATTGAAAGCTAGAATATGCTTTAGAACAGGCCAGGATTGGCAGACTTTGTCAGCTGGGCTTTCCCCTCTCATTCAGATTCAGCAGACTCATAACTAAAAAATGGAAATAAAATCCTCATCCACTCTACTAGAGATAAGCAAAGCTGGCAGTTCCACTTTCTTTTACATTCACATTGTGTGAATATTAGGTAGTGCAGGAGTATCTGTGTTAGTTTGATTAGTTTATTTATAGAGTAACATTTACCTGCTACCCATAGCAAGGTTCTTTTACAGAATTCTTGTAAGAACAGTGCTAAAAGCTTAAAATACAAGTTTAAGCTTGAAAAACAAAAAGTAAAAGGTAAAACTCAAGCTGCAGAGAGTACAATCAGCCCTCCACATTTGCAGGTTTAACTTTAACAGATTTATTTCTGAGTTTCTCCAACCCCTGTCCTCCACCTCAAGTCCTTCTTTTGAGGGAGGAACCTTCCCTCTCAGTGGCTCCAATCAGACATGCAGCCCATTAAAAACTTGAGCCTAGTCCTCTTCCTCCTCCACCAGCTGTTGCCTGACCAGTTAAGCACAGCTCACAGCCCAATTTCTCAGCACCACAAACTCTCTCCCAGTGCTCCACCACATACACCCAAGGAAAGAGATACACGAGAGAGGAAGTATAGGGCTGCCATGCTGACCCACCCTCTTTCCATCTCCTTTCCCTGGTCTGCTTTGGACGCTGGGTGTCCATTCTCACCATGATGCGTCAGCCTCCTTCCCACAGATATGCACACAATTTTTCCACTACTGCAGGGGTCCTGCACACCTAACCCCAGTGAATGAGGAGGGCTGACTGTAAATCCATTTAGTTATGTTTAGGAGTTCAAGTCAAAGCATAATAGAGTTTGTGGGATAGGAGATTAGAGCAAATGTATTTGTGCTATCAGATACTTCATATATGTATATGAATGTGTGTAGTGCATGTATGAAGGGAGCCCTGGTGGCTCAGTGGTTAAATGCCGGTATTGGATCCACAAGGTTGTGAGTTTGATGCTGCTGAGCTTCAGGTTGACTCAGTCTTCCGTCCTTCTGCGGGTCAGTAAAATGAGTACCCAGCTTGTTGGGGGCAATTAGCTAACACATTATAAACCGCTTAGAGAGCACTTAGCTGATAAGCAGTATACAAATACACATGCTCTTGCTATATACATGTATATGTGTGTGTGTGTGTGTGTGTGTGTATGTATGTGTATATATATATATATATATATACTGAACCTTCCTCATACATAAATGTGTACTTGCACAAGGCTTCACATTCCTATACATAAAATGGCAGCATTGGGCATGTGCACGTTGCTGCCATTAGGTATTAAGCAAGTTTTTGTGTTTCTCCTTTTATGTGGAGGCCCCCTGTACTCAAATAATTTTTTTTAACTATTCTGTGTATGTGTAGTTTTCAAAGGACTGAAGATGCATGCTACCTTAAAAATATAAAGGTTCTCAGCAGCTCCATTCTTTCAGAGAAGTGTTCCTCCAGCTACAATTCACTTCTGCTTGGTATATTACATGCTGGAAGCATCTGTCTGATGTGTAACCCAGTTGGCAGTCCGATTGGCTGCAGCTGCCATTAGGAGAGCAGTGTGAGAAGCAAATGGGAAAGTTAAAGGGTTGATCTTCTAGGACCAGTTCACAATGCAGGAGGTTCGTCAAAATATCTCAGTGAAATGAGACTGTATCGATCCTGTGCTGTGAGAATGCTAAACTTCTGCTGAACACAAAAATCTCATTAAAGCTCCACAAGCTGCCCTTTAGTGCTACAGTTATTTTTAAACATCTTCTGTACAAGAGTTTTCTTTAGATTAAATAGCCTCGAGTGTGGAAGGATCAATGCAGCTTTTCTGGAGACTTACTTTGGGTGAATAAAAATAATGGTAAGGTAGCAAACAAAACTTATTTGCTGCCCCTCCAGTGAAGAGCAGGGAAGAATCATTAATCTGTGTGGAAGCATTGAAAATCCATAGGACAAACCCTTCCACGGGATAATTTTTCTTTCCCTCGATGTGTTGGGTTTGGCGTTCTCATTAAGGCAGCAAATCTTTTTGTCAATCATGCAAAGCCTAGTTTAAAAGCAAATGAATGGTTCAAAGTAATGAACAAGGGCCAACTGGGGTCTCGAAGTTGCTCACAGCTGCAGCTCCCATTAACATTCATGGAAATCTGATTTGTTTACTCTCAGATCTGGATTGGTCTTTCTACTTTTTGTCCCTATAAATGACTATACATATGGTTGCCTGAAGATGGATTCAATCAAATAATTCTATGCCAAGTAATTCCTTCAAGCCTGTTTACATAATTAAGCCCTGGAAGACCACAGTGAAGTAATGCATTAAACAATCATCTCCCCAAGACACTAAAAATACCAATTTGGAGGACAGTGAGGGGAAACTGGAAGATCTGGGTCCTGACTCAGATCCTCTGTGGCCCCAACATCTATACTGGGGTTCAAGAAGGGAAGAGATAGGGTTAATTGTGTGTGGGGTGTGCATGTATGCACATAGGGACATGTAGCATTGTTTCTCCACCTTTTAAAGACTGAAGCAAGGTTTTCCTTCCCTAAAAATCAAATATTCAAAATGAGATTAGAATATGAAAAGTTATAATTATGGGTTTTATTGTCATCACTTTATATATAGATACACAGAAATGAATATGAGTAATGAGTAGTAGAAAAAGAAAATAAGTAATGAAGTTTTCAAAGGGATGATTCTCATTTCACATGGGAACTGATTCATGAGGATAAACTGAATAAACTTCTTGTCACATCTTAAGTGTGTGAAATGAGCATGTAGCTTTCAATATATCCTTTTGAAATTGGAGATGGATGAATCTGTCAGGTTAGGCTTCTTCTGGTTTTCATTTTTCTAGTCTTACATTTTTCCTGCCCTATTTCTCCATTAGTTTGTGCATTTTTTAAAAAAATCCCTCTGCATATGTCCATATACCTTTTCCATGCACAGTTCTTTTCATATAAATACTTGAAACAATTTTGCCTGATATACAATCTTTTGCAAGAAATTTCTGACAAAATAAACCAATGTTGTGAAATATTTTTGCTAATATTTACATTTTGTATGCATTTCTCTTTTTTTAATGTAGCATAGCACCTCAAAATTCAGTATAGCACAAATATCCAAGTCTGAGTGGATGTTCACGTTTTTTGGGTTTATATACTGGGTTAAAGAAAATTAGATCAGTTGCATGGAGATGTGGGGGTGGGTGGGCGATTTGCCCCAGGCAGCAATGTTTCTGGGGCATCCTGGCCCATAGCTATGCCTTCACATGCCCTGGCCATGCCCCCGTGTGCCCTGGCCATGCCCCCATGCACCCATGGCCATGCCTCATGGCCATGCCCCCCACAGTGGCCACACCCCTCAGTCCTGCCCCTCCCACTCCTGTCCACACATTCCAAGCTCTACCACTGAATTAGATAGGTTCATAGTAAAATGGGAATTTAACTTATTTCTTTCCCACTTCTCTAGAAAATCCTAGGGAGATAAATGTGGGAAGGCACATGGGCACATGCGGAATTGTATATGTCATTTTTTTCAATGTTGGGGTAAATGTTACAACATAAGGCAAGGTAAGGCAAGATAAGATAAGGCAAGGTGACAGGAGTCTCCAAGTATCAAGATACTTGACTATTTTAAAAGACTTACACTGGTTCATTATTCCTGATAGACATTTTTCTACCTGACACAAAGAAATAGAGGTGTAATAATGGAAAAACGAGAGAGGTTGTATATTCCATGTGATTTTTAAGTATTTCAATTACCTTATAAGCCAATGCATAATTTTTATTTATAATTTATTGCTTGGTTAAATAATTTATTTATTTATTTAATGTATATCCCACCTTACTCTCAACATGGTTTTCTAGGTGGTGCACAAAATTTTAAAAGCAAAATACAATTTTTTAAAAAAACCATTAACACAAAAGTTAAAAGTGGAACATATGTTGTAAGCTGCCTTGCATCTCAATCTTGAAAGAAAGGTAGAATTAAAATAAAATAAGCGCATAGGAATGAAAGCACAAGAAATAGCATTTTTCCTGTACAGAAGATGTGATTTTCCATGGGAAAAAGAAGCCTATACTTAGGGATTTGTTCAGAATAAAATTAGCACATGGCTTCTTAGCATAGAAAACAGCATTTTCCATGCAGGAAACAGCATTTTCTCTGTGGAAAACAATATTTCAACACAGAAATATTAATTGTTGTGTGAATGTTGTGCAGAAGAAGTCTCAAACTCTGAAGATTCTTGAGTCTAAGAATCTTCTTGTCAGAATGTCTTTACCTCCCATCCCTACAAAATGTTTTTTGACCCTTTTTTCACATTTTTTTTTAATATTCCCCCCATCTCTATTGCCCAGTACTCATGAGCTTCTTCACCAAACAAACTGCAACTGACTCCTGGTTTTCCTTTCTGTTTGGTGCATTAAGTATTATTCTGTTGATCTATACTTAAAAAGTGCTGTTGTCATTATTTTATTTAAATCACATTGAAAACTTGTGGAAAGGTAAAGAACTGCTCAGCTTAATCTACACAAAATCTTTTAAATGACCTTTACTCCCAGAAAGCTGTGTCTAAGTTCAGCACTAGATTATTCTCATCTTTTTGGTAGCTTCATAAACTTTTAATGATCCAGCATTTATTTGTTTAAAAATACACACTATATCACATCTTTTATTCCTAGAATGGCAAAGGATGAATGAAATTCATGCTGCTGTATATTGTTCATTTTAGATCACTAAAGTCTGCTAACCTTAAAAAAAAATTGAAGTTCACTCAGGACTTGCTAACTTTGCCACTTTGCTGAATCTTGTACACTGTATAAAAAAAATTGTGTGTGCATTCTGATTTGTCACAGCATGACTTATCAAGGTCATGATGCTCCTTGGATCCACAGTGAAGCATAACTGATTATTAAAGTACAAATTGCTGACAGGGCCATAATCAGCCGCATGTAAATGACACTTGTCACTCAGATGTAGCTTATAAGCAATCTGTAATTATGGAAAAACAATTAAGTTCCTAGCATTATGTCCTAAATTATGGGAACAAAGACAATAATCCACACCATAATGTGCCAGAATGATTACATGAATTGCCCCATAGGGAAATTTATTTTCTAAAATAAGCAACTTACTCAAAGGTAGATCAAGAATTGGTCCTCAGTGCTGTATTATTCCTACAAAGGATAGTAACAATTGTGTGATACCATAATGAATTAATATAGAATGAATGGGTATTATGAACTCCATATTGGGCAGGCCATGATTGTCTCTGCTGATTCTCCTTTCCAATCAGGTTGCAAATTGTCTTTGGTGAGGAAAACCAGAAAATTATCAACATGTCCTAAATGAGGAATAATTTACCAAATACATACTCTATCAGTGTGAAACATTGCCTTATATTGACCCTGACACTTGGACTATTTAGTCCAGCATTGGTGACTCTTTGGCCATTTCCACACTACACTGTTCTAGTGCTATTATTCCACCTTCAACATCCTGTGGAATTCTGGGGTTTGTAGTTTACTGAGGCCAAAGAGCTCTCTGGCTGAGAATTCCAAATGCCCCTCCCTAAACTGCAACCCCCAGGATTCCACTATAATAGTGTAGTGTGGAAAGGCCCTTAGTGGCAGTCACTCTTGGGACTTTCAGGTATGGTCTTTTCCTGCCACACTTGCAGATAGTATTGGATGAGCCTGGGACCTTCTGAATACAAACAAGTCAATATACTATTAGTGACATCCTTCCCTAAATGTTTAATATATTTTCAAAGTCAGTAAATACATTTGCAAGATCACCAGCCATAATGGATTGATTCTTAGGGCCTTTCTGCACTACAGTGTTATAGTACTATTATTCCACTTTCAACATCCTATGGAATCCTGGGGTTCGCAGTTTAGGGAGCAGTGTTTAGAATTCTTAGCCAGAGAGCTCCTTGGTCTCAATAAACTACAAACCCCAGAATTCCACAGGATGTTGAAAGTGGAATAATAGCACTATAGCAATGTAGTGCCGAAGATATGTAGTGGAACAAAATGACTTTTCCAATTCTATAACAATTTCAGTTTTCCCAATTCTCTAGAAATATTCCACCTTCGTTTAGGGTAAGAAAGTCCTTATCATTGGGCCTTCCTTCCTTCCTTCCTTCCTTCCTTCCTTCCTTCCTTCCTTCCTTCCTTCCTTCCTTCTTTCTCTCCCCATCTCTTTTCAGCATATGGATTTTGATGAAAAATAAAAGTTAAGGCTAACCTAGCACATTAAATAATAATGACCTTATTCATGCCCATGCAGTGGCATAATCAAAATATTTGTTGACCTTGGGTTTTGTTGGTCTGTATCAACCCATAAATGTTTAATCCTCATATTTATATATTTGTATTTATATATTTACTCAAATTCTAATCTGATTGGTGCACTGAAAGACCTCAGATCACAAGCCGACAACAAAAACTAAGACAAATGGATGTTTCTCTGTGGGTGCAGGGGTAGGTGAGTGTGAATGTGAATAACAAAATAAGAAAATATTATTTTTCTTGATAACACTTCTAAAAAAAGAGTGCCATGGTTATTTTATTTTTAGAGAAGAGTGACAGATTCATAATAACCTTGGTGGTAAGAACACCAACTGCAACTAGAGCATGAAATCTTCATGACTTCTCTTTACTTTTCCATTCTCTTCTTACAGTTTCTGATTAAATTCCCTGAGAAGTAGCATACTGTCAAGGAACCCACTGCTTTTATGCAATTGCCTGAGTCTCTGAACACACATTTAATCACTGAAGGTTTTAATTCACATTTTATACACACACACACATATATACACACACACATACACACAAACACACACATATATATATACAGACATAATACTATTTAAGCAGTGAAATATTTAGGTTTCAATTCAAGCCAACTAATCAAATGTTACAGGACAGGTACTACCTTCTCAGTTTCTACAGTCTGTATATTTGGCCAGTCCATTCCTAGGCTTTGCTGATAGAAACAGTTACTATACACAGTGTGCCCTCTTCTGGTGTGACCTCTGCACACACAAATGTGAGGTTGTGCAAAATATTTCTTCTATTATAGTCAATGGATGTGCATCTGTGGGCATCTGGGCAGGCATGTTGCATCCATTGACTACAATGGGATGTGACACTTGCATTTTTCATTTTATACAGGGGTTCCTGGAATGGAGGGCATACTGTACTTAGATCTGCTTCAGTTATGGAGAAATCTTTATTCAGAATAATTATAGGTACATATCCCAACTGTTTGTGTGAACAAATAAGTTTTGTTTGTTCTCTGAAGGAGCTGTTGAGATGATGCACCCATCTCTGTTAAACAATTGGCAGTCTGGCTGAATACATTTGAAGCTGAGTATGTAATGTGTCCACGTGTACTCTGTCAGCACCACCATTACCATTTAACCACTACACATCCCGCCTGAGCTCCAGTAACTGGTGAGAGCCTTTTCCTCTAGCTTTCAATTACGATTGATCCAGCCAACAGGGAAGAAGAAGAGCAGTTCTCATCCATTGGACAAGTCCCCCTCCCCATACAATACTCTTTTCCTTGAGTATTGTATCTTACTTAGATTGTAAGTCTATGGTCAAGGAAAATCAGTTTAAAAAATTGTAAACCTTTTGGACAGAAGGTACAATATAACTACTAAAAATAAATTAAATAAATAATCTGGATGAAGAGCAACAAATGCAATCCAAATTCATGAGTTCAAATGATCATAGACCAATAGAATGGTATAGTTGGAATTGGCAGCCAGTGTAGTGAAGTGGTTTGAGCATTGACTACAGTTCTGGAGATGAGGGTTCAATCCCCTCATCAATCACGGAAACTCTCTGGGTGACCTTGGGCACATCACACACTCTCAGCCTAGAAAACCCCATTATAGGTTCACCTTAGGGTCACCATAAGTGAGAAAAGACTTGGAGGCACACAACAACATAGATGGAATTGACTTCAAAAGCTCTCTAGTCCATCACCCTGCTGATGCAAGAAATTCATAGCTAACACAAATCTGATAGAGGACCTATCTCAAAAACGTCCAAGAAAACATAGTCCATAAACTTCTGAAATCTGCTATATGGACAGGAAGTTCTTCCTAATGGTTACTTTCCTTTTTTTGTTATTTGATCCATTTGCTCCAGCAGCTAAAGGAATCATGTGACCCTCTACATGTTGTTGGACTTCATATCTCATCAACCATAGCAAGCACGGAAGGTCTCATAATCCCCACTGCTATTTCACATAAGAGCTTTTCCAATACTTGAAGTTGGCTATCATACTTCTCAGTCTTATCTCCTCCAGCAAAACATGCTGAATTCCCTCTACCAGTTCCCACAGGGCTTTATTTCTAGATCCCTTACCATCTGTACCACCCTCCTCTGGGTAAATTCCAGATTTTTGATCTGCTTCCTAAACTGTGGTTCATGGAACTGATCATGTGTGGATCCATTGGTTATATTTATTTTGAAGTTCTAATCATGCACTCCCACATCTTTCCCTGATTCTAGTAGCTGTCAAGCCCCTAGGAAGTACCTCTACTGCTGCTGCTGCTTACCAGTAGGGATGGGGGCAGGTAATTCAGACCACAGAGTAGCAGTCTCAGCTTAGTGGCAGCAAGAAATGAAGATACAGTCACAGATGGAGCATACCCTCCTTTTCTTTCCTATAGAAGCCTAGGACAGCTATTTCTTTGTTATCAAGGGCATGCAAGAGAATATGTAGTAAAAGGGCAAGATAATAGATCCCTGTAACCTGTTCTAAAAGAAACATATGCATGTGTGAGTTGCATTTTTGCACACACATGGAACTAACAAGATGCTGGCTCTAACGATCATCTTCTGATTGCAGATCTTTAAGGATACAGGACTGCAGGGAGATCTCTTCCCCATGGAAGCAGATGAAAATTAAGATAACAAAGGCTAATTTCTAATCAGCAAATTCTAACTGAATTTAGTCAAAGTGATGAGCTAAGGTGATTGTCTTTCAAATCACGTTTCTTGACCCTCAGGGAGCTTCGCCCACTAATGTATAGGAGACAAAATATATTGCTTGACAATAATGTTCTACAGCTTTCTCCTTATTTGTGTAACTCTTGTTAATGTCAATGGGAAACATAATGGAGGCCAAACTCCCTGAGGGTACACAGTTTTGTAAAGTCACTGGGTTCCTGAAATTCATTTTTTAATGCACCAGTTATTTCTGAAATGTTTTAATTGTGTTGTGCATAGGATTGCTTCAGGGTGCATTGTTCAGACAAGCACATTCAGTGCTGAGGAAAGGAAGGAAGGCATTAGAAATAGTAATAATATTCTAAAAATAACACTAATGATTGGAATTTGTTTTTATAATAAAACTGTGGCTAGCTAAAAACAGGTATATTGTGTTGAAAAGCAGGAAAAAAATCCAAACTTTAGCTTTCCTTTAATTCTCCTATGCTAGTGTGACACAAAATGCAACAAATTTCTAACAGCCTTATTAAGATTTGGACAGTTGTTGACATGTTTTAGAAGTCTGTCAACATATATATAAACAGTCCATTATACCTGAGGAAATATTACCATGGCTTCAATTGCTCAGGGAATCTAAGAGACCAAGATCATTGTTTTCTTATATAAAACAATATATCTACCTCGGCTTTTTTTTGGTAACATTTGGAGAATATAAGTAGGAATGTAGTTATAAATCTTTCAGCAATTTGGTGGTGTTTGTGTTATTATAAAAAACTAACACACTTTGAGAGCCAGTGTGGTATAAGATAGATAGATATTGTTTATTACAGTCATAGACCAGTAAAAAGATTACATCAAATAGTACCAAGGGCCAAAAACCTAAGTACTGATACAAGTAAACATAAAACTTGAATAAATAATACATAAAAACAGCATGATAAACTTGTTCAAGAATGCAGTACTACTGAGGGATAACAGTCTCACAAGGATTACAAAATATACAGTATGCATCTACTCACTAGTCAACATCTTTTGTCTTACTCTCATAGCTGCAGCACAGAATTTAGCAACCTTATATGTTATATCAGAGTTTGTGTCTGATAACAATAGGAAGGTATAAAATGATTCAGAACCACCTGGCTATTCCTGAAGAATTGGGGAGATGATATCAGCTCTTAAATCTCTATAGAACATATATTGAAAAAGCATGTGTTCAACCGTTTGAGTGTGGTATAATGGTTTGAATGCTGGACTCTGGAGACCAGGGTTCTAATCTCCACTTAACCATGGAAACCCACTGAGTGACCTGGGGCAAGGCACATTCTCTCAACCTCAGAGGAAGGCAACAGAAACCCCCTATGAACAAATTTTGCCAAGAAAATTCCATGGTAGGGTGACCATATGTCAGAAATGACTTGAAGCCACACAACAATAAACAGGAAAGAACATACTGTAAATGGGATCTGCATTTGGAAACTGTTGGATAACTGCAGTGGGCCCAAAATCTTGCAGCCAGATTGCTAACTGGGAACTGGATAAACAGATCATATTACTTCCCTGGCAAATGGTTCATTTCCAGGTGTGATTCAAAGTGTTGGGTATGATCTATAAAGCCCTGTATACTTGTGTCCAGACTACCTGAAAGCCTGCATTTCCCAGTATAAACATGGCCAGGTATTAAAATCAACAGAGGTAGGCTTTTTCTCAGACCCACCACCATCACAGGCACATTTGGTGAGGTGGGGAGGCTTCTTGGTGGCTGTTCCTAGATTGTAGAATTCCCTCCCATGGGATGCTAGGATGTTTTCTTTGTTTTCTTTCTGCCAGAAGGACCTTCCGTTTACCCAGGCCTCTAAGTATTAACTGTCTCACGCAGAAAGTCTTTTAACTGAGTTGTGCTCATATTTTGAACTGCTGTGGGTCTCATATTGGGAAAATGGCAGGATATCAATTAAATAAGTAATAAGCAGGTATGTTTATTAGGGCCAACCCAATACCACAAAATGTGTTTTTAAAATGGAGATGGATGTGTCAGTACTGAGCATATTTGAACCAGATGAACATCAAATCAATTTAAATGTAAAGACAATAGAAAGGATGGGCTTTCAGGGCTGTCAAGAGTGCCAGCCATTAATATCCATTAACGCCAACCATTTATACCCATTAAAGCCATTAATTTCTCTTTTTTCCCATTTAAACAAAATGATAGCACATTGAGGACACAACACAGGACAAACAGAACTAAATCCAAGTGATGCCAGTCTCCTGTGGAAGTGGAAACATCCAAACTTGCTGTCATAGAACTTTCTACTAGAACTATCTAACCAAATGAACATGCATTCCTGGAATGGTCTGACTTTTTAAATCTACCCCACTCCCACCCCACCACAATAACTATAAGAGAAGTACACACAGAGAGGGAAAGGAATGTGCATTAACCTTCTGATTATGAAATTTTCTGTCAAAGATATGTCCCTTCAATTCTCATTTTTCTGTAATCCTTCTGCCCACATTATATGAACAAATCTTTGTTTCTTTCTTCATTTTGTATCCTGCTTGATAAGCTAAACAAACCCATTAAAGAGTTAAATAGTTTTCAAGGTTCAGGGCTTCTTGATTGGGGAAAATGGATTCTAGCATATTGATGTTTCTCAGTATTGCATTACCAAGATTTTCTACAATAGAAAGAGTAAATTTTATCCATAATAGAGAAGGCAATGTCTTATCTATGTAAAGGGAAGGCACTTTAATAGGTTGAGTGTCATATTCTTAAAGTAAGTTCAAAAAATGTAACTATTAAGATATTTTCTCCAATTTGTTATTGACAGAAAAGTCAATGACTCGTTGCTAAGGGGGGAAAAAGACACAGAATCCTGTTGCGTTGTCTGTTAAAAACACTCCAATAGCGTTTATGCTCCTGTGGTATGAAATGGAATTGTGAATTTATTCTTTCCCCTCTTACTCTTTTTTCTTTTATTGTTGTGGCAAAATTGCTGGGATGCACATTGCAAATCACAAGAGGTTGCCAAAGATTACACAAGTCTGCTGTTGCAGTTGCTTTCTGTTCTCAGCTTTCCTCCCTGACAACATACTTACTGTTGCTCTCTGATACTAAAGTGGGAATAGGAGATGGGAAAAGAGCTTCTGTTTCCCATTTTTGTCAATAATAACCAATGGAAGCTGCAGAAAACTTTGCAGCTTGCATCTCAAACTGCAAATGTGTTGGGCTAGGGTTGAAATAAATTGTGGAAAAAGCGGCATTTATAAACAATATGTCTTTCTGGCAGTAAGAGAAGAAAGCTGGGTATCTTATTTAATATGACTGGATGCAAATGATGAAGATACTCAGGCACGCTGCAATTATGCTGTAATGGTCTCCCTAGTGTTTGTATTTTCAGGGGAAAACTTTTGGAAACTGGCAAAAATAGTGGGAGGAAAAAGTACTACAACTGTTTAACCAAAGCTATCCATTTTCATATGATGCAAGAAGAAAGAGAATGCCTAAATATATTTACGGAAGCCTCTAAAATGGGCTTCCATGTTTGCAGGCTTCCTTGCAGCCATCATGAAGGAACCATGTCAGTCTGCCTCCCCATCTCAGAAAGAAATGAAATCGGAAAGTGACTTCCAAGAAGGAGAAAGGAAGTGAGCCTAAGAACAGCAATTTAAGCATACATTTAGAAAAGAGTAGAGGAAAAACAACACTGAGGCTATCTGCTTACTGTCCCACTCCAGTGATTCAAATCTACTGTTCCATGCACTGGTGCTGAATTCTGATCCAGAACTCATGCGGAGCAAGACAGGACAACCTTTCCTTGCTAATTTCATTCTCAAAGGAAATAATGAGTAGTTTTAAGAATTTTTGTCCTGCTGTGAGACAGTCCTCAAAAAGTGTGCAGTTTTCTAACACTATTTGCAGTTTGAGACTCTACACAAAATTCCCACATACTTTTCTTTCTACACAGAAAATGTCTATTTTCTGTATGAGAAACAACATTTTCTGGGCAGAAACTAGTATTTCTGCATAGAAATGTTTGTAGAAAAGGCTGTCTCCTGTGCAAAAAATACAATTTTTGTCCCAAATTTGCAGAATAAATCCTTGAACTGAAAAAAGTCCTTTTAGTCCAGGAGTCTCCTCATCAGGGTTTCCCAAAACTTGAGAAACACATAAATACACCCCATCCATATTAAAGAACTTTTGGAACAGACATCAGTATTAAAGCAGCGGATTAATAATCCCATTGCTAGGAAAAAGTGCAACATCTCAGGCCTCCTAGTTAGCAGGAAAATGTGAGCTTTGAAAAAGTGGTCTCAGTGTGAACATGGAAGCAGATCTTGCCTGGGTTTTAGTGATTGAAAGAGGGTCAGTATATTGAATAACTTCTTTCAAACTCATTCACCACCCCACTGACATTGGAGCCACTAGTTACCGCTGCTTAAAAAGCTTACAAAAGAGATAGGTCTACTTGCCAGTCTCTGCTAGAAAGAAGCTGCAGCAACCTCTCACCTAGTGGTGGAAAGCAATTCTTTTTTCTCAGGTAAGAGGACAGCAACAAAAACAGAAATCTCTTGGGAACATGGGCCAGAATTTTCTAAATAAATTATTTCAGCAGTTGCACTTTCCACAGGATTGCTCAGCAGAGGAGAAGAAAGTAGGGATGGAGACAACATTCATTTGTTACATGTTTCATAGTGGGAGTGTACTGACACTCAGGAAATCTCATGGAAAAGTGTGTTTACTGCCTAGAAGCACTATGTGTACTTCTGCACAAAGAAATCATGGTGGTTGTTATTTTTTTCCACAGAAAAACCACGTGTACAGAAAAAAGGGTTTGTATTTCTGCCCAGAAAACACCTTTTTCTTACAAAGAAATGTAAAAACATGAACTCTTGTATTCAAAATGTATTTTTAGGTAGAAAAAAACCTTGTGTATTTCTGCAAGATGAATACTTCTTCAACAGTGAATAGTGACTTGGAACAGTGAGGAAATTGTTGTGTTCTCATCAAGTGAGGAGAATAGTGCAGGAATTTTTTATTCTTCCTGCAAGGACAAAGACCATAAAGGTTTACATTCCTAGAGGGAAGTGAGATAAAGGCTTATATCCAATTGTTATTTCCAACTAGAGTAGGCCCAAGGAATCAAGAGAGTTTACATGAGAGTTGAATTGCCAAGTTTCTTTTGATTTAGTGGATCTACTCTAGTTGGGACGAAGAAATGGATTTAGCCCAAAATCTGCCATCTCTAACTACTGTATTTGCTGGAGTATAAGATGCACCTGTATATAAGACGCACCCCATTTATACACTGGCAAATACTATTTGCTGGCATATAAGACACACTGGCATATAAGATGTACCTCATTTTCAAAAGTATTTTTTGGGGAAAAAGTGAGTCTTATATGCCAGCAAATACAGTAGTTCATGTCTCCAAAGCTGTCCTTTCTTCCTTCATAGCTCCTGTCCTTATGGCCATTTTCCTCCTATTGCCAGTACCTATGCTGGTATACTAGCACTAGCATAGTACACTGGTACAATTCTGGCAAATATTTTTATTAGAACACTAGGTATGATTTTTGTCATTATTAAATAAAAGATTTTACAAAATTATGAAAACTAAAAACATTGCTCTTTTTTGACAAGACATCAAGAAATCACTGAGCCCACAAGAGTTCTCATTTCTAATATGAGATCAGACCTCATTCTTGAGATTTTATTTTATTTATTTATTTTTGTTTTTTGCTATCTGCCTACCATATCTGTTGGTGTATAAGATGCACCAGCATATAAGACACACTCCATTTATATGCCGGCAAATAGTATTATAAGATGCACTGGCGTATAAGATGCACCTCATTTTCAAACAATATTTTTCAGGAAAAAAAGTGAGTCTTAAATGCCAGCAAATAGAGTGATATACTTCTTTGCAAAATTGGCTGTCAATATTCCACAAGACAGTGGAAATGTCATTCTCTTTGTGTATCAATCAGAAACTGAATGGACATCCTTTGCCCAATTTGGCTTCTGACTCTTAAGAAGGGTTCACATGGCATTCACATACTCTTTCAATAGGCTACATAGTATTACTGGATACAGAGGAGCTACAGATCTGTAATTCTATGTTATGAAACCATTACTGTAATACTGAATTCCAGATGGTGTGTTTTCCTTTTATGAAATAAAGTATACATCCCCAGAAAACACAGAAAGATGGGGATTCTCAATCCCATTTTTAATTTATATATATAAAAAACCAAAGTACATAAATAGACGTGTTTCACCAGCCCACTTGTAACATTTATTCCATCAAGCTGGCATTTCAGTTAAAACATCTGGCTGGCTAAATATGTGTATCTGGCAAAATTGTTCTCCACCTGTAGGGATAACATTTTCATGAGCAAGAATGATTGCCTTTGGGTTAACATGCTGGCTTGTTAAGTGTGAAGATAATTTATCCTTATTCAAACCAAAGCTGTATTCCTGACATAGTCACATCAAGCATAATGATTCATTCTCAGATTGAAAAACTGGAAGAATAATAGATCACCTATAATTTTGGTTAATTCTCACTTAGCATTTGAGTGTAGCAAAATGTTGTGAAGGAATTATTCTGTGGAAGAAAACACATGCTTTTTTGTTCAAGTCCTTCCCCCTGTTTTCTACACAGAAAATAGGTTTCCTGTGCAGAAAACAGTATTTTCAGCCATTTTTTTTTCAACCTGCCCCCTTTCCCCATGTTTCTGAATGGAATAAATCCTGCAACACTTTGGCACATTCAAATATGTAAAGAAAATGGCACATAGGCATTTATTATTTTTCTTCTTCAGGGAGAAAACTACCTTAACTATTCATTCTCACATGCAAGGATGAAATAATTGAGGAGTCACATTCCTACCCTGGAATCAGCCTCTTAGTCACTTTTTTAATAGACCTCTTGCTTTAATACAACTTATTTTTCCTCCATTGTCTTTAAAACTAATTTTTCCTTCCCATAATTCAGCTTTTTAAAACTGAAAAGATCTGACAGAACATTTAATCTGCAGTTCATTTTGAGATTTTATTTTATTTTTATTACTCACAAAAATGTCATCAGAAATACAGTGTTGTTTCACAATGGACCCAGTTATGTCAGGTCTACTTTGGAATCTTCAAAAGCTGCTTATTAGGAATTAATTGTGCAGTTATTGTTTCCCCCACTTTCCAGGAGAAGTCTCATCAGATGATTATCAAAATTTTATCAGGCTACATTTACAGTTAAGATTCCAGTTGTCATATCTGATATACCCTTTCTGTGCCAAACTAGATGATTTTAAGATGTATCTTATATTTTGTATTGAAGGGATATTTAATACATCTTACATTTGGAATTTGAGGTGTATTTAATACATCTTTAAATTGTCTATCCGTACAGTCAGAGAGAAAATGGTTACACTGGTAAAAACCAAGGTGGTTTCTGTGTCCCATTTGTGGATATTCAGCTGTAAGCTTTCTGCTGGACTGAAGGAACAATACATTTTCTAAGTATTTGTAAAATCAGGGTTGCTGATAATTGTGAGTTTGTGCATGGAGGCTATTCAACACTGCTGCAAATAATAGATCTGTATTGATTAGCCAAAAGTTTCTGGGTGAAATCCATCATAGCATTGATTAAGTTATGTGGCTTTTTAGTAGAGGGAAAAGAACACTGCCTTGCCTTCAGTCTACAATGTTTGTAAATGTAATATTTATAAAACAATACTTTAGGAGACAAGAGTGCAAAACAAACAAATTTATTTCTCATGACTGATCTCAAACTGGCTGCTTCTTTACTGGCTGAAGTTTTATGCTGATCGTGCTTCCTATACCTTCCTCCTTCATTTCTTTCAGATCTAGACAACTGAACCATCACATGTTTAGTCAGCTGTCATTCTGCCCTCTGCAATACAGTTCTGGGGCCAGAACTGTTCAGGAAGTACCAAGATAGTATGCACCCATTATCTACTTGGATTAATGATATACTGATATTCCATTCAAATTTATTCAGAAAACCAATGCACACACATGTATGTGTGCACATGCATGCACATGCACACACACCACAGTGTGTTGCATAGGAAGATTGGCTGATGTAGGACTTGGCCAGTTGTTTTCATTTCAGGTGCAATTAGAACATACCTCCTTTCTTTGGGGGATAAAAGAAGCTGGTTCCACCAGAGGATTTGAAACAAACCAAGCTGAGTGGACAGACCTTCCCACAAAAGCCAGTTTCTACCCCTTTCTATCTTTGCCTATCATTCCTACCTATCTATGCAATTGAAATGAATGAGGCATTGTGTTGTTTAAGAATAGCTCACTTTAGGTTTCTTCACATATTATCATGTGTTTCTTTTAACAGCAACATAAGCAATTGCAACTCTTTGTTCTTTTCGCTACTATTTTTTGTTGTCTTCCCTTCAAGTGACAGCTACACTTTTTAGACAGTGACTGCCATCCTGTTAGTAAGCTTGGGTCCAACTTTCATCTGCCTAAGTAACTTTTTTTGTCTTTGCAGAGCTTGGAATTCTCTACCAGCTTCATGCAACAATCAAACTCTCCCCTCAAAATCACTTTTGACCAGCTGCAACCACCTCCCAGCTATTTTCTGGGCGGCAGAATGAAGGGGGTGAAGAAGCATCCAGGTACATTCCTTTAGCTAGACATAGCACTGATGTCATCCTCCAGGACCTCTAAAGGGCCTTAAGAGGTCATGGAGAATGGCATGCTGCTGTGCATTCAGCTATATAGATTCATGGAGTGAAGATTATGGAGGAAAAGGAATGGCAGCTATGTTGAGGGAAGACTGCAGCAGGTAAATGGTGGGTTTAGGGGGAGGGAGACAATATATGGCATAGTGTTATGTTACGCTATGTTTCCCTGATCCAGAATCTCGGCTCCTCTCTTTAAATGGAACAGTTGGATCTACAGTACATCCTTGACCTTGATCCATCATCCCCTCAACATAATGGAAATATGCTGAGTGATATACGCCCCCGCCTCTGCAATTTACTGGAAAGCTCTTCCATGTTTCTACACAGCTGAATGCCCTGAAGCCTCCCCATTCCATGATTTGCAGCAAGTAGGAAGGATTGGAAAAGCATTAAACTTTACCCCTCTAGGCAGATGCACAATTATTACAGCAATGCTGAGATCCCTGGAGGATCATGATGGATCTATGTACTGAGGTCGTCATTTTGCTTCTGACTATAGAGATGTAGTCAAATGCTTTCCTTTTCCTGCCTGCACCCCACAATGCATAGAATGGCTTTGTGGGTTGATTTCAGAGGTTTTCCAGTTGACTGCTGCAGAGGACGGAAGGGAATACTAACCCTCACAGAAGCCAAAAAAAAAAAAAAAAGCACATTCACTCACATAGGGAACACTTAGGCATGAGTGAGCTCCAAACAGTATTCCAGCCTCTATTTGTCATTATTGCTGAGTTCTTCTGTCCCTCCTCCTAGTCTTCCAGAATATTGAGGTAACTTACAAAGGCTGGAATTTATCTTTGTTGTCACCCTGATCTTCACAGACAGAGCATCACAGTAGTATCCTGTTCTAAGTCTAACATGAAATGAGAGTTTGCTTCTTTTGTAAGATGTGTCCTAGAAGTAGAAGGGTATTTTCTGTTGTTTTTCATTTGCTTTTCTAGAAGGGCAAGAAGCCTTCATCTCTGTGCTTGGTCCTTTCCTGATAGGTGGTGCAAACTAAGGCCATTTCCACATGACATTGCTGTTCCGTGATGGGGACATGTTGCTGGCAGTCTGCAAGTCATGCTTTCTCATGTTGTCATCACAATTCTGCTGCCAACACATCCACCCATCATGATCACGGGATATTCCATTACCAGAAAAAATCCAGTAATGGCCCCTGATTGCACAATGTTGCTGTTACCGGTGGCCGTGCAGAAAGGGAGGAAGCACAATTTAGGCACTTCCTTCCCCAGTGCAGGAGAGGAAGTGGCTAGCTGCACTGCAGAAAGACAGTGTGTGTCGCTTACACTACGCTTCCACAGGAAGCTGGCCAGGTGCAGAGGGAAGCATTTGTGTTGCATTGACACTGCCAGGATCATGATGGGATGACAATGGGGATGGGTAAGGTGCGTAATGGCCTAGTTTTCATTATGCACCAGGTATTGAGGAAAGAATAGAAGTAGCAAGATTTATGTGGTTTCTCTTCTTCCAAGTTCTGCAAAATGTTCCTTTCCCAGGAGCCTTTTCACACTACATAATTATAGCACAATGATTCCAGTTCAATTGCCAGTTCTACCCTATGAAATCCTGGCATTTGCAGTTTAGCAAAGAAATATTTACGATTCCCAGCCAGAGAGCTCTAGTATCCCACCAGTCTCCAAATGGGAGATTCCATAGGATGCAACCAAGACAGTTAAAATGGAATCATAATGCTATAACTGTGTAGTGTGCAAGGACCTGGGTCTTTTCTTTGTTTTAGTTTATGACAAGTTTGCGACAAGCTTGGTCCATTGTTTTGTCAAATTAAAATCAGATGTGGGGAGTGGGGATCTGCTTCTTTCATGACCATTTGATGAAAGCGTGAGATAGGAGACATGGGAAAAAATGGGGTCTTAACTTGTTTTCTTTGCTGCTTCTGAAATTCAAACTCAGTGGAAAGTAAAAGTAAAAGGCAACTTTATAACCTGTTCTACTTACCTGTGTATGCAGGGGGCTCTGTAGGGCCTAAAATTGCCCAGAGTGGGCCAGAAATATAGCAAAAATGCTCTCCATTAGACTCAAAGGGCATTTGAGGACAAAAATTTGATTTTGAGGGGTGTGAAATAGTGAGTGCAGCCTTCCAAGTTCTCCTGAGGGGTTAATGCAGTCCCCTACACTCCTATAGTTGCCTATCCCTGACCTGCAGCAAGGTGTACTATGACTAAAACCACATTATTGGGGCAATAGAAATAAAAAACCCCACAAGCACCTCTCCTGTTCCTTCTGCCTGTCAGTAAAAAATCAATCATAACAAATTAAATAGCTAACATTTTTCTTCCTGAGCTGACCAGCTTATTATGCTAATAAGAAGACTGGCCAGTTTACTGTTCTCAGTTTTGGAGACACATGGAGAACTCTTAGGGAAAAGGATGTTGTGTTAGGCAGTAGAAGGAAATGGGAGAGCAATAAGCGGGCAGTTAGTATGGGCAACTAGGTTCATGGATCACTAATTAAATAGCCATAATTTTATTTTCCTCCCCAAATTAAATGTATTGTTACTATTCTTTGCTTCTAGGTGCATAAAATTCTGGCTAAAAGAAAGATAGTAAAATAGATGATTTGTTGTTGTTGTACCCTTTCAAGTCATTTCTGACTTATGGTGACCTAAAGGTGAACCTATCACAGGGTTTTCTGGGGTTGAGGTGTGTGATGCACCCAAGGTCACCCAATGGGTTTCCATGACCTGAGTCAGGAGTCGAACCCTGGTCTCCAGGGTTATAATCTGAGACTATTTCCGCACTGCAAAGTTATAGTGCTATTATTCCACTTTCAACATTCTGTGGAATTCTCGGGTTTGCAGTTTACTGAGGCCAAAGAACTCTCTGGCTGAGAATTCTAAATGCCCCTCCTTAAACTGCAAACCCCAGGACCTGTAAAAACTGACCTGTAAATATATTCCAAGTTGTTTGGCAATTAAATATCAGTTTCTTTAAATTAATTCTCCTCTCAATCAGTAGAAGCTGGAAAAAATTGTATCAATTAATCTATTCTTCTCTTTTTACTCACTGCCACCTTTGCACCTTTCTGCCATTCACATCCATTATAAATCAAAACTATTAACTAAACAAATCCATCCATTCTGCTTCCCCACCAGACCAAAGTAAACACATTTTTAAATTAAGGACCACTCTGACTGATGTGTTTAACACACTTGTCTCATAACCTTTAAAAATGACACTTTTCCATCCATTATCCCTCCAAGGCCCAAGGTGATGGACACTAGATGGGCACTAATTGTATGAGCTGCTATTAGAAAACTGAAAAGATATTTTTCACTTACAGAAGAACCTTCTGCTACTGATGTTTAATAACAGATTGTAGTGTCAAAAATCATTGTGGTTTCATTTGGGGAAATTTGAGGGTTAGAGCTGTGCTGCTGATTTGGTAGGTTTACTATATTTTAAAAAGCAAAAAAAGAGGACACATGTGCAGACTGACTACTTCAAACCACCAGTCACTATGATGGCCCTCACTTTCAATACCCTTACTACAAAGGTATAGAGGGGAAGAATTAGGAATCAAAAGCACTCAGGTCAGTCAACGCCCTCAGTGAAAGCCACACATAGGCTTGGCCAGGCTGGACCCTTCCATTTCCCCTTTTTTCACTCCTCCAACAGCTGCCTCAATTGGAAGCCAGTGAGTCACTCAGTAACCCTCACCAGTCTAAGGCTGGCTGCTTTGGGGGCTTTCATTAGCTTTCAATATGGGCCAAGAGCAATTTTAATCCCTTCGGTTATACCACTTGGGATGAGGGAAGCTAAGGCATATTGGTCTGTTTCTTGAAATAGGTTATACCAGTCTATTTATACATTCCAGTCATGACACTCATCCCACCAGGTTTCAGTGATGCCTATTATATCATATTTGCTTTGCTGTGTTAAGAGTTCAAATTCACCTTGTTTATATCCCATGCTCTGTCCGTTAGTTTAGAGACATGTGAGGCCATGAGTGATTCCCTCAAGTTGCTTATTTAAGGTTTTTTTCATCCCACTGTTGGTTTCTTGTATTATTATTAATGATAGGTAGTGACTTCGATGTCAGCGGGGTGGTGAATCTACTTAATCCAAACTGTAAATCCAAGTCCTAAATATATTTATTTATTTTATTTACTGATTGAATTTATATTTCACTTTTCTCCCAAGATGGGGATATATCTCAGGGATAGATTTCAGTGCCTTAGATAGATTGTTTTAAATTTGAACTAAAACTTGAAGCAGATTCACTGTTCCAATGAGTGAGTGGAAGCCAGTAGCTGGTGGTGGTCTCTGTGGTTTCAGTGTTTCAACGTAGTTTTAATCAAGCAGTGGCACTTCCCTTAGGTTTGATTTTGTATTGTTTGTTCTGTGTGCTTGTGCTGTCTTTACCGTTTTTCTTGTTTCTGGCTATTTCTACTACTTGGATATTTTAGATGTACACAGTCTAAGTAGGCAAGAAGTATTAATATAGCACAAGAATGTTGAGGAGAAAAAAGTGCAAATGCTAACAAATTTTAAATATATTAAAGCAAAATGTAAGGGTGGCTAGTGGCACAGGTTTCTCCATCTCTATATCTTGTAGAAGAATGAACTTAAACCTGACATTCTGAATCTGTTGCCTTTTCTGGAAGTTACCATGTTGTTCACCTAGGTTCCCAGAGTTGAAAAACCCAGGCCTATCCAATAGTCAGATCAACATATGTATTCCTCTTCTATCAGGAAATTAACAGAACAAGTTACAACTTTTATGCTAAGAAATCCAATAGCACAGAAAAATATGCTGTCCTCAATGGCTTGGCCCTTTCTGCCCTACATTGTTATAGTGCTATTATTCCACTTTCAACATCCTAAGGGATCCTGGAGTTTGCAGTTTAGGAGGGGGCATTGAGAATTCTCAGCCAGTGAGCTCTTTGGCCCCAGTAAACTACAGAATTCCACAGGATATTAAATGTGTAATAATAGCACTATAACAGTGTAGGGTGAACATGGCCATAGACCTTGAATCATCTAGGCACATCACACTTTTATTAGAATTATATAGCAAAGAATGACTTCTCTCTTTTCAATGTCTGTCTAACCTTATTTCTACACTGGCAACAGGTTGAGTATTAAATAGCAAGCTTATGGCCATTTCCGCACGAGCCTGTTATAGCGCAATGATTCCACTTTCAACATCCTCTGGAATCCTGGGGTTTGCAGTTTCGGGAGGGGCCAGCCTGAAACTGAAAACCCCAGGATTCCAGAGGATGTTGAAAGTGGAATCATCGCGCTATAACAGGCTAGTGCGGAAATGGCCTATGAAAGGAATATCTTACCACATGGAGGAGTTTGGATGATCAGCAATTCTTCAGTGACAGAGGTAGACTGGTTTGCCAAGAGCAAAACCTAGGGCATTTTTGCTTAAAGGGCTTCTATTTTATACCCTCTTTAGCCTTCATTTATCCAATCAGTTGGAAAATCAACACTCTTTCCTTCTTCTCTTGTCCAATAAGAAGAGGGATCTGAGGTAAGGTATACATCATTACTATCTCTACCTGTTCCAGCCAGTGTACATATTGAGATTTACTTTTCTCTACAAGTCCCCTCCCTCTCTATGTGTGTGTGTGCGTGCGTGCGTGCGTGCACATATATACAAGTAGGAAGGTATTTTATTGGCATTAGTCCAGTGGCTTTGTACTGTTGGGATTGTTATTATAATAAGCCAGTTATTACCTCCATCTTATCTTTGTTTATACTTAGGCTGGCTCTTTCCTGGGGCTAGCATGCATTAATTTTCATAATATGCTACTCCACAGTACACGTTTATAGTTCCAAAAGCTTGAATAAGGCAAACATAAATCTAAGGCTCTTTCCACACTAGGCTGTTCTAGTGCTATTATTCCACTTTCAACCTCCTATGGAATCCTGGGATTTACAGTTTAGGGAGGGAACTTCAAGGAACCCCAGGATTCCATAGGATGTGGGAAGTGAAATAATAGCTTTATAACAGTCTAGTGTGGAAATGGCCTAAGAAGCTGCCCAGCCTGTTACCGTTGTAACAAAATCTTTGATCCCTATCTGTAATTTGGTAGAATCCAAAGGAGTTGCCATATCTCTAAATTTCATGTGTTACTATGGAAAAACAGGATGACTCTTTGGGTTTCTCCATGTAAATCAATAGGAGATGGAAACATTTAAATGTTTGAATGTTGATTTCCTATTCTTGCAGAATTGATTTGTATCTGGTTCTGAATCAGTGTAGAATGAATCTGGCCTCAAAGTTAATTATCAAATCATTCTCTAAATTGAATTGATGGGCCCTTGCATGCCCCATGTTATATGTGCGTATGAGGTGGTGGTGGAGAGAGAATTTGTTGGTCAACACACACACAAAAAGAATATTCATAGAAAATTCTATAAAGTATCATTTTTTAGGTTGAGGGAGGAAGAGAAAATTTCAGACATTTTCTCATTTGTACCACAAACCTAGAAGATGAGGTAAATGACCACAAGAAAAACTACCGTGTTTCCTTGCTTGGACACAAAATGGAAGCAGTTAAATCATATCAAGAAGCATTTAAGCATTTTACACAATGTTGTGCATAGATAGAACAGAGCAACAAGAAAAAAATGGCATGTATTGCCTGGTACACACTTTATATCAAAAGCTTTATTACATTGCACCATAAGAATTATATGCACTGAGACGCTAAGGAAATATATTCTAAGTAGAAGTATATTTATTGTGTATAATGTCTGTAATATATATTCCCTTTTGAATCTATCTTCATATATCACAGCTATGTGTTTATGGAAGTTTTGAAATATGTTCCTGGAACTTAAAGAGTTCACACTCCCAAAAATTATAACCTCACAAAGCTTTCAGCACCCCCCTTTAATACCTACCATATAATATTATTATTAATAATAATTTACAGCTTGGTTTCAACCATGCATTTTGTTTCATTCTGATCTCGATGCCGGCTGAAGCTGTTCTTCCTTTCTGTCTCACAAAATAACATGTTGCATTAGCTAGCTTCAGATATTTTCCTGGTGATTACAGCATGATGTAAAAAAAAATCAAAAACAAAACTAAAGTAAAAAAAAAATATCCTCAGTTAACTGGGAATTTTTCTTCCTTGTAGACTAAAGCCAAACCCAGTGGTTCCCAAACTTTGATCCTCCATATGTTTTGGACTTCAACTCTCAAAATTCTTGGTGGTTGGCTAAGTTGTCTGAGGCATCTGGGAGCTAAAGTCCAAAACACTTAGAAGACCAAAGTTTGAGAACCACTGGCTTAAACTAATATCCATTATTTGAGCATGGTGCATGAACATGAGACAGTTGAGCAACTTCAGACATTTTTGAAGGAAACAGATTATCTGGATCCATTGCAGTCTGGTTTCAGGGCAAGGTACAGGGCTGAGACAACCTTGGTTGATTTAACTGACAACCTGTTTGGGGGCAAAGACAGTTTCATCCTGTTGATCTTCCTGGATCTTGCAGTGGATTTTGAAACCATTAATCATGGTACCCTACTGGACTACTTCTTCCAGCTGAGAGTAGGAAGTTCTGTGTTACATTGGTTCTACTCCTATCTGCAAGTTCAGTTCTAGAGAGCAGCATTGGAAGATGTATGATCAACATGATTGTGCTAGGGAGTGACACAGGGTTCTGTCTTGTTTCTCATGGTCTTTAACATCTAAATGAGGCCACTGGGGAAGGTCATGAAGAGTTTGGGAGTTAGGTGACATCATGATATTGATGACATTCAGCTCTACTTCTCTTTGTCATTTGATTCAGCTGGGACTGTGGAAGTGCTGGAGTTGTGCCTAGATGATGTAATGGGCTGAATAAGGACCAATAAACTGATAAGATGGGGGCTCTATTGATTGGTGGCTCTTAGTTCTTGGAACTGGATGGGTTACCTGCTGTGGGCAGGTTGCAATCCCTTTGGAGGGGCAGATGCATAGTCTAGGAGTACTTTCTAGATCCATCCTTATCACTGGAGGCCCAGATAGAAGCCCAGAATGCCAGGGACCAGCTTTGACTGGCTCATCTGCTGCTTTCCTGGACAGGGATAACTTAGCCACAGTAGTAATTGCACTGGTAATTTCCTGATTAAACTACTCAAATGCAATCCATGTGCAGCTGCCCTTGAAGATGTCTCAGAGACTGGAGCTAGAGCAAATATGGCAGCTAAATTGCTCACTGGAACCTCTATCCAGAAACCATATAACACTAGTTCTGAAGGAAATGTCCTGGCTGTCAATTTAGTCTGAGTTCAAAGCTCTGATGAAAACATTTAAAGTCCTAAATGGTTTAGAACTTAATGGAAGCACATCTTTTTATATAAGCTTGCCCAGTAATTGAGATGTATTGATGAAGCCCTCCCCTGTGTCCCACAGGTAGGAGAAATACATTTTGTGAGTACTTCTCTATTGCGGGATCCCAGTTGTGGAATATTCTCCCCATGGTGCCAACTGGTGCCAACATTGGTGCCAACATTGATATCATTTTGATGCCAATTTGGCTTATTATTAAAAAGCTTCAAAGAGGTGATTGTATACATGGACATCATCTGATGGCCAATACAGAAATGAAATTGACTGCATAACTGGAACCAAAAGAGGGAGAAGCTCCATTTTCATAGAATCATAGAATCATAGAATCATAGAAATGTAGAGTTGGAAGAGACCACACGGGCCATCCAGTCCAACTCCCTGTCATGCAGGAACACCCTCAAAGCACTCCCGACAGATGGCCATCAAGCCTCTGCTTAAAAACCTCCAAGGTAGGAGACTCCACTACTCTCCGAGGCAGCAGATTCCACTGCCGGACAGCCCTGACTGTCAGGAAGTTCTTCCTGAGGTTCAGGTGGAATCTCCTTTCCTGCAGCTTGAATCCATTGCTCCTTGTCCTGGTTTCTGGAGCAGCAGAAAACAAGCCCCCTCCTTCCTCTACGTGGCATCCCTTCAAATATTTAAACATGGCTATCATGTCCCCTCTTAACCTCCTTTTCTGCAGACTAAACATACCCAGCTCTCTCAGTCTATCCTCATAGGGCATGTTTTCCAGGCCTCTCACCATTTTGGTCACCCTCCTCTGGACTTGCTCCAGCTTGTCAATATCCTTCTTGAATTGGGGTGCCCAGAACTGGACACAGTATTCAAGATGGGGTCTAACCAAAGCAGAGTAGAGTGGTACCAGTACCTCCCTCGATCTAGACACCATACTCCTGTTGATGCAGCCGAGAATTGCATTGGCTTTCTTGGCTGCCGCATCACACTGCTGACTCATGTTCAGCTTGTGGTCTATGAAGACTCCTAGATCCCTTTCACACGTACTGCTATCCAGCCACGTGTCCCCCATCCTATATTTCTGTATTCCATTATTTCTGCCTAAGTGTAGGACCTTACATTTCTCTCTGTTGAATTTCATTTTGTTCGCCCTGGCCCAGCTCTCCAATCTATCCAGGTCATTTTGAATTTTGATCCTGTCTTCTGGCGTATTAGCAACCCCTCCCAATTTGGTGTCATCTGCAAATTTGATGAGCATGCCCTCTATTCCTTCATCTAAGTCATTTTCTTTGCCAGAACAAGGCTAGTAACAGATTGTGGCACAGACCATGCAAAGTTTAGGAAATGCTAAAGAAGAATCCTAAGCCAACCATCATGCTAACACTCAACCTGAAGAATATCCCTGCAGAATTTAAAGATAATGTGAAAAATAGATTTGCACTATTAAGCCTAATTGACTGGGAGCTGGAGAATTCTGGTCTGAAGCCAGGAAACTGTCAAGGAAGAATACAAAATATAGCCAAAAAGAAGTTTCAGTGAATGACAACCGAAACTCTTCAAGAAGTTATTGTCAAATGAGAAGCACAAGTAAAAAAAGTAAAAGATGACATGGAGTCATAACCTCGAATGCAACTGTTCAGTGACTTGTGCACTGAGACAAGGATAACTACTATAATATAATAATCAATAAAAGATGAAAACAAAAAAGAACAAGAGACCTCTTATATAAGATCTGAGAAATCAAATAGAAATTTAGGCCAGGAGTTGGGATGCTATATGATCAGTAGGAAAACACATTACGTGACCAAGCAGAAATATAAAGATGGTGGAAACGATAAATGGAAGAACTATATAAAAGAGATGAAAGGTCAACAGATTCATTCAAGGAAGAACCATATAAAGGTGAACTGCCAGTTTTAGAAAGTAAAGTGAAAGCTGCACTCAGAATGCCTGTAAGAAATAAATCACCAGGAACAGAAGGCACATCAATAGAGCTGCTTCAGTCTATAGAGGACAGAATCTATTCTAGTTCTAACTAAAATCTGTCAACAAGTATGGAAAACAAAAGAATGGGCCCACAGACTGGAAACACTTTCTCTATATATTCCAATTCCTGAGAAAGGGGACACCAGAGATTGCAGTAACCACAGAACCATTGCATTACACTCCTATGCAAGTGAAGTCATGCTCAAAAATCTACAACAAGACTTCTATCATATATGGAGCAAGAAATGCCAGATGTTCAAGCTGCGTTTAAGAAAGGAAGAGGCACTAGAGTTTATACTGCAAACATATGCTGGATAATGGAGATCATCAAAGAATTTCAAGAGAAAATCAACCTATGCTTCATAGATTATAGCAAAGCTTTTGACTGTGTAGATCATGAGTAACTGTGGATCATTCTTATTGGGATGCCATAACATTTGACTGTACTGATGTGTAACCTGTTTGCAGGACAAGAGGCTACTGTTAGGACAGAATGTGGAAAAGCATAATGGATTCCAATTGACAAGGGGGTAAAGCAAGGCTGCATTTTATCACCCTATCTGTATGATGAACACATCATATGTATAGTAGGATTAGACTCAGAGGAAAGAGACATGAAAATTGAAGGAACAAACACCAACAATTTAAGACACTATACTAGTACGAAAAACCAGCAAAGACTTGGAATGATTACTGAAGAAAGTCAAGGGAGAAAGTGCAAAGGCAGATTTACAACTGAACATTAAAAAAAAAAATGACCTCAGTTGAGTTAGATAGCCTTAAAGCAGATGATGAAGACTGAAATACAACCAGGCCTCCACATTTGTGGGTTTGACTTTCACAGATTTATTTGTGCCCCCTCGCCAGTGCTTCTTTTCTGGAGAGCTTGGAGTGTTCAGCAACTCCAATCAGGCAGCACAGCCCTTTAAAAAACAATCTCTGGTCATCCTCATCCTCCTGCACCGGTCTGTCCAGCCAAGAATAGCTCACAGCTTTATTTCTCAGCACTACAAACTCTTTCCTGATGCCCACTGACACCCAAGGAAGGATATGGGCAAAAGGAGTAGTATAGGGCCACCAAGCTAACCAAACTCCTTTCTCTGTCCTTCTCCTGACCTGGTTTGGACCATGGATACCCATTCTTCCCACCATGGCTGAGTCCCCTTCCCCCTACCTACATTTTGATATTTGTGATTTTCCCACTTTTGCAAGGGTCCTGCACCCCTAACTCTAGTAAATGTGGAGGGACAACTGCAATTCAGAACTTTCCATACCTTGGGACAGAATACAAACTGCAGTCTCAATAAGATCCTGAAGTGTAAAGATATGTAATTGAATACTAAAGTTAGGATTGCCCATGCTGTTGTACTTCCAGTTTCTGTGTAAGGTTGTGAAAGTTAGTGATGAAAGCTGATAGGAAGAAAATCAACTCATTTGAAACGCAGTGATGGAGAAGAGTTCTGTGGATACTCTGGATTGCTAAATAGGCAAATGAATGGGTCTTGGAGCAAATTAAGCCTGAACTCTCCCTAGGAGCCAAAATGAATAAACTCAGGTTGTCGTAATTCGGCCATGTCATGAGAAGATATGACTCACTAGAAAAGACAATAGTGCTTGGGAAGGTAGAATGAAGTAGGAAAAGAGAAAGACTACATTAGAAATCAATCAATGAAGGGACATACCTGCAAGACCTGAATAAGGTGGTTAATGATAGAGTGGCTTGGAAGACAAAGATGAGCAGCTATTAGACAAATAACTTCACTAATTTTCCTGCTGGGTGGCATCCAAATACAATTGCATAAGTTTGATGTATGCTATTGGAACCCAATTTAGGAATCATTGTAAAGGTGTTCACCAATTTCACAACAATCTCCCACCACCACCATTTAAGCAATGCAACCCCAGCCCAATAGTGCTGTTTCCATATTGTTAGAAGAATGGTGAATCAGAGGAGATATAGCCAGCTATTTTCTTACAGCTGGATGTACTGGAAGAACATCATCAGGAGCGACCCAAGCTTGCAGGGGAAGGGTGAATCCTTTAAAATTTGGCTTTGAGAGGCAGTACCATGAGGAGTAGCTGTGGAATTGCACCTACATGCCAGACATATGTCTCCTGATGCAAGACACTGTGTTCATTTTAACAGAGTGTAAGTTGCGGTTTCACAATATTCAGTCAGATAAAGTCCTTTGCCATAGCATACTGTCAAGAGTTTGTCCCTGCGTCTCCTCTAGAAGACTTCTTTCCAAAAATGGATGTGGGTCCATTGAGACTCTTTGTGCTTTCTTTCTGATACATCAAACTTCTGATTCAGAATTCAAATTCACTGTCATCTCTTACAGTGGGAAAAAAGTATCAAACAAGAAAGTAAGTAAATAAATATCTGCCACCAGGAATAAAGAGATTCAATATATATGATGGGGTAAAACAAAGGTCACATTTCACTGAAACACTTTACAGCCAAGTTCTGAAGTGAAGTCTTCCATAATGCTGAACATAATACATTATGGTCTCTTCCTCCTCCTCATAAAGGTTAGAGTCACTTTGGACTTATGCTAGGCTGTTTTTCTACAGGATGTCAGTGCCCACCTATCTTTCTTCTGGGGAGATGTTCTCTGATTGCAGACCCCTCAAGGCCAAATATTTTAAGGGAAAATCATTTGAGATTTATCCTAACATATGTTCCCTTTGTAGCTTGTGAAACTCAAGATGTCATTGTAGGAACCATCCTGCACCAGAAGATGTCCTAAGGGTGCTCACCAGTGCTGACTTGATTGGGGCTTGGAGAGGCTTTGCTGAAAATAAGCAATTTTAATTTAAAAATAAAAATAAACATTTATTGAGCTGTTACAATATTGAGAGAAATGAAAGAGTAATTCTGAGTTAATGCATTGGGAGGAAATGATATTTCCTTCTTGAGGGTTTAACATTCTCCTTTCACAAACCTGATATGCAGTGTATGCAGTCTCCAGAGCCAGAATGTGTTCTTCAGCATATTTTAAAATGTGTTTTTGAATTCTCTGTGAATTTGCCTCCAGAAATGAGACACTCTACTCCCAAATGGGATGCACATTTCACTCAGCTTAAGATACACTCAGCCTTCAATAACGGCTGCCTTTCTCATGTTTTCTGGTTACTTAAGTAATTGCAGCTCTAGGTGAGAGGCAATGAAACACCTGCCACCTGATACCTATGTGGTTGGAAACAGTCTTAGTGCTTCAACCCATTAGGGACTTTGCTAAGCCTTAACACAGTGCCTGCCCTATTGAAGAGCTTAGCTTCATTCAAGAATTCTCTTGTGGCAAAGCTTCCTTAAGTCTGATGATACACAGCAGTATAAGCTATTGTTAGCTGATCTTAGAGGTGATGGCATTTTCTGACTTCCTAGTGCCAAACAGAAACACAGTGGAAGCAATTACATTTTAGAGAACTTACCAGATTCTCACTACAGTAATTATTTTCCAAAATTCTGCATTATTTAAATGCAAGGGAAAAAGAACATCAGAGGCCAACCTGCCATTGTCACCCCATTATGTGCCCTTGAATGGTTTTCTTATGTGGTAGAAATCATGAAGTATTGGTGTTTGTAAGTTTCTTATGATGGACCTTGAAATCTTACTCCCAATGAATTGCAACTGGAGTTCCAGCTGTTCCAATTCATCTTACCATTGCTTCCTAACTAAATCTTGTTTACATAATGGGATTGGTATGGAATAGTCAAAATAGTTTTAGTTATACCCAGATGGAAGCATCTTATCCATCCAGCATAAGGTAGAATTTTAATGATAAGCCATTCACCTCTAAGCAACTTGTTATGGCTGACAAAAGATTCTAAGAGCAAAAGACTGTCTTTCATATATTAGATGTGTAAGCGTCTTTGAAAGCACTGGGAACAGTTATGGAGAGCCTGATTAATCCTGGTATACTTTATTTGCTTTCCAAATTATCAAACTATTTTTAATCTGTTATATGTTGTTTTTATTGTCTGCAATATAACTAAAATAGAAATGAACAGAATATAATAATCAATGGTCTTCCTGAACTTCAAGTCCTCCATTTTATTTTCTCCCACCAGTTCCTTCATAATACTCACTTAGGGTAAGGAACCTGTATCAAGACTGTGTGGTAGAAATCTCTGCCTGTGGAATTACTCATTGATTGTATGCAATGACAATACTGTGTGACTGAATGCACAACTAAATGTACCTCTTATGTGCATCTGTATGCAAAATACTCAATGGGACATCATGCACAACTCTACTTTTGCAACCATTAGTTGAATGCACATTGGAGAAAAATATCCAACCATTTCTGTGAGAGAACATACATTTGTATACGACACCAACAGGAGTCTAACCAAAGTGCTTTCTAAAGGTTCACTATACTGTATCTAGACATCAGTCTTCACCAAGAGTGGATTTGCAAAAGCAAAGTTGAAATGGAGTTTGGTAATCTGAAAATGATACTCAGCAATAAAAGGTAGGTTGTGATGTTTTCTACTTTTCTCAGTACCACTGACAATTACTGATTGTCTGTTTGCAGTTTCATATGGAGAATGAACTTAGATTCTTCAAATTAATTTAAGTGCAGCAGTTCCAGTGAATTGTCCTGCCCAACTCATCTGACAAGAACACCAGGTAGTATCTGAAGCATGGATCTACCACACAATATGATAGTCCAGCTAGCGGTGTAATTCTTTATTAATTTTGTTCTCAAAGAAATTTTATTTATTAATTTTGTTCTCAAAGAAATGAGTAAATTGGTCAATTTTCTTCCCACTGAAAGAAAGTATAACACCTTGAAAACCTTGCAGTTTTTGAACTACAAGGTTTTAGAAAATTATTCATATTTCAGGACTTATTCTGCACAAACTGCATGTAGAAAACAGAATTATTTGAACTGGAAATGGAGATGCATTGTTTCTGTATAGAAAATGCTGCTCCTGTGCATAAAAAGCTGTATTTGGGAGCTTATTCTATACAAAAACTGACCTTTTGTGTGACTAAAGCAGCTTTTTGTGTGCAAGAGACAGCATTTCTGTGCAAAAAAAAAATATTTCTGTGCAGAAATATTATTCCCTATGCAGAAATGTTGAGAGGAAGGGTAATTTTAAAAAAATGCCATGTTTGAATTTTTCCAGAATGATTTCAAACTGTGAAATTCTTTTTCATCTAAGATTCTCATCCTCAGGATTTCACTACACTTGAGAAACAAGTTTTTGAACATTCTTTCAATTTTTGAATATTTTCTCCATCCACATTGCTGTATCAAATAGTATCTTACATTTAGTCTCTGCAATATTTAGTAAGAATTTCATGTGCCATTATTCTCACTCTACCCACAAGGAGAACCCAATGATATGGAACAAAAATGAAGAAATGACTGAAGAATATGACAGAGGGTTGATTTTTTTCTGTGATAAACCAGTGGTGACTGTAATTTCTAGATCCAGCCTTAAGCTCCTTCCTTCTTGATTTTGTGTCTGCGTTGTTGCAGTTTTTATTTAAATACCTTTTTAAAGTAAATCAGAGTGACAATATTTCTATCAGAAAATACTGATAGAGTGCAGTATTTTCAGTAAACAATGAGATTATAATGATGCTCTACCTCATCCCAGTAGGAGTCTATTATAGCATATCTGGAAGAGAATAAGAAAAAGGTAAATAAATAATTTGTTGCTACAGACTATTATTTAGTTCAGCTCTTATACGGAAAAACACTTTTGTTCCATCAATGAGGATCAAATTAGGCAGCTTGTTCATGAAGCCTAATAATTCATTAGCAATTTAAATTTCTTCAAGGAACTAAATATTTTAGCATCTGGCCACTTAGATATTAGCAGTTAAAATCTTTTGTTTATATGTAAATTTCTGTAGGAACTGTGTGGGGCTTTTCTTTGTCCAAATCCCTCTAAGCTTGCAGAGCATATATCTTCAACTCTTCCTTCACCAGTACAGAAAGGTTATCATGAGATCTCTGTCTCTCTGTCTGTGTCTCTCTCTCTCTGTTTTTTTTAAAAAAGCCTCTATTAATCAACTGAGGAAAAGAGCAAGAATTAAGTAGGTATAACGATGAAAGCCATTTTCAAATATTACTGTATAGCATGTAAAATCTCTGTAGGTGGAGGGTAGAACAGACCTCCTTTTTTGTTATTATTTGTGCTTCACTTACCTATCTGCCTTATTTGGCTCAGAATTATTGTATCAGAGGCCATTTCAACAGCCAGAGAAGGACCAGATGATGGTTGCTAAGAGAAGTATGTGAACTAGTAACTCTATTTTACCTTCACCTGGAGTAAAATCTGAAGGTCCATTACAAGGAATTACCTGCATGAGGTAATATTTTCTATCTATGGAGTTTTCCCATACAATTTATAAGCTTTATCTCCAATGGATACAGAGCATTTTCCCACCTCAAAATTTAATATTCATCATGTCAGTCTTCTGAAGAAGCTTGGGACAAGGCTAAATGTATAGCCTTACAGTTCCGATGAAGGCCTGCTGTCCATTTTGATGAATATCTCTTGAACATCTCAGTTATTTTCTTCAATAATTATACTCTGGTGTTCTTTTTTCTCCCCAAATCTTATGCAGATTGCTTCTTTATAGTAACAGAAATTTAATCAGCTACTAATTAATTCACTTCACCCCATACACATTTTCCTTGTATCTTTCTGCTTCGTCTTAACATTTTGCACTATAATCAGGCGCAGGGGGAACTTAATGAAAGCCAGTGTGACTAATGTGCTTCAGTTCACCTTAACCTATTAAGAAATAATGAAAGCAAAGATGGAGCAGTCCTGGTGTTATAGGTCTTTTGCCTTACCAAAGCAACAAAATAAATAAAAGTACTGAAGGTTTCCATATTACAGAAATTTATGTTTTCAGACCTTGGAAGTTTCAAGGACTTCTGCACCTCATTTACTTCAGAGGTCACATTTGATTCAAGTAATCTTCCTCACTCAACAGCACACACACACAGATCTAAAATGACTACAGAACAAGAAATAAGTCATCTTATCTTTGCCCAGCTGAAGAAGATGTATGGCTTGGGGGTGAAATGTAATGAAGGAACATACTGTGAGAAGGCTGACAGAGAGGAAATCACTGATGTGTTAGGGATGGTTCTGAAGACCTCTTGAACATTTTAGAAAGGAAAAGAAAGAAAAAAAAAGAAAAAGGCAGAGAGTCATTTATATCATAGACACTCTCAAATGTTGGCTTAAATAAACATAGAAAGCTCACTCATTTATTCTGAGAGAGACCACTGCTCCTTCTAACTAAGAACTGTCTAGACATTGACCATGGTTTTCAGAGTTTCACCTCTTCTTGCCTACATGAAGACACCAGGGGCAGAGATTAGAATCTACTGCATAAAGAGCACAAATTCTCCATTGAGCTACAGTCTATTTTTGTGAATTATCTCCTCAAATAGAAGCAGCAGTTCAATAGACTTTATTTATATTTTGTGTCCACATGTAAGAAAGGAGTGAATCTTGGTCAATTTGGAAGAGGTCAATAAAATAAAGAGCAGAACTCAGATGACAGATTCTGGGGAGCAGCATCAAGGTATTGGAGGATAGAGTTGGGTGTTCCATGAGGGTAGCCTTGATCTTGTAAGCTGTAGTGGAGGGTACTTTAAGATTCAAGATTCAGGCTATTTCCACACTAGAGTGTTATAGTGCTATTACTCCACTTTCAACAGCCTATGGAATCCTGCGGTTTGCAGTTTTGGGAGGGGCCAACCACTGAAGCTCGCCAGCCTAAAGCCCAACCCCAGGCAGATCGCAGGCTCGCATTGGTGCGAGCCTGAGAATCTGCATAAGGGAGCAGGCTCACAGTGGCGTGCTGCGTGCTTTTGAAAGATTGGAAAAATGAGGTGTTTCAAAAGTACGCTGGAGAACCACTTGGGGTCATTCCAGACCGGACTGAGGTACGGATCTACTTAAATAGGTCCGATCCAGTCCAGTCTGAGGTGCAGACCTCCTCCTTGGAGGATGGACTGCACCGCTTCAAAAACCCCATGTGGAAAAGGCCATTGTTTGTTAAGCTATGAATATCTATTTTACCTTGGTCAGTCAGTTCTTTAAAAGCTATATTACAAATCACTTCACCAAAATCATGATTAAAATATACAAGCAGTACTGAGCACGACACTGAGGTCTGTGCAAATATTATCTGAATATGTCTATATCATAGACTTTAAAATCCCATTGTCTGGGGATAAGAATTTCTGGTTACTTTTGCTGTCATTGTTTCTCAAAAGCAACAATTCTTTATAACACAATGAGAAACCGGGGAATCCAGGACATTAATGCTGGTGTGATTGAACATCAGAGATAGTGTGTGTGTGTGTTGTAGCAATCCTGCAGTGCACTCTTGGGTAGTTATTCTACATTTTATAGCATGGCAGAGGGAGTGTGCACATCATACAAAGAAGATTTCCCATAGTACAGAGGGTTCAAGACAACAGTGGGACTGAAGTTTTTTAAAATTCTGTATAGAAGAAGACTTACTTCCAAGATGCTTTTTTTTAAAATGAGGGGAATCTAACTTTCTCCTAACAAAAGATGTTTGACATTTCTTCAAAAACGTTTCAATTAATTAAACAGAAAAAATGAAATTGAATGAAAAACAGTATGTTTCCTTTCCTCCAAATTCTGAGCCTGCTTCAAGATCCACTCCACAAACACAAATTATCTAAAGGTCAGACAGAAAATGCATCAGTTCATAAATGCCAATTAGTGCTTTACCCATGATTGCATGATAACATTTGCTGATGCATAATTCAATACCGGAGACTTAAAAACAGAGGATGTGGGAAGATTAAATAATTCATTCCTCCTACATTAATCAAGGGTTTTGACTATTTCATCTAACAGTGACAATGAGGTATCCTTCCTCCATTTCTTGACTTCTTTCTTTCTTTGTGACTTGCTTATATGAACAAATGAATGGAATTACAAAGTTCTTAAGTGAAATATAAAATAAATATTGTCCTACATTTATCATTGTTTCATTATTCTACATCAAGAATGTCTTTTTAACAGCATTATATCACTGAGAATAATCATTTTCTTGATGCTGTCTTCTGAAGTGTGATGTCACTAAAGATGACATTAGGATGATCATCAGCAAGCAAAAAAAAAAAGTAGGATTTCCAGAAAATTGTGTATTCTGGGATGCAGTCAGAGCTTGGAAGAGTTACATTTTTAGATGACAATTGCCAAATCCTTCAACTCATACAGCAACTGGCAATACCAGTGATGAGAATCAGGCAGTTGCAAGCCAAAATCTTGTTTGGAGCTGGCAAATGTTAAATTCCCCCAGTACATTCACACTGAAGCCCCAGTGTGGGAGGACACAGGTGGGCAACCTGGCCAGAGTGTCTAAGTTTGTGCCCAGCACACTGCCATGGACAATCAGTATATGAATCAAGACAGATCTCCACCTGAGTGCTATGGCTGGTGGCCACTATGTTGACAAGCAAAGTTATTACACAATGAGGTAGTACATGACTTGTCATGCAACACCATAAAAACATAAAGCCTCAACAAAGTTCTAGCTGTTGTCTAGAAAAAGGCAATTCTTCCAAGCTTTGCTTTAATGTTATATCTCCACTGGTTCCAATAACCAAGTTCTCTTGAAATTTGCAAACTTAATTCCAAATCTACTTTCAAAGTGTAGTTAAAATTCAAACCCTTGTAATAATATAACCATGGATAATACCAATATAGATCTTTCCATAAGGGAATAGGGAAAGACAGGATTCAAACTGCTCCCTTTACACCAACACTGCTAATAGCATATATGAGACTTATTTAAAATAAAAACATGTAAAATGTTAGGGATGGACACATTTATCAGTTTCTCCAGCTTTCACATTTTAAAATTTTTTAATTTTTTTTTTGTATTTATGAAGAAATTATGTATTTTGGTAAAATTCTTAGCAAAACTGGACTAAAGAAAGCTCATTATAATCCATTAGAAACATCTTCTCAAAGCCTGTGTCATACAAAATTCCATCAAGAAACTCATTTTTTTCAGCCAGGAAATGAATAACCATGAATTTTCTTTCCGTCACAACTCCAAGAGCAACATATAACTTCACTTACGACCCCTTCAAACCTGCTGCTGAACCTAGAAGTCACAACCAGAAGTTGTGCTTTCAACAGAAATGGCACATCGAACCACATGCTGGGATTCTGTTACCCTGTTTACTGGGGGTCCCGGGAGGGACACCTAAATAATCTTACAATTACACAAGATGGGGAAATTAGTCAAGAGCACTGGTTGGCACTATGAGAGGCAGGGTAACGCAGCAGGATCTTGTAACCCAATGTTTACGGGGTCAGGCCAAGTCAAGAAGCAAACCGTGTTGGAAATAATGAATGATCTTTCTTAAATACAGGCACACAATGTAAGCAACACACGCACACAGATAACTAAGGAAAATAAAGGTTTGAGTTTGATAGTGGGATTTTCAGAGGGATAGTAGATTCGGGTGATATGGAACCTGTTCCTGGAGCCTGGAAAGAAGACAGAGAGTGATGCTGGGGTTCAATGTGGCTCAGCACGTGGAGCTGAGGGGAAGCTCGCCAAGCAAAGTGGCAGCAAGGCGGTCTGGAACTTGGGAGCGATCTGAGGACGGTCTCGGAATCAGGGGGTTTTATAGGGAGAAATGTAACTGCAGGCTATGCCTTACTTGGGGAAAGACAATGTGTTTTAGGAGCGGGACAAAGTTTTGGAAAGGTCAGAATTTAGCATGATTGAGTTAAGTCCGAATTGATAAAGAGTTAGTCAGTAAGCAAATGCAGAGTGCTTGGCAGTTGAGTATTTAGCTTGCCAAGTTGCCTGCTTGGGGCAGGGAGTCCTTTGTAAACAGTGTGCATACATAATGAATGTGTTTGCAGAGAGGTCTCCTAAAGCAAGGATCTGGCTATTTCTCGCCTGTCCGGGTGGAGAATTGAATGTTCAGCAATTAGTGGCTGAGCCTGGTTCTGTGCTTGTCCGGGGGCCTCTCAAACATGTGGAGAGGGGTGGTAGAAGAGAGCCAAATTATTGATATCAAAATGATATCTAGGGGTATCTCCAAGGAGGCCTAAACTGCAGTAACAATACCATTTGGTCTTTTCACCTTTCACAACCGCCTGTCAAGGTCAGGAACCTGGGTGGTGAGCCAGCCCGGAAAAGGGAGTGAGAGAGATAGCAGAGTCAAGCCAGAACATGTCAAAGCAGGGAATTAACCAGAGAGTCCAAAATCCGAGGCTGCTTGGTCCACGGCAGAAGGGGGAGCTGTTGAGCTGCCGGACTCATCTCCGGCCTGAGCAACAGGGACCAACAGTTGTTGCTCGTCATCAGCAGCTTCGCCAGGAGCTTCGCCAGGAGCTTCAACTATCACACTGCCTACCCCTGAAATATAACAAACTTTTCTTTAGGAAAAAAAGAAAAGAAATGGGAACACTTCTACAACATTATGGGAAATATTCTGAAGGTGCAGGGCTCCTCCTATCCCAAAGGATTGCCACAAAATTTGTGGTATCTGGCTGCCTTATTCACATGTTCTCTAAAGAATAAGAAGATATGATACACCTGTGTGTTTGTGTTCAGCATATATAAAACATGTAATGGCTGGTGTGCTGATAGAGTGATACTCAAGAGTAAAATGACCTGATGCCATCATCTTGATATTGTTGTTGCAGAGGTTAGTATTCTCTTCCACTGTCTGTAGTAACCAAAGCCCCCTATAAAATTGTGGGTTTGTTGCAGTAGCTCCCCTAAATATCAATTATATGATTGGTGGGCAGCATGAGGGATTGGAGAAGCATTTGTCTATGTCCTCATAGCCACATGCAGATGATTCCATCATCTCTTGAGACCTCCAGAAGACCTTGGTAAATCTTGGTGGAAGATGACATTAGTGCAAAATGCCATTAGCTAGATGCTTCTCCAATCTGCTTCTTTTCTACCAGTCATAGAATGGCCATTCAGGGGGGATATTGCAGAATAATTGTGAATCCTGCATCTGAGAAATGGAAAGCTGTAGTGGAAGTCTGCCTGTGAAATTCTTACATTACACTGGACGGAAAAGAGCTAGAGCCCCCCCCCAGTTGCTAAATCACGTCTTACACAAATTTTCATTAGGGCACCACTACAAAGCAAATCCACTGATTCAAAAGTCAAAGTATTTCTAAATGTACTTCATTATTCTGAAACTTTAGGGTTTATTTCTCAGTAGCTCTATGTAACAATGGCATGATAAAAAACACCATGTCCCAACTTTACAATTATTTTATCACAAATATCTAACTCATGTTTTGCTTTAGATATTTCCAGAAAATAATTGGTGCAAGACAAAATCATTTCCTTTCCTTCCAAAGGAGCAAATGTCTATAGCATAAGTGAAAGAAGTCTCTAGTATGTGCAGGATAATTCTTTGATTTAGAAAGCATAGTTTATGCTGTTGTCATAGCCAACTCTGTAATCCTCCAGCTAAATATAATGAGTTCTAATGTGAATATTGTGAAGCAAAAAGCTGTGAGAAGGGGTATGGAGAAAGGAAAAAAAAATAGGAGAGATATGCTTATTAAAGGGTTAATTAGGGCAGTCACAAATAAAGTGAGGACCAGTTAGGAAGAGATCCGAACAAGGTTTGTTGGGGGGCAACTAAGAGTATGGGAGGTGTTCAAGGAAAAGTGTTAATCTGTTTCTGTGTTACCATATTGTGTGTAGAACCAGCATAACACTAGATGTTTATTTTATCTGTTCCAATAAATTTTCAACATTCTTATTTTCTGCATCACTGTTGAGGTGTTTTAAAGCAATAATTGGCCAAGGGAACAGATCATGCTTTACCATAATGAGCCCACTGATCACCATAGCCATTCATTCAGTGTAGTGATCTCCTTGAAACCTGAGTATCAGACCAAGAAAAGGATCCTAAGGATAAAAGAGCCAAGTGGGTGATAGGAGCCCAAGAGCAGTTGGAGAGGAGTTCTATCACAGATTTGTATATTTGCTTAATTCATTCTTGCCAACAAGAATGAAAAAATTCAAGTTTTCTTATCATCAGGCAGGATGATAAAAGTTTTGAAACATTTTGCTACTATTTCTTCACAATTAATGGGGATTTTTTTTGAAAAAACTAAGATGGGCGTTTTTTTGCACAAAAACTTTTTTGAAGAAAAAAACAAAAAGATACTAGAAAAAGGTGGTTTGTTTTGCATTTTTTTAAAAAGCCCTAAATGTGAAAAATCTTGTCATGGTTAACAACTTTATTCATTGGAGGTATCTCAGCCTTCTGAAACACTCTTTCAGAGATGAGAACATGTGTAGATATTATTTATATACTTTTAAGCATTCCTGGAGTGAAGAGAAGCAAATAGTATTTCAGTTTTTAAGTGAAAGTCTTACATTCTGACTCTGATTTGACCTGCCAGTTCCTGCTTCCCCTTGAGCAAATCACTCCCCAATTTAGTTTATTTCACAGGTATATTGTGAAGATGAGATGCAGATACATCTGTTTCTTGATCTAAACCTTTGCCACATGACAGAGTTGGACAAAGGGAATCTGATAAGCTAGGACATGTAACTTAAGAGCAAAGGTAAAAGCAGCGATTGGGTGGCAGCTGCTTAATCTGTGGTAGAAATAACCATCTAACTGGTGGTAGCAAGTCTGAAGATGGCATCTTCAGAAAATGGATGATTTCAAGCCATTCTGAGTTTTGAAGCAACCCAACAGTTTTGCTTTTGAGGTTGCACCAATATATCTCTATAAAGATAATGGACAATGGATTTGTAGTGTGGAGGGGAAATATGAGGAAAGCAACAACTTTTTGAACTACACAGGCAAGTCCTACAGTATTTTGCCAGAATCCTATGATCATCGAGTACCACGAATTACCATAATGATGTTGCTATGTAGTGAATGCTGGCATTATTCCCCTGCAACCCACTTATTAGTAGGAAGCCACTGATATCAACATGAGTCCATTCCCATATCCATTGAGAAGCAGATGCTTGGCATTTTCATCCTTTCCCATAAACAATCACTAACCTGAGAGGCAGGAAAGGGACCCCATTGCAAATCCCTCTCGTGTTGGAGATCACTTGGATGAGGAGGCATGGGGATGTCAGGCAGCTGCTTCCTGACTGACAGAGGAACAGATCTGCATTGATTCTAGGGGCTGATTACCAATAAGTAGGATTTAGGAGAATTTCACTGTCCCTATATAGGCAATAAAGTCAGGGTTGCACAAGGATCATAACTATGTATTTGCTAATGTGTAACTGTAAATTACATATTCAGTATTGCTCAACAGGATTCTGGCCTTTGTAATTAACAACTGACACTAACATGAGGACATAAGTGAGACTGTTCATAGGCTAGACATAAAACAATATGGATTTACTGAAGCAAAAGAAAAGCAAAAGTTTTAAAAACAATTTAAGATAATATGAATACGTATGGGAGAAGCCATAATGTGACTGAATAGTTTTTACAAACTCACTTTCATGGTCAAAGTATAACACTTCTTTGAATGGGAAAAAAATGCCAGTGGATATGGAAATATTTCTGACAATGAGACAAATTGTTTTCAAACTGGATGAAATATTTGGCCATATTTAATAACAGGACTTTATAATGACAACTCTAATTTACACATCAACAGAACAGGTTATTGCAAGGATTTCTCACCATAATGAATTTGCTATTACATTAACTTGTAATTATTGTACAATTGAGTGTAAGCTGACTAAAACTTTAAAAGCCAGCCTCCATCTCCTGCATAGGCAAAGCCTGTTATTTCAATGTCTGCCATGCTGTGGTGGGGAAAATGGAGAAGAAGAAAAAATTGTGGAATCTAAAAAATATTTGTAATTTTCTTCTTTTCAGTTCCTCCCACAAATTTTCTTGTACGTCAAAAGAATGGAATATGGAGTCGTTAGGCAAGTAGCCATCTAAATGAAAGTATATTTGTGCCCCTGAATCTAGAAACTATGTTGGACTTGAGCATTCATGTTGTTATCATCTCCAGATAAATAATCTTGCTGAGGTTTGAGATAAATCAAGGTTGCCTTTGAATTTGAATTTACCTAAATGACATTCCCCAAACCAATGTCTTTATTTATTTACTAATTTTAACTACAGTTATAACTTTTTCAATAATGTTAAAATAGTGTTACAAAATATAACTGGTTGTTCAATTTAGCTGTAACTTCTCAAATATTTCCCCCTTCCTTTTTTATTTATAATTATTATCCCCTCTCTGCACCCCCACTTGCTCCAGGAATGGTCTAATTATTTATTATTCTCATTTATCTTTCATGTGCAATATAGCCTTAATTATCTTATTTATACCTTCATACTCCCCTCTCTATTTTCTGTTTTTAATCCATATTCTCCAGTTTCTTAAACAAGGCTTCTTCTTTGATTGCCCCATATAGATCCCTCTTTTTTTAAATAAATAATTAAGCATCATGTATTCTGATATACAATATTGCCATTTACTAAGGTTCCTTCTTTCTTATTTCTTCCAACCCTATGCATTGACAGCTTGCACTTCTTTTATTAATTGTTTTATTAAATATTCTTCGTCCTTCTTTAATTCTAAGTTATTAACATTTAAAGGTAAACATACTTCCTTATTCAATTCGAAAATTTTCCCCAATATTCTATTTATTTCTTGATTTTTTTCCTTCCTAAAACATCCTACAATCGCACCACATATGGATAAAAGTTCCTCTCCCCGACAATTATGCCAATATTCTGGGGGAAAAAATTATTTATGTATGATAAGTGAAGTGGTGTTCTATACCACTTCCCCAAACCAATGTGAACACACTTCAATATTAGCACTTTTCCAAATTTTGTACTGCTTCTTACCTATAAAAATGCATACAAAATGGATTATATTTGAGGAATTTGCACAAAAGTGTGTATATTAGGAGAAACATTGCAGACTAAAATACAAAAGAAATTTGATGAGGTCATATATATGAGAAATTTGAAACTGATGGAGAAATGGGATGAAACAAACTTAAACTTTTGGAAAAATAAGAATCTGATTGAAATCCAAATTCACAGTTTTTGAATTCTGGATGATCTGAGCAGTATTCTTTTAGATCGGATATAGCTAGGATAATGGAACAAGGAGCCAAGAGAATCTTGAGGCAGGTACTCCTGTGACAGTCAGAATGCCTTTAATTGAATAAACCAAATCCGCTTCATCTTCTGACTTCCTATTTTTCTGTTTACATATGGACAGTCCAATACACCTGTTGCTGTGTGCCTTCAAGTTGTATCGGAATTTGGTGATCTGAAGATGACCACGTAACAGGTTTCTTGGCAAGAATTGCCCCAGGAGAGGGTTACCTTTGCCTTCCTCAGTTGTGCCTTGCCCAAGGTGGGTTGCCAGTAGGTTTCCATGGCCAAGCAAGGATTTGAACTCTTGTCCTCAGAGTTGTAACTTAGTGCTCAAACCACTCTATTACATTGGCTGTTAATACATACTACGTAAAAATAAGGACCATGTGAATTCAGAGGGACCAACATTTGGAATTTCAGTTTAATGTTACTTGTACAGTTAATGTAGTTAGATTACATGTATTGGAGAACTTATATTTCTATTGAGTAGTTTTAAATATTTGTATTAGTTTCTTCCTTCTCCTACAGTCTCCTTAAAAATTGATTGTACATCTTTGACAGATGGCTGTTTTATTTTGTAATGTATCAGGTAATATTGGAAAACTTGGTAGGAAGTGTCATTCTTTGAGAGCTTCTGAAACTACTTGTTTAAGCTTTTTCTGCTGTAGCTATTCATTTGTGTTAAAACGCATCCAACTACATTAAAAGTGCTTCAAAACATTTCAGTATGCTACAATTTAAGATATTGTTCTTTAAGTGTCCATGCACATATGCGCACACACACTCAAATAAGCAACATTTGCTGCAAAGGTCTTCAAACAGTTCATTAATCTGAGCTGGACTGTCTCCATAAACAAATTTTCAAAAGCTTGCAGCCTCCCATAATTAAATTTTATTGCAGTGTAATTCAGTTATGTATTAATAAGAACATTTTTGGCAGTTGTTGGTTTTCAGACATTTTAAATAATTGATTTTTCATTTAAATATTAACAATTCCTACAGGAGTCTTTTCCTACTGTACTGAAAGAGAGAAATTAGAGCAATTAGAGATAAGAGTGGGAGATCTCTAACAGCATTGTCCAATCGGGCTGGAAAAAATATTTAAAATTATTCTTCTCATGGTCAAAATGCCTCTTTCCCAACAAGCAGGAAACCCTTTTGGAAAAAATAATAACTTGATGAGTATTTTATGAGTCCACACCGGTGACTGAGTGTTGCCTGAGTAACTATGTCTGTTAGACCACTTCTAAATAAAACCCACACTGGTGCGAGGCCTAAATAAGGCTATCTCAAATATCATGACAGGAGGTGTCCTCATGAAATATCCAGGCTCCCACGATATCTTACCCCTAAACCCAGGAAAATCTCACAATGGAAAGCCAGCAGCCATTGTGGGATGAGCGAAGGAAGATATTAGAGAGCAGGGAGAGTGGCAGGGATGGTTGCAACTAATCATCCCTTTCCCTCTGCATCTGTTTGGAACAGGGTAGCTTGCTAAAAAATGAAATGCTCAGGAGTCCATCTACTCTGACTGTGGCCAGTCCTCAGTCTTCCCACTCACGTTAGGTATTTCTCCATACAGTCCTCATATAGAATCTCAGGACTCTTGTATATGGGGAGAATTCTGTGAAAGATATTCATTTTTTCCCACAGTGGGGAGAAAACTGTCAATTGTTGTTGGGTTTGGCTACTACTGATGGGTGAAAGTTTTATTTCAGTTTGATTTCATTGAGAACTGAAAAACTGAGGACTGAATAATATATGAGGATACTCATGCATTTCTTTATGCTTGGGACCTAGACAGCTTGACACGGATGTGGAAAAAAGTGTAAGTGATAGATTCATCCATTACTAATCTCAGCACCTTCCAAAACCATCTGCCAAAGAGCCTTTTAGCTAATGTGACTGTGCATGTATCTGATGTATTCCTGAATTGGTTCACATTATACATCTGGTCACTAGCGGTCTTCATGTGGTGAAAGAGTGACTGTGTGTTCAATAGTAAAACATCTAAAATAATGTATGAGACAGACACTGCATAGAAAGAAGTCTGATTTATGGGAGTGTTCCCGTTAAAAAGAGTGTTTCACAATTTTCATCCTTGCATACATAAAATCCTTAATATAGAGCATGCACTTCCACATGGGCTTCACTACATGGAGAGACATGATAGAGAAAGAGGGGACATAGGATAACAATACAGAGATAATTCCTGATTGTCAAATCAATTATGTCTCTTCTCTCTCCTACAGTAGCAAACAGAATGCAAAAATTAACCCATGTTAATTTGAACAAGTTGTACCTAATCATAAAGGAAAAATAAACTAAATAGCATAAGAGGATAAGATCACTTTTGACAAGACTAGCATTCTATAATAATCTTTGCAGAAGATGAGGAAGGAAGTAGAATGTGTGCAGGTTGCTGAAACCTTGCCAAATGTGATCATGATGTTACCCTAAGAGATGGGAGATGCTAGGGTCCACTTGCAATGGTGGCATCTCCTTAGAATTTGGGAAAGTTATAGCTCAAAAAAGGCCTGCAAGAGGAAGGGATGACAGGATCTTTTCACCTGTGTATACCGGTACTAACTGTAGAGAGGACTCCAGTTAATGTTAAACAAGGTATTTTATTGAAATAGACAAACACAGGAGAGATCAGATACTCTTACGAACAATACAAGTTTATCATAAAGTGAGACAAAAAAGGTTGGATAGAGAGAGATTGGGTAGAAAGGGTGATAGTTACCAGTCCCGAAGAAGATGACTCAGACAGCATCTAAGGGTGGCATGGAGGAACAGTAGTCTGGGACACATGTACAATGTACTGCAATTGGCTGGGGTGAAAGCTATGGTTTTTATATCCTATTTTGCACCTTGAAGAGGTACACTGATATAGCCATATTAGCTTTCACATAGAATTGACAAAGGGTTCCTGAACTGTCCGATTGCTTAACTCCAGAGTTACAAAACATTGATGGGACTCATGATGGCCTCCTTATGTTCGGTCAGGTAGGGTTTATAAGGAAGGTATTCATAAGGTAAGATCGATGGATGGTCTCTGATTGCTCACCAATCTGAGCAGTTTATCTTTCATCGTATTAAAAAAATGCTGAGAGCCTAGAACAGCAAAAGGATTAGCAGAGACCCATCAGCATCAGGTTTTCTACATAATCCTATGTGAACTTTCATGACCCTGAACATGTCTGTGGCCAGTGTGGCCCTGAACACTCTCTCCAGGCAGTGTGGCCTTGATCATATCGTCTGGTCATTAATAAGTCCAATAAGCATGCCATGTAGGAGGGGTAGCAGGGCATGGTAACAATATATACTAGTTATAGAATTGTAGGGTTTTTCTGCACTTCACTGTTGTAGTGCTATTATTCCAATTTCAACATCATATCGAATTCTGGGATCTGTAGTTTGCCAAAGCCAAAGTGGTCTCTGGCTCAGAATTTTAAATGTCCCTCTCTAAACTGCAAACGCTAGGATTCCATAGTATGTTGAAAGTGGAATAATAGCACTATAACAGTGTAGTGTGGAAAGGCCCATGGAATTGAAAGGAACCTAACAGCGTCACATCTCTTTTCTTCATCAATTAAGTGATTCAGCTTCGCATCTCTTTTCTTCATCAATTAAGTGATTGACTGGTTTACTTGCTTCATTTTTGATCATACCCTAAGCTCAACACGGTGAAGGTTTTTTTCAGTGGTAACTTTAAGACTGTGGAATGACTTTCTGGGGATGTTTAGTAAAGGATATTCCTGATGGTCTTTTGAACAGGCTGCAGGATCATCTCATGCAGAAGGATTTTTCAGAGTTCAGCTCTGAAAAATTGGATTCTGCTGCTATTTGTGGATTTAAAATGTTAAGTGTTTTAATTGCTTTGCTGTGCCATTTTCTTGTTTTACAGTTGGACAACATCTAATAGCTTAAATGAGGGCTGGTGAGCCTATGGTCCTCCAAGTGTTTTTAGACTCCAGCTCACATCAGCACTAGCCAACATAGGCAAAAATCAGAGATGTCTGGAACTGTAAGTCAATGTAGAACTGAAACTTTTCCATACCTACTATAAGTAACTAAGAAGTGTATCTCAGGGGGAGAAAACATTCCCATGCTATTAGCTTCAAGATTTTCATGATTTCCTAAAGTTTTAATTGCAAGCAACCAGTAATTTTTTTTTTTTAAAAAAACACTCATTCCATGCATGCTTTTCTCCTTTTTTTCTTTTTTTTTAAAAAGCAATGGTTGAGTTATCTGCATTAATATCTTTGCAGACTCAACTTTGCTATGGATTAAGCATTTTCATGGGGGTTGTATACTTTGGCAGGGGTAAGAGGAGGCATCTTACTAAGACTTCAGATATTTATAATTGATTGACTGTCCACTTTCCTCTTGTATTAGGAATGTAGATGCATTTAGCTCATAACTACTTGGCACTTGTATTTCAGTAATATTAGTGTAGAACATTTCCCTAAGCTCCAGCAGTCTCCCTATTGATCTGTAAATGAGGAATGTGGTCATGTCGCTTTCAATCAAAACCCTTTAAACAGAAGATAAAAACATAAGCATTTTAAAAGTCAATGAAGGGGAAAAAAGAAGAAGCCACCATTATCAGAAAGTTCTTTGCAGCTAAAGGGATGCTTAGATGGGATATCTTGATCAATCATTTGCTTGAAATTAACACTTAATGTTTATTTTATTTTAGATACGACATAGGGGGAAAGAAGCAAGATGTATAATTATTACTTCAATTACTGCCACAGTCTCATGGAATTAAACACGTATGTCTAGTCTGCATTTTATTTCATGTTCCATGAAATTTTATTGGAATTGTTGGGAACATTCAACAGTGTTCATCCTTGGAATAGCTTTCTTGCACAAGGGCCAGCCTTACTGTTATGTGGTTTAGCAATGGCGCCACTCTTTTTCTGGTATGTGTGCGGGGAGGGCGTGCTGCTAGGAAAGAATGGAACATTGACAATTATTTAGTTTATTATAGTTATCTAGTCAGATTCTTTATATAAGGTAGGGCACATCATTTCAGAGTTTCCATGGCAGCCACCAGTATTTGCTGATGCACAGTGGGAATAAAGAGATCAGACACAAGAGACTGGGTTGAATAAAGGCAACTTTGTTGCTTTTGTGTGCTTTCAGGTTGTTTCTGATTTATGGTGACCTTAAGGTGAACCTATCACTGGGTTTTCTGGGGGCTGAGTGTGTGTGCATGATGCTCCCAAAGTTACCCAGTGGGTTTTCATGGCTGAGCAAAGAACTGAATCCTGGTCTCCAGAGTCATAGAATTATAGAATCATAGAGTTGGAAGAGACCCCAGGGGCCATCCAGTCGAACCTCTGCTATGCAGGAACACCCATCAAAGCATTTCCAACAGACGGCCATCCACCCTCTGCTTAAAAACCTCCAAAGAAGGACACGCCACCACACTCTGAGGCAGCACATTTCACTGTCGGACAGCTCTGACCCTCAGGAAGTTCTTCCTAAGGTTCAAGTGGAATCTCCTTTCCTGCAGCTTGAATCCATTGCTCCTTGTCCTAGTCTCTGGAGCAATCGTAGTAACAAATTCAAACTCTATGAGAAGCAATAGGGAGGAGCAACCAGGTGAGGAAGCAACTGAGGTAGGGAGATCTCCTCAAAACCCTCTCTTCACCTTCTCCTGGGTGACCACTGTCCAATCTCAGTTTTGGCAGCACAGCTGATAATTCAAACAAAACAAGCTGAATAGTTCGCAACTCATTACTCACTTTCATTTAGTAAGCACAAAGTAAAAATAAAGTCCAACAGAGTTCAAAGGCAAAAAGTCCAAAGTCATTCAGGGTGAGCCAGAGTCACAGTAATCCAGACTCAGGCACAGAGTCAGCAAGGCATCCAGCAAACAGAGAAGTCAGATAAGCTGGCAAATCCTGGAGGGGAAGGGCGGCAGCTATATAGGTAGCCACCTAATGCAGCTGTTGCCTGATTAATTGTTGCTGGTTATATATTCTCTGGGATCAGCATAGGCTTTCTCTTTTTTGTTTACACTCAGCAAAGGTAGTTATAGTTAAGCTATCCTCTGTTTCTGAAGGGGTAAGACTCTCTCTGCTGGAACTGGCACTGCCCCCTGGTCTGTTTGTGGCACTGTAACCTCTTCCTGTACAGCAGGTCCTGGCATACTCCCTGTTTCAGACTCTGACATGTCCCCTGTTTCAGACTCTGAGTCAGCATCCATGTTCTGGAGGCAGGGCATGACAGGGACCTGTTTATAGCTCCACCTTAAGCAAATTGCCAATTACTCAAGATACAATGTAGAGAAAAGGGGAAAAATTCTACCCAGCCCAGAAGTGACCACCAATGTTCACACTGCATAAAGGGCAGGGTGACTTTTGGATTACTGGATCCAAAGAGAAAGTGGAGGGATGGACAGAGCCTGATAAACCCTATAGATCCCCCCAATTCATGCATAATGCCATAGTGCTGTATACTACAACTTTTGACCAGGGTCTCCTTCCAACTGGGACCAGCAAATTTTGTTCCTTCCTGCAGCACTGTGCACTACAGTTCTAGAACTGGCTTGCTGGCTGACACTGAGCATAAAGAGAACAAAGGCTTAAACTCTGAGAAGCAATAGTGGGGAGCAACCTGGTGAGGGGCAATTGAGACAAGGGGTCTCTCCCAGATTCCCTTCTCAACTTACCCTGGGTGGATACCAGAGCCCCGGGGATAACTTAATACCTTAGTTACTTCCTAGCTGACCCTGTAATGGAGGGCAAACCCAAGGAATCCCTCCCCCAAGTCCCATGACTTACCCACCTCCTGGGCCAGCCCTAAGGGTAGTCTCATTTCCCTCCCCATTGACCTAAAGAGGCAGCTCCAGAGGGCATCCCTTCATCATATGAGTGCTTCAGGTGTTCACTGTAATCTTACTTTTCTCTCCCTAATGGCTGCCACAGAGAAGGGTCAAGTGTCCATTTAGCCCCTTTCCCTCATCATACAGCTGAAAGGGATCTCACCCCCTGTTTCAGTTCACCCCAGAACAACATTTTGCCCTTCTCAGAGAGGTGAACACCACCAGCTATGTAAAGCTCTGGCCTCCAAAATACTATTTGGGGATCTGGTTAAAAATGACCCAACTCCTGCATCAATGCATTTTTAACTTTCCTATTGACCAGTCTGTGGGCCCTATCAAAACAACGTGGATCATCCTCACCCCACCAAACCTGATGGGGAAGAATGGCTGACTACAGCAAATGCACCTCAGGCCATTGTTGCTTACTGGAATCAGTCTCAGTTTCCTCAAACACCAGTCTCCAGTATGGTCCTTCACTCTTTTCCTGAGTGCAAGGAACACCTAGCTACTCTGCCAGGCATCAGATATACACTATCCAATCCCAAATTACTCAACAAAGAAAACCATCCAAATAATGAATATGAATAATTTCTCTCTGTCCAGTCCTCTGTCTAAGGGCCCACTCATGAAATGTGCTGACCTTCTCAAAGGCAAAACATGAAACTGAGAAACTTGTAGGAAGATTATATTTCATGTAAAACATATCATCAAATGAGAAATCTGGTAATTCAAGATCATCAGTAGGGCTGCATTAATGTTTCTTTAGGCCCTTGGCATTCTTGTATTTCACTCCCTGCCTCCCTGCTTTAAAGTACCACTAGGGATGTTGTCATAAGCCCTAAAATCCTGTTTTTGTAGGTTCTCAATTTTTTTTGTAGGCCCTAGGCACTCTGGGCTAAAGTGTCTAATGGATAAGGCAGCCCTGACCATCAAGGTGAACTGGCCAAAAAAGGCAAAATGCAGACTTAATATCATATTCCACAAATTCTGCCGCTATACCTGCAAATTTCACAAGCAGTAGGATCAGCAGATATATAGTGGACTGTGCAAAGTTCTACAGAAATAGCATTGTTAACTGACTCACACTTAGGGTAAGACAGATGGTCAATCAACCTAAATTCACCTGGTGCTTTTTTTGGACACAACTCCTAATAATGACACTTTCAAGTTATAAACTAGGAGGAGGAAAGGAATGGACCTACCAGTGAACCTTCATGCACCTCCTTCTGACTCTTATCTCTAACAACACCTTCTAAACCCATAACTAAACACAAATTCAAAGGGTGGCAAACATCTCAACAGGGAATCTGAAAACCTATGCTAAATTCTTCCTTTAAATAATGGACTGCCACCTGATCCAAATATAACTGTAAAATAATAGACAATCTATGAAAATTAACTGCTCTGGACCCCTTTCAAAAGGGCGTGTGTGTGTGTGGGGGGCACCTCCGGCACCACACTTTTTGGACTGGTGGTCTTTGCTGCTTTTTACCTTCAGGAAGTTCCAAAAAGAATGAGAGCCCGTGCACATTGAACACTTATGATGAAACTTACATGGTCTGCATGTGCATGCACTCTGGGTTGCAAACCTCCAACACAGAAGCTTTTGTTGCCCCGTCCATCCTGGGTTTTCAAAACTGCTAAAGCTTATTGCTTCTGCACAATTTGACCACTGTGTGAGTGATCACCCTAAGTTAGTGTGTTCATTATGATGATAAAACAAGTTAGCTTGTTATGCTATGTGTTGTACTGCATATTATTTTTCTGTTACTATTTTATACTTCTGTAGAGAGAAAAAAACACTTAGGATTGATAAGAAAATGGAATAAAATTTAAACCTTTCCAGGCAAAATGTCTCTTTAAATGATTTTTAAAGTAGCATTTCAATCTAGGTAGAAAAAGTTATTCATTACAATAACTTTATTGCTAGTTGTTACATTGCTTTTAAAGTGTAACTTTACTAACTCTCATTATCCCCCCAAAAACTAGTTGCAGTTAAAAGCATGATTTGTAATTCATTACTTCTAGGTTCTGCAAGGAAAATACTATACGCTGTTCTATAGTCTGACAAATAGTTTGAGTCTTAAGCATAAGATAAGTTTAGTCATTCCTGACTGATGTGTTCTTTTTTAAAATTCTATTTGGAAATGAAAGACCTTTAGTGATATAAATATTGAGGATCATGCTGTGAAAGAAAAACCCCAGTGCCCTGCATTTTCTAATGGTTGTTTTCTGTTAGGATGTATATTGTCTGTTGCATACCCTTATCACTGTGAAGCTCAAGTACTTCCTTATTGCATATCAATGTAATAATTTCTCTTTCTTATCAGATTCTGTATAACTATGCTAGACTGGGGTTAAGACTTCTTTTCTCAGAGACATTCTTCTGTTTCACAGCAGAATTCTTGATATCACATAAGAGACTTTTGCTGAGAACAATAGTTCAAATGTCTTCGTAAATCTTTGCCATAGTGTATTCTTAGTTCTTTTCTATACAAGACATCATCTACTGGAACCATTTGGCTAGTCTTACTATACTTGTTATCAGCAGCTTTTATTTTTACTTGTTGGTCCTTCACTATTAAGTATTTGAGGAGGCCATCAATTAATCTGGTCGATTTTCAAGTTAAGAAAGAAAATAATTTATAATCAGAGTTCTCTTATAAATAGTATTCACATTACAACAAGGGACACCTAAAATTTCATCAATGGCAATAATTTTCCAACTTTGGCAGTTTTATGAATCTTCTCTTCACCTCTAGTAATTATCATTCAGAAGGCTTTCTAAAGACATCCACTATTAAAGTAAAAAGTTCTCCATAATGTTCTGTTTTCTGTATCTGCTTGATTTTTGCCCGTAAATTTCTCTCCCATCTCTTCCTCTCCTGATTTATTACTTAAGGTAGGTCATGATCTTTAGTAAGCTGTTCTCAATAGAATGCTTAATTGCAAGTGATGGTATCTAAGTACATTGAAAACACTGGGAATATAAGTGAGTAAGTAGCCTGCTGTTTTTTTTCTTGTGTGTCTTCAAGTCATTTCTGACTTACAGCAACCCCATGGCACCCTATCTCTGTGTTTTACTGGCAAGATTGGTTCAAAGGAGGTTTGCCATTGCCTTCCTCTCAGACTGAGGCCATTTCTGCACTAGTTTGTTATAGTGCTATTATTCCACTTTCAACATCCTCTGGAATCCTGGGGTTTGCAGTTTAGGGAGGGGCCTCAAAGGACCCTCCCTAAACTGCAAACCCCAGGATTCCATAGCAAGTTGAAAGTGGACTAATAGCACTATAACAATTTAGTGCAGAAATAGTCTGAGAGTGTGCAAATTGCTTAAACAGGTTTCCATGGCTAAGAAGGGAATTGAAGTCTGCTTTCCAAACGCGTAGTCCAACACTCAAACCACTACATCATGCTGTGTGTCTGCTAGCCCCCCTCCCTACATCCAATGAGTCCTCAACAGGTTAACAAAGTATTTGAAAAGAATGTTTGAAGATTTAATTGACATTTTGTTACCCCATCTCTGCTATTCAGTTTCTTCCTTGCCAAAAGAGGGGTAAGGGAATTCACCCTCAGAAACATAGCAGAAAGTTCCAAGGGAGCTTGAAGAGATGCAGTGGGACACAAGACAGATACCATGCGGTGATCCCATTATTTCTCATGGAGCATCATGGGGATGAAGCCCATGTTTAACTGTAGGCATAAACAGCTTTGTGTGTGTGTGAGAGAGAAGTTCACTGGACCTTTCTGACAAAGACTCAGAGTGCTGCATGGTCTGGTAGCTTATTCTATTTTCTCAAGCTGATCTTTTAAAAATTTCCTTGGGGGATCTGGTACCACATCATTTGCAGCAATTCAGCTGTGGACAGAATCAAGTAGGGATTCGGCTGCTGTAAGTTAGTGCCTCATTTGAAGTTTGTTCACAAGAAGGAAGAGGTAAGAGATGAAACAGTCATCAGTAATGCTCCTATAGATAACTGGTTGGCCACTGTATGAACAGAATGTTGGCTTGCACAGGCACAGATCTGACCCAACATGACTTTCTTTTGGTCTTCTTATATTCTAATGAACTTGGGAATGCTAAGGATGAATAACTGGGAAACTGTAAGTTATACTCCTTTCTTCCAAACTGAAAGTTTTGTCTCTCATTGTGAACACAGTTGACTCTCTGTATCCATGGATTCTGTATCCATGGATTCAACCAACCAGAGCTTGAAAATATTCCTAAATAAATAAATATCCAAAAAAGCAAACATTGATTTTTCCATTTTACATAAAGACATCATTTTACTACACCATTGTACATAATGGGACTTGAGCATCCACAAATTTTGTACCCATGGGGGTGGGTGGTCCTGGAACCAAACCCCAGCAGATACTGAGGGCCCACTTTATTTCCTCTGGGTGTTCCAGATCCCTGCAGTCCCAACTATTCAATTTTGTTTTATTTATTAAAATATTTATATCCTTCCTTATATCTGAGGATCTCAGGAATATTTAGGACAATAAGCAACAATCTCTGGCATCCTGTATTATGGTTACGAATTTGTAATCTAAAATTACAGATTCAGAACTGTTCCACATTCACCAATACTCTTTATTCATAATTCTGCCATTAATGTCATGATCATAAATGCCCTCCCAACCTACCTTAACAGCTAGCAGCTACACTGATGAAGTTTCCGCACTACACTCTTATAGCGCGATTATTCCACTTTCAACATCCTATGGAATCCTAGGGTTTGCAGTTTAGGGAGGGGCTGGCCGACCCCTCCCTAAAGTGCAAACCCCAGGATTCCTTGTGATGTTGAAAGTGGAATAATCATGCTATAAGAATGTAGTGCAGAAATGGCCCAAGTGATGAAGGCCTGTTTTGCTGGTGATTGGGTTGCAGCATGTGATATTTCCATGCCCTTCCCACCAGCAAGGAAGGCTTCCAATGAGAAATTGAAACAGGGACCCTGATTCTAATTGTTGCAGCAGAAGGGGGCTGGAAACATCATCCTGCTCAACCTAAATGCCATCAGAAGGGACCTCCATTGCTCATGTGGCTGCTAGCTGCTAATGTAAACAGAGCCCTTATTTAGTTATGCATTCATAATTAAGTGATGTAGCCATTAATGGTAAGTTTAAAAGACAGAATATATTCAATGATTTATCGCTTGAAAACAGATAATTTAAAAACCCCAATTAAAACAATTTAAAATAATGCTGGTCATAGCATGTGTGGAAATGACAAATTCAATTGGGCTTCAAAGGCTTTAATAAAAGAAGCAGTGTTTTTCAGCTCCATAACACCAGCATTGGCCCCAGTCAGGCCTCTGAGGTCAAGGTATTTCATAAACATGGTGCCAATGCAGAGAGGGCCCTCTTTGATGTCCTCCCACAATGTATTGCCCCCAGTAGTGGTAGAAAGGAAGGACCCTACAACAGAACTCACTTTTTAGCTGGCATGTACTAAGAGAAGTGCTCCCTCAAATATCAAAGTCCCAAGGATCAGGGGCGCCTCCAACAGAACTCCATTCTTGGGGAGGCATATGTAGGAAGAGGAGTTCCCTCTATTCCAAGTTGTAAAACTCCTCCCTCCAGGGGAGAAATATGATTTTTCATATTTGGTATTTGGCATGTTTTGCTCCTGCAGAATGAATCATTGGCCAATGACTGGAACAGGATTGGACTTACATTTGACCTTTCAAAGAACAGTGCAGCTCAAAAATAAAAGGTAAATAATAAGAAAAATTCTTTTTTTGTCCCTTTGCCTTTTTAAAATTTATTCTGAACTCAGCTTGCTATTCAGCTTTATCTCATTATATAAACCATTTGAGATCAGAGTTCTGAATATGATTTGTACACTAAACATTGTCTTGTTGAATCAGACCTTTTATTGTTATTAGAAAAATGCTCATGATGAGTGACTTTTTTCACTTCAGGTTTTGACACCAGTTGTTGTAAAATACAGTGATTGTCAGCCAGGTGACAGGGCCTGTCACTCCGACATTTTCTTTCTTGTACTATTTTTCTTTTAATCAGATCCTTAATAGTGTGACAATGAAAAAAAATTGCAGAAACGGGACTGTTTTTTTCAAGTTAATATTCTTTCTTGTCCAAATATTGTTAACGCATCTAGGCACATTGCACTTATTGAACTGATTATCTTCTTTTGATTATTTTGTATGTGGTAACTAAACATGCAAGCTCATTTGGGAGTTTGTTTTATGTCTTGTTTACACAGCTTCTTCATGGAGCCCAAGCAATTGTACATTCTCTGCCATTCTATCTTAACAACAGTCCAGAAAGGTAGGCTACACTGAGAAATAGGACATTTCCTCACTACACTGTTATAGTGCTATTATTCTACTTATAATATTCTGTGGAATTCTGGGGTTTGTAGTTTATCGAGGCCAAAGAGCTCTCTGAGAATTCTAAATGCCCCTCCCTAAACTGCAAGTCCCAGGATTCCATAGGATGTTGTCAGATCCAATCAGGGCCAGACTAGCAGTGGTTCGGTTAGTGCAATTGCTGTAAGACTAATGAGATCTTAGAGCAATTGCAATAACTGAACCGCTGCTAGTGTGACCCTAATTGGATCTCCCCAACCCATGAGATTTGCACTGTGACTCTGCTACTGATGTTCCTGATGTCTCTATGGTTGTCAGTGAAATTTGGCTGTAATTGTGGATGTCAGACTTCTCTCAGCACACAAATAAACAGGGAAAAATTGCCAGGGCATTATCAGCCTGCTCAAATACCTTAAGAGGTAGCACCAAGAGATCTTGTTCAGGATGAATGCAGGAAAGGTCTAGCAGCAAGGCAGCAGAAGCAAGATTCCTAGATGAGGAATAAAGTGTTTTTAATTTGCTGGAAGCAGTAGCTCTCTCCCCTTTTCTCCTCCTTCTCTGAAGCTTAGACATACAACTATGGGTGAAGTGGGGTCATGAAAATACCTAGCTATGAGATGGAAATTTCCAGTGTTAGCTTATATCTCCAGATACTTTAAGGGAGATTGTTGGAACTCATCAGGAAGGTTTTACCAGCTAGATGTCCTGTGAAGCTGTCTTGTCACTCCCTACTGCCTTAAGCGGCATCACCATAATCTAATTTCACAGGTTAATTGATTTGTGCAGATCTGCTCAGTTAACTGGAGTCAATAGGAGATCTGAGTATACATCCAAGAACACAATGTTCTGACTGAGCTGCTTAGTGTCTCATCAGAAAGTCTGAAATGTATATTTGACTGAAGCATAAAGGACTTGCAAAATTTGATGGCCTTCCTATCAGTTTACATCTTGCATTCTAAATTAGACACTGCAGAACTGGATTGATTTCAAGTGTGCTTCACATTCTTTCTCATCTAGTTTTAAAGGACGAGGGACCATTGAGCAACCAGCTAGCCCTGCATGAACCACAATCAAATGCTTTGCCCTGCTTTCACAACATCTGTTTTGCCATGCTTTTCTAATTATAAAAAATAGGTTTGCAACTGAATCTAAGGTTCATGTTAACAGTTTGAATTACAAGTTACAACCTTGTTTGGCAGCCTATAAAAATTGCTCTGACAATGTAAGTTCACAGTCTTTGAACACAATCTGCTTGTCACTATAGATTTCCCAGGTTTTTTTTTTCCTTCTGTGGTATGCCATGCAATATTTGGATGAGTTTGTAGTATGTCAATAAAATATAAATAACAAGGATTGCCTGGGTAAGCACAATCTATTTCATGGTATTACAAGAATTCCAAAGATCAAACACTGTGCTAAACAAAAATAATTAACACTAAAGGCAGAATTCTCCATACAGTGCTGTTCAGGAGAGCTGCCTCAATGTTTTTCTTTGTGTTTAAGCACGAAGACATGAACAACCTGTGAAACAGATGGAACAAACATATTGCAGGAAAACATGAAGTTGACAATTCTTGTTTCACACTTTCACATCCTCATCTCAGAACTGCTTATGTAATGAGAGCATTGCTTTTAAAAGTCTGAAAATTCAAATCTATGAAAGGGGCAAAATGTCCCCTGCTGTGGTCTGTGGAAGTGGGCATGCTGAAGCTGATTCTTTAATGTGCTGCTTGGAAGTTGTTTAAGGGATTTGCTTCAACAATACCAATCTGGGCTTTTTTCTTTCTTTTTCTTTTTTAAAAACAAGGTGCATGTTGTCCATGATTCCCTTTGGGAACACATTCTTTATACAACCCAGCCACCTAAGCTGCAATTTCAGGCCTTATGTCAAAGTGCAAGGTCTTTAATCCTCTTTCTCTCACTGCTGAAAATTTGTCTCCAATTAGTTGCACTTCTGCTGGGAAAAATGTTATTGATTCTTAGCTCTGATTGCCCATATACTCATGGCATGATCCTTAGGTAGCTCTTATTTTCCATATACTCATGGCATGAATTTGAAGTGCTAGCAATAACATTTAAAGCTGTAAACAGCTTGAAACTTTGATACTTGAAGGAGTGTTACCAGGCTGTACACCCCAATCCCTGATAGGGTTTGATTGGCAAAACATATATTTAATAGGCATAAAATATAAATTATATCGTGCTATGACTGGGAGGTAGCTGGCAAAGAGGAAATGGGCTGCACATGTATGTTGCAAAACTAGGTCCATTTCCTCACTACACTGTTACAGCGCTATGATTCTACTTTCAAAATCCTATGGAATCCTGGGGTTTGCAGTTTAGCGAGGGGCCACTGGGCCCCTCCCGAAACTGCAAACCCCAGGGTTCCATAGGATATTGAAAGTGGAATCATAGCACAATAACAGTCTAGCGTAGAAATGGCCCAGGTCAGAATGAGACCTCAGGGCACAGCTAGGTCATAGCAAGAGAATCTCCCAGACAATGGACTTGCAGATGTTCCTCAGTGACTAGACCTTTAGAAACAATGGCACTGAAACTGCTTCCAGGGGAGGACTGATTGTCTTTGACCTTCTCCCTTTGTGTAGAAAAAACTTTCTTTTGTCCCCTCCCTTGTCCATAATTCCCATCAGTCCTTTTGTCATCTAATGCTAAGGCCATTAGCTCATTCCAGACCCCACTGTCCACTCTGGACCTCAATATTTACTCTGTGAGAAAGCCATTTACACCTTCCCCCTCAGGACAGAAAATGAAACTGACCTTTACTCTGCTCTGATTCCCAATGTATGCTACCCTTGGACTTCCAGTGTAAGCCATGATTGCTTCTTCAGTTCTCTCCACATTGGTAAATATCTCCCATATTGCCTTAAACTCTCGCTATCCAAACTGTTACTCCCTTATGAGCTTACTTTTTTCTCTCAGACCATTTTTTCTGCACTAGTACCAGTATACATAGGTATAAAAGATCTCATAAGGTTACCACCCTCCACAGGCCTTCTCTTTGAACTAATATTTCCCACCATTTCATGGAAGCACTGGCATCATGAGTGGACTCCTGAGTCACATGCTTTGATGTAACAGGAGAGCTTCTGCCTATATATGCCTGCCTGAGAATGGAGGTCTCTTGGAGTAGCCTTCTTCTATATCCCACTAAGAGGGGCAACATAATGTGGGAGGACACAAAGAAAGTCATCTCTATGATGGCTCACTGCTTATGGAATACCCTCCCCTCAGAGGCATGATTGGCAGCAATGCTGGTGTCATTCTGGTCCAAAGCTTTTAGGACCTAAACTAATTGTATTCAATTTATACAGCTGCTATCATGTGCATTATTTTAAATTGCCTCAGTTGGTTTTAAATTGTCTGGATTTAGATGATAAATGGTTTATTGTACTTTTAGCCTTTTGAAATTGTTGCTATTGTTTCAAATTGCCCTACATTAATTTTACTGTGTATCACCTGAAATCCTTGTATAGAGTGGGATATAAATATTTTAACAAACAAACAAAATGAGTGAAAGCAGAGCTTTAAAATAGCATGTTAACCACCACATATGAAAAAAAGTTCCATCAGCTTGCTTACATTTCCAACAGGCTTTCTCCTTAAGTGAATACATCTTGCTTAATTTGAGAGGATAGAGATACCACCTGTACAACATTTTGAAATAAATTTCTTTTAAATTTTGTGCCAGTGTAAATTTATTTGTCACTTTCCAGCTTCTTTCCCAATTTGTCAACTCTAGTTGATGGCCTATATTTTGAGCCCGTTTAATCATTGATTCTTTCACAATCTCCCCTTCCATTTCTTGATCTAAAATCAATCTATATAGATGGGATGTCAAATGCTCTTTTTGTTCAAACATCAATTTTTCCCAATCATTTAAATGTGGTGCAATTTCTATACCTTCAAGCTTTAAGTCAATTTTCGCCCTTTCTTTCAATTGCCTATACGGGAACCATTGACAAACCCATCCTTCTTGTTCTAATTCCTCTTTTGTCTTGATACGTTGTCCGCTATTGTCTTTAATGATCAAATCACCATATCTTAACCACTTTGGCACTGAATCTTTCCATTTCACTTGGAAAGCTTCTTGGGGGGATACCCACCAAGGTATTTTCATATATAGTTTATTTTTCCATACTCTCCAAATTTCAAACAACGATCTTCTGATATAATGGTTCATGAAAGTCTTATCTACTTCTGAGTTTTGATACCATAAATATGCGTGCCAACCGAATCGTAGATCACTTCCCTCCAAGTTAAGCAATCTATCATTCTTTAAAGTCAGCCAATCCCTCATCCAGGTCATCCCATTAGCCATATAATATGATTTCAAATCAGGGAGACCAAATCCTCCTCTTTCTTTTCTGTCAATTAGAATTCTTCATTTAATCCTTGGTTTTTTGTCTTCCCATATAAAGGAAGTTACATCTTTTTTCCATTCTCCGAAACACCTCCAGTTCGATATAATTGGCAAATTTTGAAACAAATAGTTCATCTTGGGTAACACCATCATTTTGATCGCCGCAGTTCTTCCTAATAAAGATAGTTTTAGTTTCTGCCAATTCTGAAGATCTTTTTTTATCTCATTCCATTTTTTTACATAGTTATTTTCAAAAAGTTTATTATTTTGTTTTGTGATATCAATTCCCAAATACTTAATCTTCTTTTTGGCTTTAAATCCCGTAACTGACTTGATCTTTATTATTTCTTCTTTCCTCATGTTTTTAGCCAAGATCTTTGTTTTCTCTTTGTTGATTTTGAAACCCGCCAATTCGCCAAATTCCTGACACACCTCAAGCATCTTCTTAATCCTGATCTCAGGATCTTCAATAAAAATAGCAAGGTCATCTGCGCATGCTTTTAATTTTGTCTCATCTCCTTTAATTTTAATTCCTTTTATAGATTCCTCTGATCTTATTTTCCTCAGGAGCACTTCCAGCACCATTATAAACAATAATGGAGATAGAGGACATCCTTGATGTGTTCCTTTATTTATTTCTATTGGATCACTCTTCTCACCATTTATCAATAATTGAGCTTGGCTATCTGAATATATTGATCTAATCCAGTTCAGGAAATTATCACCACAGTTCATTTTATCTAGGAGGTCAAACATAAATTTGTGATTAACGTTGTCAAAAGCCTTTTCGGCATCTACAAAAATCAAAGCGCATTTCCTTTTATTATGTTTCTCATAAAACTCTAAGATGTTAATCAGAGTTCTTGTATTATCTCTTAAATATCTTTTTGGTAAGAATCCACTCCGATCTTGATGAACTATTTTTTGTAAAATTCTTTTGAGTCTCTCTGTGATTATATTAGCAAATATCTTGTAATCTATGTTTAAAAGTGATATCGGTCTGTATTTAGATGGTTCCATTGGATCTTTCCCTTCTTTAAGTATCAGGGTTATATTTGCTTGCTTCCATGAATCAGGTTTCCCTTTAATGATTCAATGGATATGTTCTAGTGGGATTAGCCAACAGGATTCAGAATGAACTCTTTCTTAAAAAAAAACAAAAAAAAACACACTTTAACAAAGTTAACATCATTTCTTGTTAGTGTTATCACAAGAATATTGGAAAAGGATGTATAAAAATAATGTTAACAGTAACATATGCATAGTACATTATGTTACTCATTATATCTCAGTGTCAAGTAGCACATTATTTGAAACATTTAATGTGAAATGAACATTTTGTACTTGTTAGAATAATGTTTCCAGGCTCTAAGTTGACAAATATTGGTTACCTCACATAGCTGTGGCTGAAGCCAGTATGGCATGCTTATGGTTTGACTTGTGATCAAAGTATTGTATTTAAGGTTCCATGAAAACAAAACATGTCTTGTGCTGGTATGTTTTACTGTAAGCACAGATGTGATTCATTCAGTCTCTGGAACTCTTTTTAGCACCAGGTAACACTATGCCAGGGCCTACATTGATACCTAGTTTGTTGTTGTGTGCCTTCAAGTTGTTTCTGACTTATAGTGATCCTAAGGCAAACATTATCATGAGGTTTTTTCTTGGCAAGATTTCTCTAGATGGGTTTGCTTTTGCCTTCTTCTGAGGTTCAGAGAATGTGACTTACCCAAGGTCACCAGTGGGTTTCCATGGTCGAGCATGGATTCAAACACTGGTCTTCAGTTGTAGTCCATCACTTAACCCACTTCAAAATGCTGCTTGCTTATTTTGCCCCCACTACACACACATGCACACAGTCCTTTTCTTGGAGTGGTTGGTCCATTGGCATTTTAAATAGTCCCCAGCACTTTCAGTGCAGCATCATCACTCTAGGAGCCATCTAGTGGCTTTCTAGATGTTGGACTGCAATTCCTTTCAGACCTAGTCAGCATAGTCAATCATGAAGGATGATGAGACTTGCCATGTAACAGCCATTGGAGGGGAACAAATTTGTTCACTGCTATTCAGGACACTGTGGTTTCAGGAAAATTATAAAGACACATTAAGCCACTCTTTGTAACTGTTTTGATGTTCATCAATGATTGATTTTCATGGCTTTAATGCCCAGTTTGAATGGTTTTTCTGTTCAGCCATTTTACTGTTGTTTTTAGCCACCCTGAGTACTAGTTTTAGTAGAAACTCAGGATTGAAATGTAAAACAATGAATAGATGTGGCAAGTAAGTATGATATGAGCCCATAATAGAGATGTGGACCATCCAGAGTATGCTTTGTCTAGAACCTCCTCAAACTTGGAAATGGCCCTGGCCTTTTCTCAACACTTAAAAGTTGTTAATGGTTACATTGGAGACTGATAAAAATGGCATTCATCCTAAAATGTCTCTAAGCAGGTTTTCATGACTCTCTGGAAAGTTCCTGATGCTGAGGGGTGTCCATAGGCAGACTAACACATTTGTGTTTGTAGTTGTTGTCATTTTCTGTCAACTGGACCTCACCCTATGCATGAGACACCTCCAAGAGGTCTAATTATCAAATTCCCTGCTCATGTTTTGCAAACTCATGGCTGTAGTTTCCTTGATTGAACCAATCCACCTGTAGTCCAGTCATCCTTTTTTCTGCTGCCTTCCACAGTGCAGAGCACTATGGCCTTTTCCAGTGAGTCACTTCTTGTTTGTTTTTGTATTACAAATGTTCACTGTTGTCAATACATTGCCATGCAGTTCTCTTCTAATTCCAACTGCTCAGCCTGTGTGTGGCATATCCAAAAGCTATATGAAACTTTATCAGACCCAAGACTCATCTAGCCCATGATTCTGTTGAGAGATCTCTGGGAAATTTACAATGGACCACAAGTGTAATAGCACCAATATTGAATGGCCATCTCTCTTGCCTTTGGATGGATTATTGAGCTAGGGCCATCTGTTTTCAGAAAACATTTTCTACTAGTATTCATCCTCTGAGTAAACTAAGTCCCTCCTAATCCACTCAGTGTTGTTGTTGTTGCTGCCCAAAGGATCCTTTCCTAATCACAAGCTAGCAAAGGGTTACATAGTCAGTAAAGTAGCTAGATATCCTCTACTTTATAGAGGACACTGCTTTATTAAAAGGGTGGTCAAATCTCACTCTGCTTTTAAAATAAAGAAACATAAGAAGGGAACCTGATGTTACAACCTATATCATAATACTGAGTAGACACACAGGTCACTTGGTCAAAGTTTTCCCTCCTCCAGTGAGCTGAATATCTATTTAAAATATGGAAATTATTTGACTTCCAGGTTTCATGGCAGACCACACGGTTGTGTCGAGGCTTGTCCAGCTGATACACAATCGCCCAGCAAGGTATAATCAGCAGGGAAATATCGATTAAAGCCGGTCAAATACTCCCCTGGTAAAGGGAGTTCTGAGGGTCCCGAAGGGGGCTTGGGAAAGCTCGTCATAAGAAAGATACAGAAGATCGTTGTATCGCTGTATCGGAGGTACGAAGAAGGGCGAGAACCGAAGGGATTCCACAGCCACACTGGGCAGTTGCTTCTTCAGCGACGAAGGAACGCCAAAATCTTTTTTAAAAGAAATTTGTAAGTATGCTAAAAAGAATCAGTAAAACCTTCTCTTGCAAGGACACAGAAAGACCTCAACTTAAAAGACTATGTCTAAAATGTAAAGAATTGAAACTATCGATAAAAAAGGACGGTAATGGACTCTAATATTTATTAGACTTTGAGAAAAAATGGGAGTGAATATATTGGGTAAGACATTGGGACCTTGGTATAACATTAATTTATTTTGAAGAATCAGAATAAAATTTCTTAAATTGACTGAAATGGACTAAAAACAGACTCTAAGAACGGACAATGAACTTTGATGAGCTTGAATGAACTTAATGAACTTTTTTATGGGAATTGATCATACAGGGATATACAGTAGTGGCGGACTAACAGTGGGTGAAACAGACCAGAGCCTCATTCTTCTTTTGGAATCAGGAGATTAACATATATCTCCAGAGACAGAGAATAAGATGGAAAGAAAGCAGAGAGGTGAGAGATGAGATAACAAATGCTGGAAGACAATGAAGGGAAAAGACAGATGAGCTGGAACTGAGGTCGAACTGAGATACTGAACTGAGATACTAAACATTAACATCAAGGAGTTTAATATTTAACATTAAGGAATTCAAAAGAACAGAGGGAGACACGCGAGGGATAGACTTTTGGAGAAGACAGACGACCAGCGCAACCAGGTTGGAGAAAGGGACAAAAATTGACGTGAACTCTAAACTAAATAAATCATATTGGTGCATTTAATTATAAATAAGAAGGGGCTAAACAAACAATCAGGGTCAAACAAATAATCCATAAGAACGGGGCGGCAGTATTGTGATTTAATGAATTGGGATGTTTGATTATTAGGGACAAATTGTTAATTATATAGTTGTTATAAGTATTGTGAAAAGTAATAAGTGGCTGAGAGAAGGGAAGGGAGGGAAAGAAAGGAAGAGGGGAAAACCTTGAAGGTCTGAAAAGGTTTGAAGGTCTGATAATAATTGTGCTTTGCTCTGAAAACTGACCTTGAATGTAAATAAACAATCAACCCCTCTGGGAAATGAATTGAACTTTTTTTTGAGAGAGAGAATAACATAACAAGGAGACTGTGGAAAAGCAGTAAAAGAGCTCCCTCATGTGGAGAAGAGTGAAATTACAGAACATACTTGATAATTAACAGTTTAAAAAAAACGTACTCAATAATTAAACTTTGTGAGTAGACAAAGAAGAGAGAGTGTAATATACATAATAATATATAGACTGGACTATTTTTTCTTTTTGCTATATTTAAAATAGTTGTTGTGATATATAAATAATACTATAACCAAATAGATAATATCTTCTTTCTGAATAAGAGTGATATATACAATAGGAGATAGAATATAATAAGTTAAATAGATTTATATAAAATAATTTACAGCATATAAGAATATAAGAATTTATTGTATATAAGAAATATACTGAATTATTGATATTACTATTCTTGATTATTGATTTTTGACATTTGAAGCACTGTTTATAGAGGTATCTATATGAAAAATAATGATATATCTGAACTAATTGAATAGACTTGATAGAAAGAGATTGGGAATATCTGATTATATTTGATTTTCAGTTATTACAATTATAAAGATAGAAACAAAGGAGTTCCTTCCCTGTAGGAACTGACAGTATTGAAGTGAAAGATGGAAACAAGGAAAAAAACAATCACATACACCCAGTCACAGATAACCCTGGAGAGGAGACCCTCACTGGAACAACCTCCACAGACTGTTGAAATTGGAGTACAAATATTAGAGGAATTGAACAACTTTAAAAAAGAAATTAGACAGGAGTTAAAGGAAACAAGAGCGGAGATAAAAATGGGCATAAAAAAGGAGATGGAAGTGATTAACAAGAAAACAGAGAAGATAAATAAAGAAGTGAAGACAATACAAACAGATGTAAAACAAATAGAAGAGAGAATAAATCAAGTGGAAAGAGAGAGGACGGAGATAAAAGATGGCCTTAAAAGACATGAGGTGGATACAGAAGTACAGGAAATGAGATACCGGGACAGGTGTTTTAAACTGAGAGTCCTGGAGGAGAAGACAGGAGAAAACATCTATGAACAACTTATCCCCGAACTTACAGCTTATATGGATGTTTCGGAAGAATTAATGGAATTGGAAATTGACACAATGTTTTGTATAAGCTCTAAGATGGCAAGAGAAAAGAACTGGCCAAGGGATATTTTAATTTGTTTCACAAGGATGAAAGAGAAATTATTGCAACAGAATTATGAAGAAGAACTCATTGTAGAAGGAATAGAATTGAAAGTATTTAAAGATGTTCCCCATCAGATACTGAAGAGGAGGCAAGAATACAAAAACCTGACAGTACAGCTACAAAGATACAACATAAGATATAAATGGAAAGAATTGAAGGATTATCTTTTACTTTAAACTCTAAAAGGTACAAATGTACTACACTAGATCAAGCTAATGAGACCATGGAAAAAATCAGAGAGATATTTGAATACAAAAAGAGAGACACTAGTGAAAAGACTGGAAGAAGAAAACCAATGGAAGAGAGGGGAAGAAAAGAGCTTATAGAGAAGCAAGAACGATCAGAGGGAGAAACTGACACAGCAATGGAAGAACAAGATGATGAAGCAGAACAAGATCAACGGAGTTTAGATGTCAGAGAGAAATTAACAGAGGAAGAAGATTGAGAAAATGAACCTAAACTGCATATCTTGAAATATAAAAGGGCTTAACTCCAGCTATAAAAGTAGACAGGTCTTCCATTATTTGGAAAAATCAAAAGCTTATATTATATGTTTACAAGAGACAAAGATCTGAGACAGAGATGCTAAATACCTGAAAAACCCCAAATTGGGGAAAAGTTACATTTCAGCCTTTGGGGGGGGAAGAGGGGTGGTGATATATGTTAACTCAAAGTACCCTGCAGAAGAAATCTTCTGAGAAAAAGAAGGAAACTACCTAGGACTACAAGTTCAACTTCCCGAAACAGTGATTTTATCGGTAGGAATTTACTCCCCGTTAGAAAATAAAAGCAAATTTTATGAGAAGATTGGAGAAGAGATGAAGGGGACATGAATGGGGTACTAGATCCAACAAAAGATAGAACAACAAACCAAAAGGGAAAAAAGAAACAAGGGAAATTGCCTAGATCCTTTTTCAGAATTATGGAAGACTTGTCTTTGATGGACATATGGAGATATAAACATGGGGAAGAAAGAGGATTTACATTTTATTCTGACAGCCATCACACCATGTCCAGGATCAATTTGTTTTTAATCTCTAAAACATTACATTCGGTAGTGAAGGATATGGAAATACTTCCCAGAATAATGTCAGATCATAACCCAATACAAACTGAGCTAAATATAAAGAAGAAAAGTAAATATTCAAATTCAAATATTCAAAGGGAGCCGTGGTGGCGCAGTGGTTAAATGCCAGTACTGCAAGCCACAAGGTTGTGAGTTCGATCCTGCCCGGCTCCAAGGTTGACTCAGCCTTCCATCCTTTCGCAGGTCGGTAAAATGAGTACCCAGCTTGTTGGGGGCATGTATAGAAATGTTTCGAAATACATGCTATTTCTAAGTTGTTCGCCGCCTCGATCCATATGGAGAGGCGGGATACAAATAAATAAATAAATAAATAAATAAATAATAATAATAATAATTGGTGAATCAACGATTTCCTGTTGAGGAACAAAGAATACTTGGTGAAAGCAAAGGATGAATTAAAAAATTATTTCAAAGAAAATGAAATGGAAGGAATTGCCGCAAAAATGGTATGGGATGCTGGGAAGGCGGTTATGAGAGGACTGTATATAAAATGGAACACTGAATGGAGGAGGAAAGAGAGGAGAAAATGAAGAAACTGGAAACGGAAATAAAAAGAAAGGAAGAAGAATTAAGGAAAGACCCTGGAAACAAAAATTTGAGAAGGACGTTTAAAAAATTACAAGAGGAGATACAAGCAGAGAATTTGGTGGAAATCAAAAAGAATTTAAGAATACTTAAGCAAAGACACTTCGAAAACGCAGATAAGCCTGGGAAGTGGTTGGCAAATAGATTGAGAAAAATAGAGAAAGGAATCTAATACTACAGGTCAAGAAGGATAATGAGGTGTTCACGGATCAGAAGACAATAATGAATGTTTTTCGAAAATATTATAAGGATTTATACCAAAAAAAGACCAGGACAAAAACAAAGGAAAAGATTGAAGAATATCTGGAAAAGCAAGACTTGACAACAGTTACTGATAATAAAAAAAACAGTCTAAACACTAACATAACAAGCACGGAAGTTACCGAGGCGATAAAGAGAATAAAGGTGGGGAAATCTCCAAGTCCCGATGGCTTCACGGGTCTGTACTATTAAGAATTACAAGATGAACTAAGTGAACCAATGCGGAAGATGTTTAATGAAATCATTATTAATGAAAACCAGACTCCTGGAATAAAACAAACATAACTTTGATATTAAAAGAAGGGAAGGACCTAAGAGAACCAAATAGTTACAGACCGATATCGTTACTAAATATAGATTATAAGATCTTTACAAGTATAATTGCAGAGAGACTGAAAAGAATCCTTCAGAAAATAATCCATGAAGACCAGAGTGGTTTTTTACCGAGAGGGTATATTAGAGATAACATTCGCACAGTGATCAATATGATCGAATACTATGAGAAACATAATGAAAAGAATTGTATAATCGTCTTTGTGGATGCCAAAAAGGCATTTGATAATTTGGAACATGGATTCATGTTTGAATTATTATATAGAATGAATTGTGGAAATAAATTTATAAGTTGGATCAAACAAATATATTCAAATTGTAAGACCCAATTATTAATAAACGGGGAAAAGTCAGCTCCTATAGAGACAAACAAGGGAACCTGTGAGGGTTGCCCACTTTCACCCCTACTTTTTATAACAACTTTAGAGGTTCTCTTAAGGAAAATAAGAAAGGAAGAAGTAATAAAAGGAACTAAAATAAAAGGGGATGAATACAAACTGAAAGCATACGCTGATGACCTTGTTATTTTTCTTGAAGAACCAAGAACAAGCATTGTAAAAATGATAGAGATCTGTAATGAATTTGGAGAACTAGCGGGATTTAAAATTAACAAAGATAAAACAAAGATTCTAACCAAAAATATGAGAAAGGAGGAAATTGAAGAAATGCAGTTGATGACATGATTTAAAGAAGAGAAGAGGATTAATTATCTAGGAATTGTAATTACTAAACAGAATAATGGACTGTATGAAAATAATTACATGACAAAGTAGAGAGAGGTCAAAAAGGACCTGCAAAACTGGATGAAATTAAATCTGTTGCTACTGGGAAGGATGGCAACAATCAAAATGACGGTACTACCAAAAATAAATTACTTATTTCAGAATTTGCTGACAATAATAAACACTAGATGTTTTCAAGATTGGAAGAAGGACCTGTCTTTTTTCATTTGGGCAGGGAAAAAAACCAAGGATCAAATGGAAAATACTGACCGATAAGAAGGAAAGAGGAGGTTGTAATCTACCTGATCTGAAATGGTACTTTTTTGCTAATGGGATGACGTGGTTAAAGGACTGTACTGTACTGAAGAATGACAGAATATTAAATTTGGAGGGGGCAGACCTTCGGTTTGGCTGGCACGGATATCTTTGGTATAATAAGGTGAAGGTAGATAAAGATTTTTTGAATCATTAAGTAAGAAGACCTCTATTTGAAATTTGGAAAATTTAGAAAAGGAAACTTTAATTGAAAATACCACTATGCGTTTCACCTCAAGAGGCTCTGTTTGGGAGGTGGAAGGACTCAGCAGATAGATGGCTTACTTACAGAGACTTAATTATGAAAGTAAAGAAGGTCAACAAATCAAAACAAGAGAGGAGTTAGCGAATGAGGGGTGGAACTGTCAGTGTTTTTTGCACATGCAATTAAAAGAAAGATTAAAAATGGATCAAAAATTAGAAGGAATAGAAACAAATACACAATTAAGAGAATGGGAAAAAGTGATGTTTGAGAAAAAAAGAACATTTGACACCCCAGTTCTACAAGTTTATATTGGATCGAGAATTGGAAACTGAAACAATAAAAGATACAATGATTGTTTGGGCCCAAAATATAGGGCATGAAATAAAATTAGAGCAGTGGGAAAGGAGTTGGAATATTACACAGAAATTTACCTTGGCACAAAATTTGAAGGAAAATTATCTAAAAATGCTATATAGATGGTACTTGGATCCCGAGAAGTTAAGTAAGATATATAAAACAAAAGACAAGAAGTGCTGGAAATGTATGCAAGAGAATGGGACTTTCTATCACATGTGGTGGCAATGCTCAAGAGTTAGAGGATATTGGAAGAAGATACATAAACAAACGATGGAGATTTTACAAATAAAGATTCCTCTAACACCAGAGATCTTTTTATTAAATATGATGCATCAAGTAGACAAAAAGTATAAAAGATATGAGAATACAATTTTATATATGATCTCTGCTGCCAAAATAATATATGCGAAGCATTGGAAAAGATCTGAAATACCAGAGATGGAAGAAGGGTTAGATAAAGTCCAAGAATACTTAATATTGGATGATCTAACATGAGCTATGAAGGAAGAAAAAAGTAATAAGAGGGAAAATAATATGAGGGTAATTAAGAAATATACTGAAGAGAATTGGATAAGGTTGTGCCAAGGAGATGATACATGAAAAATAATAGAGATAATAAAAAAAGAAAAAAGAGAGAGAGAGAATGCAGAGTAACCGAGAAGCTAACTGTTAGATTCATCTTACAAGTGAAGAGGCAAGTCTTCAGGGATAGAACTGGCTTTGGGGTCACAAAGAAACAGTTCAATGAATGTTCAAACAAGGAAAGGGAGGAAGTTTAAAAAGCATTAAAAGATAGATAGGATGGAAATATCTAATAGATTTTGGAAGAGAAAATGCAAAATGGAAGAATGTACAATAAGTAAACATATATATGTATTTTTATGCATATGTATTTTTATATAGTGGAAAAATGAATAAGACATAAAGGCTGTAGAATTGTGCATATACGAGTTTCAATAAAAAAAATGGCAATTATTTCTAAATGTTCCTTTCTCTCTCTCTTTCTCTCCACACACACACACACACACACACACAAACATTAACTATGCAAAGCAGAATGCTGTCATCTTTTATCTTTTTGAATGTGAATATCATGGTTATGTTCATGACAAGCCATTTCTCTTTTGCCACAAGGATATACCAATTTGTTAAAGACTGGATAAGATGATGTCCAATGCATTCTACTGTCCTGCAACCAACTACACACAACTCCTTTTTTTTTTAAAAAAACCCAACCCCCCCACCTCTTATTGTTATTATGAGAACATAGAATTCTAAACTTGGAAGGAACTCTAAGGGCTGTCTAATCCATCCCTCTGCTATGTAGAAATGGACTGCTAAGACATCCACAAGATGTGGGCTCACATCCTTTATTGAAAAAACCTCCAGTTAAGGGGAGTTCACTGCTTCTTGGTAGGATTCTCTTAATGAAAACTGGGGAGGGCTTCTGTGCCTTTAATGGTTGTATAGAAGATGAAATTTCAGCAGATGTTGTTTGCTATCTGGGTTGTGTGACAAGCAACAGCTGCTGAAAATCTCTCTTCTCCACAACCATTAAAAGCACAGATCCGTCTCTGCATTTAAATCTGAGGTACTCTGTTCCACTGTCAGATAAGTTCTAATCATTTTGAAGTCACCATTATTGTTGTTTTTCTGCCACTTACAATATTTTGATGATGATGATGATGATGATGATGATGATGACGATGATGATGACAATGATTGTAGGGCCTGGAATTTCTGCCAGAGATGGCAAGCTCTCACTTTCACCATATAAACATATTTCATATGCATAATGTATTATTAGATAGTAACTGGGCATATACTACTTAATCAAGCAAGACCGTAGCAAATAATAATTATAATGGAGCTTTTAGTAGCTAGTGAACAGAGGTTTTGATAAAGGACTACTTCAGTCATCTAAGAGATGTGAGCTACCTTCACCTTTGGTTTTATTGCTGCATCCCACTTAATATTTTCACATAACCAATAAACCGTTGCATGTGTGACTTAGTTTAACTTTGAGCCTGAACTGGACTGGGAATCAAGTGGATTGGGTCCTGGAATCATGATGAAACGGATGATGATTTTGTAGTTGCCTTTCTGCACTACACCGTTATAGTGCTATTATTCTACTTTCAGCATCCTGTGGAATTCTGGGGTTTTTAGTTTACTGAGGCCAAACAGCTCTCTGGCTGAGAATTCTAAATGCTCCTCCCTAAACTGCAAGCCACAGGATTCCACAGGATGTGGAAAGTGGAGTAACAGCACTATAACGTTGTAGTATAAGGCCCAGTGAGTCTCCTAGGATTCGAGATGGTGAAAGGAACACTGGATGGTGAAAGGAACAAGAATGTTGAAAGTGGAATAATAGCACCATAACAGTGTAGTGTGGAAAATCCCTAGGATTCCATCATGAATAGAAACCCTCCCTTACCCAGACTTTTTGGTCTGTCAGAGTTCCTTGGCCAAACATTTCATTATGGATTAAATGTTCCAAGATGTTCTGCCCTAACTTCTCTGCAATTCCTGGATAGAAAAACTGAGCAAATTGCTTCTGTTTGCCTCTCATAATTTCACAGAATCTTTCCCTTTTAAGCACTGTGGATTTACCATGCAACATAAACTTCAACTCAAGCTGAAATGTGCTGAAGGGCATTCAGAACTGTTAGTTAACAAGCTGAAAAGTGATTATCACCCAGTCTAATAATTAGGTCTGAGGCAGAAAAGTTCTCAGTACTTTACATTTCCATATTTCAAACAGAGAGGAATGTGCCCTGCTTGAGCGCATTTTGCTGGCCAAAAGGAATGGAAGGCATTTAGTGTTACTAATTAGCCTCAAATCAAAATTTAAGGTGGTATTGTCCCAATCCATTTATTTGACAAAGAGGTTCCTTGAACTTACAAACAGCAAATCCTGCATGTTAAACAGAAAGGTTATTTAAAGTTTAACTAGTCATAGATGTTTGGCATATGCAGACAACCCCTGTTACCCATGAGTTACACAGTAGTGCATAGAAAGCCATAATTTGCAAGGGAAAATCGATGACATCATTTAACCCTCCCTCAGTCACTGAGATTACAGTTCGTTATTTTGGATCAGTATTTGAGAAGACCTGGAAGTGAAAGATGTCCTGTAATAATGGGATAAGTTTTAACTTACTTTCTGTCTTTCTGCCACTACAATTTACTTGGAAGCACTATGATAATTTAGCAAGAATAGCAATGTTTAGGTATAGCGCTATTCTGAGGGGATGGATAATGAAATACTGGGTACCACTTGCCAAAATGAGACCACTGACAACAGTACATTAACCCAAGTTTTACCCATCATTGAAAGGTTCTTCTCAATTTTGCCATCTCTAAATTATCTGGAGCCTTTCATACCACCTCTTAGGAATGTTCTACCTCTTGATTTTCTGTGTTGTTGGAAAGGGTGGACTAGGTCAGGGATGGGCAGAAGATAAATCTCAACCTGTTAGTGTATCTCTAGATACTACTACTACTATTACTGATAATTATTATTACTCCCCTCTCCCTATGGATCAAGGTAGGGAACAACAGATTAAGACCCAACAACAACAGATAGGCCCTTTTCGCACCTTACCTCGTAGCGGTAGTGGGGAGCAGCGCTAGCACGAGCAACCACTCGTGTGAGCTGCTCAAGACAGCCCTTCTTGCCTCCCGCATCACCTTCCTTCTAGTGCGACGGTCGCACAAGCACCCTGCCTCTCCCCTTTCTTCCGCAGCGCAGTCTGGGAGCTGTAGGCTACGCGGGGGGAAGGAAGCACTACCGCCCCTGCTAGCCGAAGCACCACATACAGGTAAATGCGTGAGGGCGCCACGAGCATTGCGCGAGCACGTAGTATTTTCGACTTAAAGCCGAAAACCAAAAAATGTGCACACGCCCCGCTTCAGCCTTGTGAGCGTTGCGCGAATGGAAGTGCATCATACGGAGCGACGTTCGCACTCATGCGATGCTCAAGGGGTGCTCGCACACACAAAAAAAAGCATGTGAAAAGGGCCATAGACAAGTAACATCAATTAAAAACATGTAACATCAATTAAAAACACATAATCGGTCAAAAGAGCATAACATCAGTTAAAAGAACATACCTTTTTAAAACAATCAATTCATCAATTCATAATTTAAAAATAATATACATAGGTCTTCCAGAAGAGAATGGTCTTTCCTGTTTTTTTAAACTCAAGATAGAATAGCCAGCTTTGAATCTTTTCTGGCAGGTCATTCCACAATTGAAGGTGGCTGAAGAAAATGTCCTCTGGATAACAGCGGTCAGCCTAGTGCTGGCTGACTGAAGTAAATGTCTCCCAGAAGACCTGAGTGTACTGGTGGATTATATGGGAGAAGGCAATTCCATAGGTAACCTGGACCCAAACCATGTAGGGCTTTAAAGATAACAACTAATTGGCAGCTAATGGAGTTATTTTAATATTAGCATAATACTATCACTCCTAGATGCACCATTAACCAACCTGGCTGCCTTGTTTTGAACTAACTGAAGTTTCCAAACTTGGTACAGAGATGGCCCAATGTATTTGAGGTAGCCTTGAGGTTACCAGGGCAGGTGCTACCATCTTTATGCTAGATAAGTACAGATCTATACTACAGATTTCCACTAGATAAGTAAGGACTACTGATACCCAGTTGTTTAAGAAATGGATAGCAACAAAGGCCCTTTCCGCACCAGGCAATGCGTCCTCTCATAGAGGTCGTCCGCACCTTGGAGCGGACTAGGAGTGGATTCCTCATATATATTTGTTACTTCAAATCTTCTAAATAGCACAATACCAAACCTTCATTTTATGACATGAACCTGAAATCTAGTGAGAATGTGGAAATAACTAATTAAGTAAAATACTCAATTTCTTTTCCCAATAACAAAGAAAAAACTGTATTACAATACAGCTGTAACTTAACTAGGTTAAACTATAACTTAATTTGGAATAATTTCACTTAATTTTTCAATGTTAATGTAACTTTTTATTGCTGTTTTAGTTATGGAATGTGGTTTAACTAAATAATGGAGGGGGATTATCAAAATCTAAATCCAATTAATAGTCCCAACTAGGATAAACCCATCAAATCAATGGAAATTACTTAAGTGTTGAATTACCTGGCAGACTTTAAAGGAAGAGGTCCTGTGAATCTCAAAAGTTTAACAATTTCTTTCATTATTATTATTATTATTATTATTATTATTATTATTATTATTATTATTATTTTGTGGATGGCAAGTTCCTTCTTCCATCAATTCAGTGGATTTACTCTAATCGGGACTAACCATTGGATTTAGGACAAATGTTCAGGTACTCACTTGTATAATGTCTCATGCTGTTGCTCTGTTGTGGGTCTTTAAGTGAGGTAGAAATGACTATGAGAAGATTGTAGGAAAGATCCAATTTTCTGGCCTGTGGAGAAAGATGAACAGCAGCAGAAGAGGAAGACCACAGGCACTATGGCAATCACAGAGATGGCAGCAAAAGGATAGCAAGCTGCTCTGCTAGTTGCCAAGCTGCTCAAGAGCAGGCTGAGCAGCTTTATCTCTGGATGGGGTTGGCTTTCACTCATTCTCATGTAAGGGCTCCTGACACCAGTGTATGTCACCAACAGGATTCCAGCTTATGGCTTTATATTGCAGGCCAGCAGCTTATAGCTGTCATACGTTTACTAAAAATATCCTAAAAGGAAAACATTTTAGTTATTTTTTGAGAAATGGAAAAGTCAAGTGTTAATTTAAAATATGTAACTATGACGTTAATAAACTGCTTTGGGTACTTTGGAACAATACATTCAACCTACGTAACCTTCCAAGGCCCAGGGCCTAGTCTATCAAGGCAATCAGGATTGTGTGGCTAAGGTGCCACACTCCCAAGTAACTATGAATAGAACGTCAGAACAGATACGATTATGCAGAAGTGAGTCCCACTGAATCAATGAAGCTGGGTTCCAAACAAATATGCAAAATTCCAGCTCGAGAAAGTTATTTCACAGAAGGTGATTGAACTAGATAAATAAGCCTATGCCATCAGGACGGGCAGGGTTTAAATACAATTATTATACTTTTTTTTGAAAAATCTAAGTGTATCAAAACAAAGATAATTTAAATTATAATTCTTTATATGTCTGTTTAAAGGAAATCTAACTACCTTCCGTTGGAATTTTCATCCAGGAGGATATATTGGTAGTCCAAGTGATGCTGCAGTTCTCTATCCACTTACCTGGGAAGAAGATAACAAGCATAATTGAACTCAATATAACTTACTTTTGAGTCAGAACACATAGGAATGTAGTGTTATCTTTATTTTTGTTTAGCTAGAAAGATGCAATAGCTCAGTTACAGCAAGAATGATTCCGCTTTTTATCATGACTGTTTTATTTAATTTTTGGATTAAACATCATTTTTGGATGAGAATAACAGCTTTAAATCCTTTAAGTCACAGTGCAAAAACTCATGGCATGGATAGTTCAAATGATTAAAGTATGAAGGAAGTGTGAGATAAATGTTAAGAATGATATAACCGTAGTCCTATGCATTTCTCTCTCTCTCTCTCTGGCCATTTCTGCACTAGACTGTAGACTGTTATAGTGCTATTATTCCACTTTCAACATCGTATGGAATTGCAGGGTTTGTAGTTTAGGTAGGGTCCTTTAGAATTCTCAACCAGAGAGCTCTTTGGCCTCAGTAAACTACAAACCCCAGAATTCCACATGCTATTTGTAAGTTGCTCGCCGCCTTGATCCATATGGAGAGGCGGGATACAAATAAATAAATAAAAAGAAAGAAAAAAAAGAAAGTGGAATAATAGCACTATAACAGCCTAGTGTGGAAATGGCCACTTTCCCTCCCTCCCTCCCCCCTCTCCCTTTGTACTCTATCAGACTTTAGCCAATCTCTTCATTCTTTTTAAATCTGCTTCCAGGTTGACTTTTAGGCAGAACAATTTCCATTAGCACTTTCCATAGCTTCTCTTCATCTCTGGACAGCCTTTGTCTCTACTTTTTCTGTACCAACTCTCATTACTATCACAAGATTTTAGGAGTTTACTGTTTTGTTCAAGTATATCCCATGCAGCATTATATGATGTCTCTTATATCTTCCAGTACCTGTTTTTTGCCCTGTATTTGCATATTTTTAAGGTTATAGCCCTCTCTGTTTTGAGTGTGTTTGATACTGCTGCAAAGCAGTTATTCCATGCCTGGATACACAGAGACACACAAAGTAATCCTATACATGTACGCTCCATGTATGTGGGCTGACTATTCAGCACGTACATTTAGGATTGCCTGTCATCTTATGGCAACTGCATGAATTTCACAGGGCTTTCTTAAGCAAAGAATACTCAGAGGTGGTTTGACACTGCCTTCTTCTGAAATATAACCTATATTACTGTATAAATAAAAGAGGGAGAAAAGAGAGAAAGAAATGCTTAGCTGCTCAGAGATGGCACTCCTGTACATAATCAATGCTAGGGGCAAACTAATTTTCAAGACTACCAAATCATCATAACTCCTCAAAACTGTAATAAGAGAATAGTTCTACTTTTACTTTGAGATGTCTCTCCCTGCTTTCCTGAGAGAGGCTCAGAAACCAAATAAAGATTTTTCTTCCTAGCCCCATGGAAATAACTTGTTTTTATTTTCCAGTCTACCTTAAACTTAGACCATTTCTGCTCTACACTGTTACAGTGCTATTATTCCACTTTCACATCCTGTGGAATTCTGGGGTTTGTATTTTACTCGGGCCAAAGAGCTCTCTGGCTCAGAATTCTAAATGCCCCTCCCTAAACTGCAAGTCCTTGGATTCTATAGGATGTTGAAAGTGCAATAATAGCACTATACCAGTGTAGTGCGGAAATGACCTTAGACATTGTTCACAGCAGTCCCTCATGTCAGCAGCCCCCTATCCTGTTAAAATGGATTTATGCTAAGTACTGGTGGGATCAGCAAATTCAGTTCTTCCCACAATGTGCAAATCACTTTTCCTCCTTTCCTGGAAAGTGCCTGTTTGTATTCTGCAGGCTCAGAGAGTTTCTACAGTGACAATTTATTTTACATTATGTTCAGAAATAATCAACCTTAATAACAATTAATATTAATTATGTAGAATAATGTCTCCTTGGAATTGTAGTATTTGATCCAACTCAAAAAAATGACCTTGTATAATAGAAGATTACTGCCAATTACCAATAATTTCTGCACAGTGGTTACCACAAGTTCCTTCAGAACCCCAAGCAGTTACGCTTTAGCAACTCCTTTGTTCTGGAAAACTTACAGCTGACACCCCAAAAATGGAACGTTGTCATCATTTCTTCCAAAACAGTCCTGCTAAAGTCAGTGGGATGGTTCCTGCTACAGCATATAATTTCACTTTGTTCTAAAGCATTCAAAATAATTTCCATTGTTTTTCTGATCAAATTCAATCAATATAACAAAGTATACACTCTGAAATGTGTTGCAAAAAACATCAGAGAAAAGGTAGATTTTGACAAGGATTATTAGTGAATGTTTAGGTTGTTATCCTTCTTTTACTGAAGTCTATGCAAAGCTGTCAAAGGTTTCACAGTTGCGTCCATATAATGATAAATCCACTGGAAATGGTATGCATCACTCCTGTATATGCATTAGCATTTGGCCCAGTACATACAGAAAATATTAGAAAGCAGTTGTTGCAGTTAATCCTTTTTCACAGTATGTTTGCAGAAACCTTCGTCCCATGATGTGCAAGTAGGGATGGATGAGATTTTCATATGGTCAGATTTTTAAAAAAATAAGAACATAACCAAAATTAAAAGGGTCTGGGAAACTTTAAAATTTAGATCCGTGCCACTTATTATTGTGAGAGAAAGAGAAATTGGCAGTTGTAACCAGACAAAGAGTTTGTAGTGCTCAGTTCTTCAAAACCTGGATTTGAAACTCTGTCTATTGAAACATATTGGTTGTGCCGATATAAGCTGTCCTCCTTATTTTCTTTTCTTGAAATACTCCTCATTGTTAAGACATACAGCGTGTCGCAGGAAGATACAGCATGGGCTTTTCCTATTTTGTTTAGTTTGATCCTTTAAAAATTAACAACATATTGCCTCATACTTAGGAAAAAATCCTTGAGCTTTAAAAACATGAATGTAGGAGAAAATAGTGTTGCCCTCTGAGGGTGTGAGCAGAAGCAGGCACAGCTCTATTGTACCTAGCTCCAGAAGCAGATGAAAGGCCCTCCCTCTGTTCCAATTGCCCCTGCCCTTGCCTCAGAGGGAGAGAAAATAAGGCAGTATGGGCTGGACTTAATCCCCCTCACACGACCATCCCCTTCCTTTTACGTCATGTCTTAATTAGATTGCAAACCTGAAGTCAGGGAACTGTTTTGTTGTTCTTTTACTTGTAAAGTGCCACATACAATGATGGTGTGATATAAATAAATAATATTGCTAAGATCCTATATAATAACCAGCACGTTAAACATCTGTGCCATCATGTCTCCACAACCCTAGCTTGAAGACACTGGGGCATGGTTTCACAGCAGATCGTGAGCTGTGCTGGGGTTAGGGTTGGAGAGGCATCCTTCAGTCACCATCCAGCTGCAGTTACATGGCCCAGAAAAAAAGGACCATCATTGCCCTCTCCAGCCTTCACTGTACTCTTCCAGATCCTCAGCACCTTCAGCTGCAGAAGGAGGTACTCGATACTTTATTCTACAATGATAAAAAAAAAGTGAGATTCTGGCATTACAGATCACACAAGTGTGTACTACCAAAGAGATTTCAGCAAATGAAAAGTGACATATTTCCTGGAGAGAACCAAGTGTGACAGTGTTACCCTGACTTCTGAGGGTCCTCTGAAGGACACCTTGATTCACTCCAAAAATGCAAGACTAGGGAAATTAGTGGAGCACTAGCTATAGCAGAATGAGGGGCAGGGTAACACAGTGAGACCTTCAACCCAATTTTTATGGGGTCAGATCAAGCAAAAGCCAGCCAAAGATTAAAAAATAAACTAAAAATGTGTTATTGGGAGAATTCACACATACAAGCACACAAGATACATACAGTCGAGCATTCATACAAGAGCTAACTGAAGGAGAAAGGGAGAAAAAATATTATGGATAGAGAGGCTATAGGTTATATAGTTATATATATAGTTATGGGTTATATAGTTACCATTCCAGAAAAGTAGTGAAGAGCTTCAAATGTGACGTAGACTTCTGTCTAAGGGCAGACAGATCAGGATTCACAGCGACATAGTGGAGTCTTGCATTTCGTCTGACTGCAACTGACTTCTCAAAACCAAGGGTTTATATACTCTCTTTTCCTCCCTGAAGGGGTGTGAGTTGATTGCTCTCCCAGCCTAGTGAACAATAGGAGTTGCAACACAGACAATGGGATCTGGAATGGACTGACTGGCTTCCATGTCTTGGTTGAGAGGGGGTTTCTGGGCTATCTGCAGTAGGATATGCACACAGTAGGGGTCTTGGGCACCTTATTGTTTTCTTATGTTGGCAGTTGATAGGATTAGCTCAGAGCCATTAAGTCAGGCTTTCTTGGCTAATGTCAGTAAACTTTTGACTTGGCCATACTGAGGTCACCTCTGACCTATGGATTAAAAATGTGGTTACATTTGCCCCAGTTGAAAATACATTTGATGAGCATGTCATGGTGCACCTGGGGAATGACTTGGCAAAGTATGACTCATTCCCTAGGGGACATGGAGTAAAGGGCTGAGTTATGATAGTGAAATCATGACAAGGGGTTGCATCAGCCAAAGGCTCTGAGTGATGACACAGAAGCAGGTGTGTATAAAAGAGGAGATGGAATGCTTACTCTCTCTCTGACTCTCTGCATCCTGTCTCTCTGCATCCCGTCACTCTGTTCCTGAATCTCTGATGCAGAAACTCTGCCTGTGAATCTGTGTATCCTATGTACAGATGTATATACTGCAATTTTGAAGATTAAAGCCTCCCAGTGTTTTGGATGACAAACTCTGTGTCCGTGAGTTTACTAACCAGTGGGTAGAGGGGTCAGAGGTGATGCTGTAGTTGTACTCTGCTGCACACTTGTTGCTCTTTGGAAACTCTGCTGTGTTATGCTTGCCTCTGGGACACTTTCTGTCCAGAGAGCAGTGGTTCCAGGGAGGATTTTGTGCTGGTGCTGTAAATCATCTCCTGTCATGACCTACTCCCAGCCAATGTCTCTTTCCACATGGCTTTGCCAACCATAAGTATAATTTATATTTTATGCCAGTTGAACATATCTGCCAATTAATATATTTTGCCAATTAGACCATATCAAAATGTGGGGGTGTACGGCCTGGTAACAACAGCACCTAGCTTTTTAAAATCCAGTATCTGTCTATTCTACTTTGTTCTGATTTCACCTGTATAGAATACTCTGCCTAGCTCTGAAAGCCACAGCTCAAGAAGGATCTTGACAAGCTGAAATGTGTTTAGAGGACAGTGGCCAAGATGGTAAAAGACCTGCAAAACCAGGCTGTATGAGAAACAACTTAGGAAGTTAGGTATGTTTAGCTTGGAGAAGAGTGAGAGGTGATATGATAGCTATCTTTAAATATCTAAATGGATACCACATAGAAAATGGACTGAACTTGTTTTCTGATGTTGCAGAAGAACTTCCTGATGGTAATTGCTGTTCAACAGTGGAATAGATTGCTTCTGAGGGTAGTGCTTCTCTGGAGCTCTTTAAACAGAGGTTGGATGATCATGTCTTCGGAGAGTTAGAATCATAGAAACATAGAGTTGGAAGAGACCACAATGGCCATTTAGTCCAACCCCCTGCCATGCAGGAACAAACACTCAAAGAACCCCCAGTAAATGGGCATCCAGTCTCTGCTTAAAAACCTCCAAAGAAGGAGACTCCACCACACTCTGAGGCAACATATGCCACTGTTGAATGGCTCTGACTGTCAGAAGGATGATCTCTCAGGATTGTTCTGTTAAAAAAAACATGAAAATGGAACACTCATGCAATTCAAGTTCAAGGATATATTTGAAATGTTATTTGCTCTCGCCAGAGATCTCTAATATCTAATTAGATAGAAGGAAAAGGCAACACTTATAGAAACGATAACCAACCACACAGGGATTGGCTAAAGAATCAGAGCTTGGAACTTAAATTTTTTGAACTACATCTCCCAGAACTGGTGAGTATTCATTTTAGTTGTATATTCATGCATGGCAGGGGAGTTGGACCAGGTTGTCTGTGTTCTTGCAATCCCTTCCAACTTTGTGATTCTATGATTCTAAGATAAAATGCTGTTCTTAAGTGTAGTTAATTGTTAAGCATTGTGTACACAGTTTTCATAAGAGAGGAACATGAGTAGTGAACTAGAGTTTTTGTGACCCTTTGGCCTGACTTCTGGTGGTATATCCTTTGCCTATGAGCTTTGGTGGTGACATCTTCCTTTTAGTGGGGGCAATGGACCTTGAGACATCTGTCAGAAAGCTTCAAATGTGACCATCTCATCCAGTGAAAATAATCCACAATTAGAGACATCTCATGGTTCAAACTACCTGACCAGGAGCTAACAGGATATACTTTCATGTGGCTCAAAAGCAGAGAGCTGAGTGTATAATCATGTTCCCACAGTAAATTGTCTTTGAGAATGTGTAAGTGATGTATTTAAGTCTTTTACTTCAAGTCTCAAGCCTCTACCTTCAAGTCTCAAGTCAAGTCTCAAGTGTGGGAGCCAACTTTAGCAGAAAAAAAAAAAAGATGGGGGCGGTATGGGGGGATCAATGGGCTTACAAAGGTCTGCAGCTTCAGAAGTGAGGAAGAGGATCCATCTTGCTCTCCATTCCTCAAGCTGGAAGCTTGTGTGTTGATAGCCATAAAAGAGTCTGTAGCTTCTGCAGTAGGAAATAGGATCCTTTTTACTCCCCATTACTGAAATTTCAAAAGCTTCAGAAGGAAGGATTCTTTCTCCTGAAACCCATTGCTTAACTCATTTGCTGTTTCCCTCTGAGAAACATGCCCTGTGCTCTGCTCTTAGGAAAAGTTTTAGAAGGCTCCTCCAATATGCAGTTGGGATAGGCTGCCGAGCAGACCTCAACCTCACCTCAAGTCCATTGCCTAACGTGTTTGCTGTTTCCTCCAAGAAATGCACCCATGTTTCAGGCTTGAGACAGATCATCATGTGACCAGAAGGCAAAAAAGATGGAAGTGCTGTTGAAAGGCATAAAGTTTCTGAATGGATGGGTTATATTACTGAACCAAGGACAGAAAGTCAGTCACTAAAAATATATAAGTGATATTGAGTCAAGTCAGTGTGTCATTTATTGTTGAGTCAAGTCCATGTTGAGTCACTGAAGTGACTTAAGTCCAACCTGAGTCTTAGTCAATTGACTCGAGTCTACATCACCGGAATGTGTTCTGATCTCCTGCACCCCCAGATATTTGCTGTGCTGATAAAAATATTCCCACTATTATGGAGGATCTTATGTTTGCTTTTGTTTGGTAGGAAATGCAAACAAAAACTAGAAGTTTGAAAATGAGGGCCAAAGAGGAATATCATTGAACTTTGTCTTCACATTCTCTTGCATACAAGAAAAGATGCTAGATCAATGATGATGACGATAATGATAATGATGATGATGATGATGATGATGATGATGATGATGATGATGATAATAATAATAATAATAATAATAATAATAATAATAATAATAATAATATTTGCTTATACAAAATCCCACCACTCATTCCTGCATTTAAGTCAAAAGTCCTAATCCAGTGGAATTTATGGCTTATGGAAATGATTGTGACTTAAGCCAACCTCAGCTAATATGTCCCAATGAGATGTGACTTTTTTTGAAAATGAAAGCCATAGTAGGTGTCTCATGTGAAATATATGCTTCCACATTTTTAGTAGTGAGCTTTTGTTTCAAGAGTATATCTTTTTGTAGTTCTTTTATCTAGTCTGTCACTCCTTCCTGCTAACAGCACTACTTCAATTTTCAAACAGTCAAAACATCTGACATTTTAAAATTTGTAGAAGGAAGCATAAACCTAATTGTACAAAATGCAGAATGTTACTTGTGCATGAATGTTAATGGAATTGTTGCCATTTTTTAAATAGTTTCTATTGGAAAATCAGTATAGAAGAAGGGGACTTCTTTCATGAAAGAGAAGACACTCAACCACATTGAAAAACAGATAGGAAGTTCAATATTGTTGCTCGTAGGAGGCAGTTGTCAGTAATATACAGTATCATTCAGAACCATGCATCCAATTGGCTAGTTCACTATTTCTTGGATTGATTTATTTCTCCTATTTGTATTCCATTTTTCTTCTATGGAGTTATCCCATTTTCTATTCATAACAACCCTGCAACGTAAGCCAAGGATGGGAAAGCTACTGACTTATGGCTTACTTATATGAATGAGCAGGAACATAAACTCAGATCTTGTGCAAATGCTGTAATCTAGCTACTACATGTTGCCAGATTTCCAACAATCTGCTGTACTAGATTGTTATTACCATCCCCATTGCCTGTTCACTCTTCCTAAGGCCATCAAAGAGAATGGTAGTCTCTTTTGGCCCCTGTTATAGCAGATCATTGCACTTGATCTGGGAATCAAGCAATATTCATATTGCTTGAACATGTCTTTCTTCTTACAGTGATCTATCCTAACTGACATTCAGGGACTGCAAGATGGCAATAGGTTGGATCCAGATTTATTTATTTTGAAAGCAGAGTCATTGAAATGAATGAAACTTAAGCTAGTCCTGACCTATTTGTCTATATCAACTTTAGATATGACTAAGTCTGGATCCTATTGGTGGCTCTGTTACACCCCAAAGTAATCCTAAGAGAGAACCCCTAAAATTGGCTTGGTTCCTCCAAACTGGATATTGGTTAGCAAAGGTCAGTTTCAGTTAAAACAGAATTGGTTTTGAATTGGAAATTCCTAAAAACAATACCGCCCCTCTCTGCTGTATGGGAACGTAGACAATGTCCTTTATGCTAAAAGACTGACCTATTGTTCTGAGTCACGTATCTCTAGGCAGACACAATAGACTCGCTCCTGGACACTGTCACAGCCCCAAGCTACATTGATGAACTGTGCGAAGCTAGACAATCAAAGCCTATCAATTCAGAATTTTAAACCTATCATGCACCTGGACTTCCCAGTAAGAAACAATACTGAAGAGGGGTCATGGTATTTGCTTAACATTATGTTCCTCACTTATCACCCATTAACGATACTTTGCTAGCCGATACATGGCCTGAGGACAGAAATTGGCTATAAATATTCCCCACTTTTAGAGCCTCTTTGGAGAGCCTCCTAGACCAGACAGAAGGGCCCATTTTGCTGCTACCGAAGCCTCCCATCCAAGCCTCTCAGATGCTGCTGAGACCCAAATGCAACTCACATCCCCACTCCTCCGTGAGACCCCGCTGCTGCCATCCGTCCAGCCCAGGATCCAGCCTCCCCTTGGTGCTTTACACCGAGCCTGCACTAATCTTCTCTTTCTCCAGGATGTCTAGACTAAGGTCTGTATGCCTTCTCTCCCAATTGGTTGCTTATTTCCAACTTTATTTCTGTAGCCCTTGTAAGATTGCAAGAATATTTGATAACGTGTGTATGTGACTCCCTCCGTTAGTTTTTTTAAATAAAACCATTTTAGATTGTTCCTCTGACTCTTTTGTGGTTCTGACCCTGTAGACATAGGGTTGAAGATCCCTTACCCTGACCTCTTGCAAGTTTTGCTGGGTAGCTCAGCTAATTCCTTAATTTTTAAAGCCTGGTTTGGGTGTCCTCAAGATATCCCCAGTTTTCAGGGTAACAGCTCCAATTGCAGTAGGGCAGTGACTCCATGTGAATTTCAGTCCAAACTTGAAAAGACCTAGTCAAGGTACAGAACTGTTTGAGGGCTGGGATTCAGCACCCTGGACATCATCTTGAAAGTATGAAATAATATCTGGAGCAGATTCATTCCCCCCCCCCGCCCCAACACATGAGCTACCAGCTGCCACTGTCCACTGTCTTCATAGAACAGTAAGAACAAACTTTAGATTAGGAAATAATGTCATTTTTCTTTCTAGCAAATATGTTAAAAGCCAAGTATTTGATTTTTCCCCCCAAAAATAGTGTTAGCAATCATACCTTATTTTTGTTCACACACCATGGAATGTAGATGTGATACAGTATTTGGCACTTCTTTATGGATATCAAACCAACCTTCCATGAGCAAAATTAAATTGGTAGCCTACTACAACTGAAGACATGCTGTAAGGGCAATACCACTCTGTCTCTAATCTCATTTTAGAATCAATCTGTCTGTCTGTCTGTCTGTTTATCTATCTCAATTTATACTGCTCCTTTCTCCCAGCATGGGACTGAAAGCAGCTTATAATACAATCTTATCTTACACAAGTTAAAAAACCCCAACAACAATTCTATTTAAAAAGCACATGTTTAAAAGCAAGTTTTTAAAAATACATTTAAAAATAACTGAAGATAAAAACACAGCATACCACTTTCAACCACCCTACTACCATATGATTAAAAAATCAAAGGCTTGCCTAAATAGAAAGGTTTTAGCCTGCTGACAGAAAGAGAAAAGGGAGAGACGACAAACTTAATATACTATGGAAGGGAAAAAGAACTTTTGAGTCATGTTAATGAAGGCTGAGCTGGGTCTTGATTTGCTTCCTACCCACTCATACTGATCAGTATTTGGAAGAGGAGAACCCGTGAGTTTGTACTGTTGTGGAGCCAGCTACTGGTCCCAGTTCAAAGTAAAGTCTGTCAGGCGGCAGAGGCAATAGCAGCTACAGATATAAGCAGAAGCTTACCTGTCAGGTACAGTCCTTGGGGTTCAAGCAGTAAAGGTCAACCCAGTAAGGCAATAAGTCCTAGGGAGCAACAAGGGTGTGGTCAACAATCAATCCAAGGGAGCAACAAGTGGTGTGGTCAACAATGAAGCAAGGCTCATGGCTGTTTGGAAACATGAGCCAAGAATCAGGAGATGAGAGGGTTGCTTTCTCAAGAAAGATTAGTTGTCAACAACTACTTTGCTGAGGGAGTGTTGGCCTATTTATGGTCTGGTAGCCTACCTCAGCTGTTGCTTGATTAATGAGCATCTCATACTTAAATGCTCTGAGCACCATAAAGCTTTCCTTTGTGCTAGGTCTTGTTGAGTTTATGTCTGTGTGCTGTGCAGGGTCCCTGCCTGCCTCAAGCACTGACATGTCCCCCTGTCCTTCTACTTCACTGCCTGTCTCAAGAGTCTGGTCCTGGGACCAAGGTATGACAAAGTTCACATAAAGTCTACTGCTAACTCTAGACTAGTTTACCTTAAGTTGTTTTTTGTCTGTGACAACATAACTTCATCCCAATGAGTGTCGGAGCATGCTTACTTGTACTTTCTGAACCATAATTACCTCCAGGCCGGCATAACACAAACCACCAGAGAAACAAGCCAGATAATTAGGACAATTCTTTGGAATAGGGAGGTAAAAAAAAAGGCTATTCCACTAGGCCAATCAGAAGTAACTTTAAAAAATTCTATACAGTCCTTGAAATGACAACTAGTGAAAGTCTGTAGTGTTGAGTGGCAGTGTAGGTGCAGAGCCAAAAAGGGAGAGCCAAGAGAGCTTCAAAAATGGCATCAATGCATTAGGTACCCTAAGAGGAAATGTGCAGACCCAAAAGGGGCTTCAAAAAGCCACATGATATTCTATAATCCCACTGACACCACCTCTCACAAGACTCAGAATTTCTGAGAAACTAGAGGTTCCCTGTGAAGCTTCGCTTTGTGTCCCAAAGGGAGGAGGGGCAAAACCATTTCCCACTTAATGCCAGAGGAACAAACCTCCCAGTAAAATTCACAGTCGACTTGATTTATCCCCTAAGAGCTGCTAAAACTGCAGTAAAGATTTAGAAAATAGCTAGTGCAGTCAGCTTATACTAGGAAAGATGATGAATGTAAGTTTAAAAACGTTTTTAAAGAAATAAAATATGCAGTCTTTCCTTAGCATTCCTCATGAAATCCCACAGAGAAATGGCATGTTGCATTGTCCTTTAAGGTCCACCAGAGCATGAAATCAATGTCACCAGTCCAACAAGGTAGCACAAAACAGTTTTTCAAATGTATGCCATCAGTGGTTCTCTGGCACCACCATTCATAATTTCATGGGCTTTTCTTTTCTCAGTGATCTCCTATTAAGGTAAATGCTCCGTAGTGCCACTGAGATGACATCTCTGCTACTGTCAGGCCTAATATTAGCCTTTCCAGCTGTATCTTAAATTACAGGTGCATGCAAGTACATTATACTTTCTCCCCTATTTTGTTTCCAGTCAAGCAGATTAATGACATTTGCAAGATTCTCACATCTGAAGTGCCTCAGAGAGCTATATTTTCCTCTATCCATTTCCATACCTAGGAAAAGAGGAGTAGGAGGCACAATCAGGGTTGAGAGTGTTCAGAATCGACTTGAATTCAAAAGAAAATTCATTGTATTGAGTTTTCCTTCTTCTCAGGTTTGTATGTGTAGGTTGTTACATTTAAAGTGAAAAATATGTCATTAAAACCATTAAAATTTCAAAGTCTTATTTTAGAAAACTACACAAAAATAAGTCAGACTGTCTTAGTAACTGCTTAATTGATCCAACTAATCAATTACATGTCCTTCTTTTATTACATTATAAGGTCTATTTAATTGGGCATATTTTCTACAATGGCCCCCACAGCATCTCCATTAGATAAGGATCCTTTCTAGTGGCTCAGCCTCTCCTCACTTTCACCTGATATTCTTTCCTGATAGAAGGGGTGATTCAATGAAAGAACAGCAGGCAATCCCTTCATGCTGCACTTAGTCCCACAGTCATGAAAAATAAAGTACCTGTCCTCTAAAAATGTTGGATCACATAGGATTCAAAACATAAGTCCAACAGAAGATATGTCTCACACACAAAGAATCATGGGAGTTGGAGGGTGAGGGAACCTTTTGGGTTGGCCAGCAGATTTTCCTTCTTTCTAACTCCACTCTGCAGCACATACCATCAGGAAATGTACCCACAATCCGGGATGCCTTTGGGTCATTAGTCAAAGCATCTTAGGAAGATTCACCAGCTTGCACTTTGAGTAGAGATACCATTTGATTCTTTTCAGCCCTGCTTTGAATGGAGAAGGCAGAAGAGTGAAGTACTCTCTCCATTTCTGCACTACACTGTTATAGTGCTAATATTCAACTTTCAATATCTTGTGGAATTCTGAGATTTGTAGTTTATTGAAGCCAAAGAGCTCTCTGGCTGAGAATTCTAAATGCTTCTCCCTAAACCGCAAATCCCAGGATTCCATAGGATGTTGAAAGTAGGGAACAATATCACTGTTAACAGTATAGTGGTGCTTGTCACTATTTTGAGGAGCCAACTGAACACCAGCCTAGGGAATCTCTAGCTCCTGGCAGGGTGCAAAGCTACTTTTGCTCCTCCTCTAACTTCCTCAAGTAGCAAAACCAGACGAGGTAGGAGTAAAATCAGAGCACATTTAACTCCTGGAAGTGTCAACTGAGTGCATGTCCAGTTTTATGTACCACTCACCACTCTGATTGGGAGAATCAGAGAAGTACAAACTCCATGCTTTTCTTTATGACTGGTGGTAGTGGGCATTCCTCCCCCATGGTCCCTTGTATTATGGGAAGCCTTCGTGAGGGGAAGGTGGTGGGTCAAAAGCTTTGGGTGAGTGATTTCTTTAGTCTTGGCAGTCAACTTGCAACAGGCTCTCAAGATAAAACTAAAGAAGAGGAACTTAAGTAGGTACATTTTCTTGCATGTGACACATCACTTATTTTCTTCAAAGAGCCTACTCCCTCTTATCTGTAGTCAAGGATAGCTTGTGGTCTGGCACAAGAGAGTGCCTTCTTCTATCACAAGCAGCTGGAGATTTCTGTCATAGTCCAATCTGTTAGTTTCAAAGTGGCACAACACTGTTGTTTTTGCTGCAAATGCTAGCATAAACATCCCAGTGGAAACACAGAAAATTTAGGAGCTAAGTTTCCAAAACTTCAGAATGTTTGTAATTCAAGGCCATTTCTGAACAGGCTTAAAGAAATGGTGCAGAGCATCCTCCAGAGAGGACGTCTGCACCTGGGAGCGGACTGGGTTGGACCTACTTACTGTAGATCCGCACCTCAGCCAGCTCCTGAACGACCCAAAGTGGTTGTCCAGTGTGCTTTTGAAAGACCACTTGAAAGAGGTCTTTCAAAAACATGGAGCATGCCACTCCGTGCCCGCGCTCCTGTGCAGATTTGCAGGCTCGCACCCAGTGCGAGCCTGCGATCTGCAGGGGGCAGGCTTTGGGCTGGCGAGCTTCAGCGGTTGCCGGAGAGCCTCCACCAACTGGAAGCCACCATTTTCGTCCTCGGAGCAGTGTGGAGCAGTGGCCATGCACTGCTCCGGACCAGCCTGGACCCAAGCATCAAGCCCAAAGGTCTGGTAAGTACTGGCACGGGGCAATTCCCTTGTCTCGTGCGGAAATGACCTAAGGTTAAATTAAGGTTAGGGTTAGTTTAAGGTTAGGGTTAGTATTAATATGTTTAGTAATAGGATCATGTTTAGCAACAGCAATAGGTTAAATATAGTTGAAAAGGACAGAGTTAAAATGTAACAAAAATATATAAGCAATATGATATATAATACGTGGAATACGTATATGATGATAAAGGACCTGGAAAGAAATAATAATGTAAGCTATTTTGTTGTAATGTTTTCTTTTTCACTTTTATGATAATCATGTGGTGTTATGTTTTGTCTGTTTTTCTTTTATAATTAATAAAAATAAAAAAATGAAAATGAAAAATGTTTGTAATTATATTTACATTCTACTGTCTGCTTAGAGTGTCTCTAAGCAAGCAAAAGAAATAAAGAAAAAAAGTATTTTGTAAGTCTTAGTCACTTCAAAAAATGATAAGTTTATTTGCATAAACATTAAACTTTAAATCTTGGGTAATTATCACAGAAGCTTGTAAGCTCTACTGTGTGAATTAGAATTAGGGAAGGTTTAGGTATAAGATAATAAGCGAATGATATGTGGAAAAATATATACATCGTACTTTTGAAGGAATTCTGTAGTCTATTTAAAATGACAAAATATTTTAAGCATACTGACAACTACTGAACTATTGTACTAAAAATAAGAGGGCTGCATCAAATGCCAAAATCATTTCTGAAAGGGTGGATGGGGATAGAAGGAGACAATTGTGTCAGACTATCATTTTATAAATGTTGCAATTATAAAGGCTTTCAAAAGTCCATTTTTTTAAAGGTCTTCCTGCTCTTGACCAACACTTTCTTCCTTTTTACATTAGAAGCAAACAAAAAGCTATAATTTTGCGTTACTGAAGAGTTAGTGCACTTGGGGTGCCACAGAGTTCTGTCCTGGCCCCAGTGCTATTCAACATCTTTATCAATGACTTGGATGAAGAAGTGGAGGGCATGCTGATCAAATTTGCAGATGACATCAAGTTGGGAGGGGTTGCTAATACATCAGAGGACAGGATCAAAATTCAAAATGACCTTGACAGATTGGAGAGCTGGGCCACAGCTAACAAAATGAATTTCAACAGAGAGAAATGTAAGGTCCTACACCTAGGCAGAAAAAAAATGGAATGCACAAAAATAGGATGGGGGACGTGTGGCTGGATAACAGTATATGTGAAAGAGATCTAAGAGTCTTGGTGGACCACAAGCTGAACATGAGTCAGCACTGTAATACAGCAGCCAAGAAAGCCAATGCGATTCTTGGTTGCATCAGTAGAAGTATGGTGTCTGGATCAAAGGAGGTAATAGTACCACTCTATTCTGCTTTGGTCAGGCCTCTTTTGCAATACTGTGTTCAGTTCTAGGAACCTCATTTCAAGAAGGATATTGACAAGCTGGAACATGTCCAGAGGAAGGTGAACAAAATGGTGAAAGGTCTGGAAGCCATGCCCTATGAGCAGCATCTTAGGGAGTTGGGTATGTTTAGTATGCAGAAGAGAAGGTTAACAGGGGACATGATAGCTATGTTTAAATATTTGAAGGGATGTCATGTTGAGGAGGGAGTGGGCTTGTTTTCTGCTGCTTCTGAGACTAGGATAAGGAGCAATGGATTCAAACCAAAAGAAAAGAGATTCTACCTAAACCTCAGGAAGAACTTCCTGATGATCAGAGCTGTCTGCCAGTGGAATATGCTGCCTCAGAGTGTGATGGAGTCTCTTTCTTTGGAGGTTTTTAAACAGAGGCTGGATGACCACCTGTTGGGAGTGCTTTGATGTGGGTTCCTGCATGGCAGGGAGTTGGACTGGATGGCCCCTGTGGTCTCTTCCAACTCTATGATTCTATGATTCTAATGTATAAGAAAATAAGTTGTGATCTGTACTTAAAACGTTGCCTCCATCATGAATTTACTGACTCTTTGTTGGTCACTCAGTGTTCCCCTAGCATCAACTTTACATTGACAATATAATTGTAAATTGTACAGCCTACCTTATAAGGCTGTTGTAAAGGTCACGGAGACAACATATGCCAAATACTTAAGCACTTTAGGGTTGTCTGTCATTGTATGTCATCAAATATTTGCATTAGGGATATGCCTTCGTAGGCCATTTCTGCACTAGCCTGTTATAGCACTATCATTTCACTTTCATCCTCCCATGGAATCTTGGGGTTTGCAGTTTAGGGAGGGGCCTCAGCGGTCCCTCCCTAAACTGCAAACCCCAGGATTCCATAGGAAGTTGAAAGTGGAATCATAGCACTATAACAGGCTAGTGTGGAAATGGCCATAGTCAAGTTGTATAGTCTCAGTTTTGGTTATACAAAATGCACCATGCACAATATATTAAAATGCATAAATGATACAAAAATCATTATCTACCAGATTTCATAATAAAGCAAAAAATAGAAAACAAAAACAAAAAACAACTGCATGTCATCTTAGAATTGGTTGTATTGGAAGCCAGCAAGCAATAGCCACTTTTTATGAATCTCTCAGTATTTTTCATCTTTCAAAAAGTAAATAAGCTTAATCTTTTAGGTTGACATATTACTAACTGTGGCCTAGATATCTTAAAGACACCAGATCCTATCTGATCTTGGAAGCTAAACAGAGCCAGTCCTAGTTAGTACTTGTATGGAAAACCACCAACAAAATACCAGGTACTGAAGGCTATATTTCGGAGGAAGGAACTGGCAAAACCAACTCTCAGTACTTCCTGGAAAATCATAAGGTTGCCTTAAGTTGGGATGTGACTTGAAAGTATACACATACACCTAAACGAAGGTCCATTAAAATCAACAGCACTTCAGACACTATTATTTTTGCAGTACAGAAGAGCCTCCTTGATTGTAAGACATGTGCTGTACTATTTTCAATGTATAAATATTTATTAAGTGTTGGCAGACTTCCAGCCTCCATGAACTGCTGATGTAGCACATGCTCCAATCAGAAAAAATTAAAATCTTAATTTTTCTTCTGATGAAGTTAGATATGCCAACATACCTCTGGGTGCACTGCGCCTCTTACACATGCATATGCTGTCTTCAGAGATCTCAGAATGAATGACATCTTCTAGGATTGTACAGCTTGTTTCGTATCAAATAAGAATGTAAGATACATTGTAATTCTCTGCATACTGATTTAGAAGAAAGATCTGCTAATTTCAATGGAATTTACTCTCAGATATGCTAACAGGATAGCAGATTGCCACTGGTCATAGCTTTAGTCCAAAATTCTAGTTGTCCAAAACATCATTTTTTCACAAGCCCCTTTTACACGCTAGTTACTTGTGCATGTAATTGTCTGTTCTAATTGACTGTTCTATACAAGTGTTAATATATTGTTTGCTGTGCTTTTTTAGAATGTTGTGGGAAGGAACAAAGCCTGTTCTGCTTGTTTCTGCTTGTGTTATGAGGTAGTTTTAGTGAAGCCCTCAACAGTGCTGAACGTAGGTCAGGAAATGTCTGTAACCAAAGGAACCAAAGCGTCCAGTTCATGACCATGTGGAAGAAACAATACCGGACAACAATAGCTCCGGACAACAATAGCAGAGGAAGGGATGCATGGATCTGTCAGCTTTGCTTTTTCACACTTCTGAAATTTCTAAATCAGCAGGCATCCTTCCCGCTTATAAAGTTTTTGTTTAAACTCTGCAACAAAAACAGGAGTGTGTCCCTATTGGTTCTGCTGGATCTCTCAGCAGCTTTTGATACTATGGAGCATGGTATCTTTATAGGTCAGCTTTCTGAGTTAGGGCTTAGAGATACTGTTCTTCAGTGACTCCATTCTTTCTTGGAGGGGCGCTGTCAGAGGATGGTGCTGGGGGATTCCTGCTCAACTCCTTGGTCATGGGCCTGTGGAATCTCTCAGGGTTCTTTCATTTGAGATGGATACATTTAATAGAAGAGAATGAATGCTGAAAGAGTTAATAGGATCTTGCAGAAAATGTTAATTTCTGGTGACTTTTTTCTTCTGCATGATTTTAAGCATCTCAGCCTGATGAACAAACCAGTGAAGTTTCAAAAGCTTCCCTAATGTATTTTAATGCTTTGGAGTTGGCCTAATAAAGATATTGCTGCCTATAGCTTTTGGAATGTGTTGTATTTTGTCTAAAAAATGTTTCTTTTAAGGAAATGCAATAGTTGTAGGTAAAGAAAAATTGTATAAGTCATGTAATGTTTTTATTTTGTCTTGAGTGATAGATGTAATAATCTAAGACAGGACAATAGAAAATGTGCGAAAATATGTTAGTTACAAAAGGAACTGAAATTCCTTGTAAAGTGGAAAATGGGCACTCGACTGACAAGTAATTAAGGGAAACATGGAATGCATTATTGGTACTGTTGGTTATTTGTTTGGTTAGAGTTAAGGAACTGAGAGAGAGAAAAATAATCTCCTTCTGACACTCAACTAAATTTGTTTGTTTCCTTGAGGAATAGATGTGATGGTCAGAGCATTTCCCTGAATTTTCTGTATGAATGAATATTGTATCTCGTCCTCTTCCTCTTTCTCTCTTTCTGCTTCTCCTCCTTCTCCTGGTTCATTTCTAATGGAAAAGAAATTGGTTAAGGGGACTCCTAAAGGAGGCTTTAAGATGGTGTTTCCTTCTAGGCAGGTGCAGAACAAGGCCTTCATCTTAGGGCTCCTGAAGCAGGGATGTAGGTTTGAGGTGTTGTTGTGCTAATATTGTGATGTGAAACAGAGGGACAGGGCAATCTGAGGTATAACCTGGGGCTGGTCTCCTCTCGTATTCCAACATGTTTCATTTTGCTCAATCCAACCCACACTTGCTTACGGTCATGCTTCTCTGGCTGACTTCTGTGGGTTTCAGTAGAAACCATTGCCTTCTGTGCCTTCTAATTGAATTTAATTGTGCTTTAACTTTTGTATTAGATTCTATTTAACTTTTGTAATTGTATTTAATACTTGTATTAAATTGTACTATATTTTTTTAGATGGTCTTTGCTACCTTGAATCCCAGGATGGAAGAAAGAATAATAAATAAGATAATAAATAAATACATAAATAAATTCATTCTATGGTGAAATCAAGTTTTTCCTCCCATCTGCCCTGCACTGAGGCATGTAGGGAACTATGGAAAAATTGGCTGTGGTGGTTCTGTTCAAATAAACAGTCTTAGCAGTGTGTGTGTGGGTACTTTCCATCTGATGCTTTGATCAAAAATCTGACACTGAGGATTCCCAGCACAGAAGGAATCCCCACTGTTATCTCCAATTTGTGACTAGAGAAAAGAGTGGGGATTCCTTTTCCACTGTCCTCTAGATCAGTGGTTCTCAGCCTTCCTAATGCCGTGACCCTTTAATACAGTTCCTCATGTTGTAGTGACCCCCAACCATAAAATTATTTATTTATTATTTACAATGCTTCCCCCCCGGCAAAGGCTGCCTCGCTGGACAGGAACGGGATGGGCGGGCAGGGAGGGAAAGAGGAGCCATGCGTCTCCCCCGGGAAAAAACTCTGAGAACCCCCCCGGGCTCTGTTTCTGCTTCGCTCTCATTTCCGCTGGGGGGGGGCAGCGTGGGAAAAGTTTCCAGAGTGTCTACCCTGGCTGGGAGGGGAGGAATCCCAGTGCCTTTGTCTTTTGTACTGGGTGCAGATCGCCCCCCTGGAAAAGCGCTACCTTGCACCCCACGGCACTTCTTCAGCGTCCCCCTCCGTGGCGAGTGGGGCAGGGCCCGTGATGATGAGGGGGCCTGCCCCCCATGCTGCCGCCACCCCCACAATCTGGCCCATCAGATGGGAGGTTCTCCCAGTAGTGGAGAAGGGGAGCGATTTCAGTCCCTTCTGAACAGGGAGCAGGAGGACACGAGCGCATGGCTCACGCTTGCGCAACACCATTCCTGCTGTGGCAACGCTATGGCCACACGTGCTCCCACCAAAGGGGGCAAGAGGACGTGAGCGTATGGCTCGCACTTGCACACCACCACTCCTGGGCCTTTTCCGCACATTATCTTATTGCAGAGGTGGGGGGTGCCATTTGCGCAAGCAGGTTCTTGCGCGACGTGCTCTCTTCGCTGCTCCTTCATCCCGCAGCTGGCTTCCTGGTCATGTGACCACCCCCTTCCTCCCCCAGCGCAGCCTACAGCTCCCAGGCTGCACTGTGGAAGGAAGGGGCGGGGCGGTCGCCCAACCAGGAAACCAGCTGCGAAGAGAGCACCTTGCACAAGTGGTGGTGGTGCACAAGTGAGAGCCACGCGCTTGCGTCCTCCTGCCCCGTTTGGTGGGAACGCGTGTGGCCACATGCGCTCCCACCAAAGGGGGCAGGAGGACATGAGCACATGGCTCTCACTTGTGCACCACCACCGAGGAGAGAATGGAGCCTAAGACCATTGGAAATATTTATTTTCCGATGGTCTTAGGCGACCCCTGTGAAAGGGTAATTTGACCCCCAAAGGGGTCACGACCCACAGTTTGAGAACTGCTGCTCTAGATCTACAATTGCCAGGGCTTGGGGATAAGGGAACACAAACAGCCTCTGCAAGTTGGAATCTAAAACTTCTATGTAGAGATGGGGAAAAGATTGAAAAATGTGAAAAAATGGTTGGAAAATGGCTTTCTCAGGCATAGTGGAAAATCCTAGGTGACTGTGAGAGTTCCAGATGAATGAGAATCTTTGCAGTTCAGGCTTTGTTCCATGAAAAAAATGACCTTTTTTTGGTGTGCGTATGGAGAAAATGGCATTTTTATTTTCTGCATGGAAAATGCTGTTTTATATGCAGAAAATGGCAACTTATTTTTGGTCAGAAAATGCCATTTTCTGTGCAAAAATATTACATGTGGGAGGGGTGACACAGAAGTAGCCCTGAACTACAAATACAATTGGCTCTCCACATTCACTAGAGTTAGGGACGCAGTACCCTCACAAAAGAGGAAAAATCACAAATATCAAAAGGCACATGTGTGTCTATGGGAAGGGGGCTGATGCATGGTGGGGAGAACAGCATTCAAGCCAGATCAGGAAAGGAAGGTTGTGGGGTAGACATCAGGAGAGAGTTTCTGGTACTGACAAATTGGGCAGTGAGTCATAATTAGCTGGCCAGGCAGCACTGGTAGAGAAGGAGAAGGATCAGAGGTAGGTTTTTAGCGGTCTCTGCAGCCTGATTAGAGCCACTGAATAGGAAGATTCTCCAGAAAAGAAGGGCCTTAGATGGGGGGGGGAGGCAGGTGTTGAAGAAACTCTCAAATAATCAAATCCATGGAAGTCAAACATGCAAATGTAGAGGGCTAGCTATAGTCCCCCAAAACTGTGCAGTTTCAATGACTTTCCCAGATTAAGGAGAAAAAGTGGTAAAAATATTCATTCTTATCTAAGAGAATCGAAATGTACGTAGATGTCCAACACTGCTTCTGTGCCTGAGATTAGGCCTTGAAATCAGTTATCCATCCCTCTGTCTAACTGATATGAGTCACTCTGTAATACAAGAGTTATGGGACTATCTGCAAAATCTTTTTATATGTATCATCCAAAGAACATGCAATTGGAGTTTTGGGATATTTTATACATATTGATATTTATTTGGGGATGGTTAGGAGAAGCAGCTTTAGGAATTGGTAATTTGAAGCGAAAAATAGAGCATTATCACTTCACACTGTCAAATTTCCATAACTACCTCCTTCCCACCATTGATCAACAAATGAGAGTTTGGAAGATATTATGTAGAAGAAATTTGCTTTTGGAATACCAAAGAAGAAAAAAAGTAAATACTGCTGAACTGATGAGAAAAAGCAACAAACAGCTGACAATGCTGCTTTTCTTTTACCACTTTTAAATCTTTTCCCCCTACTTCAGAAGAGTGGTTGATTGATTGATAGTGATATTGGCACTGCCACATTTTCCTGAGTGTGAAAATTAAATCCATTTCATTATCAAGATTTATGAAAAACATGAAGTTAAGGGACTTCTTAGATAAAGTAAAACATATTTTAAATGACTATTATCAAAAGTTACTCTAGCTTCAGAAAATGCCGAAGCATCCATTTTTATTCCAAAATGTTTTTTTATGGTTAACGTGTCAGATCAAAAGTCTGGAAAGTTTCCATAATCTTTACAACTGACATTCTTTTCTGTTCTTTGTAAATGAGTAATGCTCATTACAAGATAATTAAGTATAACTTTCTTACCCATTCAGATTTGGTTAGTATATAAGAGCTTGGGCAGTTTACAGCATCAATAGAAGTTCCTTCCATCTGCTGTCGATGAATATGAATAGGGGTGGAAGATGAATAGCACATTTTATTCTAAATGATGTATATTTCTTTGAACATGTCATGTACTGGATAATCTGCAAGCCACAAACTTCACTCTGAAGTAGACGGTAGTTTTTATTTGTAGGAAATGCGGACAACACAGCATATTTCTTCTAAAGTTGCTGAGACTAAAGCAGACGTGGAGCTCACACCTTACACAGACAAAATTCCAAATGTTAGGTGTGCAAAGTTGTGATTGGAGAGGATCACTAAATCTAGCATCACCCCCTTCTTCTGACAGTTCCCAGATCCATTTTTTGGTTCTCACTTCTCATCCTTGAGACAGGCACATATTTCTTGCTTCTTATCTTAGACACACCAAGTTCTCAAAATATTGGCTTTGACACTTCTGTTTTCGTCTGCTTTAATCGTCCCCCCTCACCAGATACATTGTAACAATAGGCAATAAAACAATTAACCAATTGATACTTTGCAATAATACAGGCAGGCTCCAAACAGATGCATTGTTGCAATTATTAATTAGCTCTGGATACTTTGTAGTGAACAACTAAGCTTAGGAAGGTCAACAGCAGTATTTCTACATTGACTACAATACATTATTTCAATGCACATCCAGCAAACCAACATAGGACAGGAGCTCCTGACAAAACAGTATCAGGGAGCCTTTACATACAGGATATACATCTTCCCCATTGATCTGTCAAATAATGTCCATAGCACAGCCTTGATTCTGTTTCACTGATTTTCTTCTAGCATTCCTGCCCAATCTTTTCTTCATTTTCTTCTTTGGTTACCTGTCACATTACACACTCAGAGCACTATAGTTTCACTTTAACTGCTTTGATGGCATTATATGGAATCCTGAGATTTGCAATTTAGGAAGGGGTGTTTAGATTTTTCAGCCAGATAGTTATTGTACCTTCCCAAATTACATGCCTCAGATTCCATAGGATGTTGCCATGGTAATTGAAAATTGAATCAAAGACCACAATTCTGCATCATCAGACAGAGCTATGACAGTAGAGCTATATTGTCATAGATACTTCTGTTGATGCTACCAGCAAAAAAACAAAACGAAAAACAAAACCCTACCTCATAGTGCAGGCAGCACCCCATCTGAAAGGTTTCCAAGGTGCTGCATATTATGGCACTGAAAAATGATGACCACAAGACTTTCCTTGTCAGGCGGCACATTGGGACAGACAGCTGGAGACATCGCATGGTGTAGTGGTTAAAGTGCTGGACTAGGGTTCAAATAACCACTCAGCTATGGAAAAACACTGGATGACCTTGGGCAGGTCACAGGTCTCAGCCTCAGAGGAAGGCAATGGCAAACTTCTTCTGAACAAATCTTGCTGAGAAAATCCTATAATAGGTTCACCTAAGTCAGAAATAGGTTGAGGACACTGAAAAACACAACTTCAGACCCAAGGATTCCAGTTAAAGTGGAATCATAGCACTATAATTATGTCATGTGAAAGGGTCCAAGCAAAATTCTTTTCTGCCTCGCACAGATAATTGTTGTGCACAGAATGTCCAAAGTTGACAAAGCCCTTATTCCCATTTAGAATAAAGAAGTGAGACCCAGGGTACGTTTCAACATTTAATTCTTGTGGAGTGCAGGTACAGCTAGTGCTTCCTTTGTCATGGGGCAGCACTCCAGCCTCAGATGTATAGTTACCTCCACCAGATGTTAGCATCTCTCTCAGGTGTTATTCGACGTCAGAAATACCCATTTCCTATGCAGAAAATACTGCAATTGGAAACATTCCATACAAAATTCACATGTGGTTGATTTGCGCTGAAAATAGTTTTTTCTGCACATAAAATAATATCTGCATCCTGCACTGAAAATGCTAGTTTTAGTGCAAAACTACTACACACACATTATTTACAGAATACGTCCTAAACAGCAAATAAGCTTCAAAAATTGTGTGGTTTTTGAAGTCTTTGTAGCTGGAAGAAAATTACTATAATTACTTGTTATTTGCTTCAAGAAGAAGATTAGTGATGAATTATATCCCTACATGGAAGTAACTAGTAATCAATTCTCTTTTCAACAATGGAAGTATAACTACATTATATTACAATTGTAACTTGAGGAATGTATAATATGACTTTTTGGTTATAGAATTATAACTTTCAGTTACTTCTACTATTATAAGTTTGCAGCTTCACTAACACATGGATTAGAAATCTCATAAGTTTCAAGTGTTGGTTCATCCTGTGAAGTTGTGTTGAGGTGTCAGTGAGCTGGCCAGAAGAGATTCCATTTTGAATTGTAGGCCAGCAGCATGTAGGATTCAAATTTCTTTTTAAAATAAAGCTTTTAAATGGAACTTTGTTATTTTAAAGAAGCAAGAAGGTATGGAGTTATTTTAAAATTTATAACTGTAATGTAATTAACTACTTTCCCTTTGAAGTGATAGATGCCACTCATTGCAATTTAAAATAAGTTTGTATTCTCTTTCTTAGGAACACTCAATAGATATATAGTTCATTGTCCAAAGTTGTTATGCACCTTCCTCTTTAATTAATCTATTTTTTTAACAGTGTCTAGTATCTCAGTGCATGTAGAAGTGTTCAAAGACCTTTTCTTCCCCAGACTGCATGAAGAGAAAATCCAATTAAAGTAATAAAACACTAGCTTTCCATATGATGGATAACCTGCTAGCTCCCTCATTCCTTATTCTAGTTCTTGTTCTTGATCTTGACAAACAATAAGACAAAAATGTGTCTTAATTTGGAGCACAACCAGAAGAAGAGAGTAATGAAACTGCTGCCATAATTCTATTGCAAGCTTTTTACTATGCTTCATCACTTCCTGAGCTGTCCTCTTGCATTCATAATGTCTTGGAACTCTTACAGTGCAGTCTTAAGTATGTTTACTCAGAAGCAAGTCTTGCTGAATTTAATAGAGTTTACTTTCCAGATGTGTATTTCAGACTGCAGATTTAATGTTACTGAAAAGCTGCCTAACATTAATTATGTTTTGGTCTGTAGGAACAATAAATTACTGCATAGGAATACTGTATTAATGGCAATATATATATGTATATGTGTGTGTGTGTGTGTGTGTGTGTGTGTGCGTGCAGGTTTGTACCTATATGTATATATATGTGCAGGTCTGTACTATTCATTTCAAAACTAAACTTAGGACTTAGGACAGCTGCTTTATACTGAGTCAAACGATTTGTCCATCTAGCTGAGTATTGTCAACACTGTCTGATTGGCTCCTGCTCTGCAAGGTTGCAGACAGGCTTTGTTCCTAGCCCTACCTGGTGATCCCTGGAATTCAGTGTTGGTTTCCTATTGAGATACTAACCAGACTCAGCCCTTCTTAACTTCTGAAATCATATGAAAATGAATTTGTTCAAAGTAGTTGTGGTGACTCTGTGTCACATCACATATCATTCGGGTTCTGTATCACTGGTGGGTCCTCTGTATGGGTTCCTGTGTCTCTTGCTATGGATGAGGAGGAGGGTGAAATTGGATCAGTAGGGATGCAGTTGCTTCTAGCTGATCTGGGATGGGGGTGGATGTAGAGCTTTATAGGCTCTTGACTTGCTCCTTAAATCAGTGTTGTGGAGTTGGCATTGGACTGTGTGTGAGGAATCTTAGCTGAAATAAAGATGTCTTTTCTGCCTCAAGTTTATTTATGATTACTGAGGGCTGCTTTCCAAGGATTGGGCCTTTGAGGAATACAAGCAAATTCTGGTGGTACTGAGAATGGCCATCATACAATATTTGTTGAACTGAGAGCAGTTGAGTGATAAAGTGAGAGCAAGTGAAAAGAGATGAAGTCACTTTTCTCATTCCACACCACAAGCTTATTGTGAAGGGTAAATATACACATATATATCATTTTGCCCATCTTGTGTTAGTTACTACTCTTAAACCTTGACCTCTTGTGGTATACTGTGATGGGGATCTATCAAACAGTGTGAGTACAAAAGGTATAAATGGTTCTGCTGGTTACATTAGAAGTAATGTGGGCAGGACATGAAAACAGGATGTAGCCCAATTAACATTTTATTGCTTTCTACCCATAACTCCAGCCAGAGAAATGAAATGGACAAAACCCGGACTCACTGAGGTTTTCTGATTTTCAGTTGAAAGCTCATTCCAGCTGACTTACATATCAGAATATTAGGCTTACTTTTTTAAATATATATATATATTTCTATGCTCCAGATAGACACATTTTTCATCTGCATGTTTGAAATTACACATTTTTCTCCCCTTGACAAAAGCATGTCTATTCAGTTTTCAGTTATCAAGCATATTGTTGGTGTACAAACAGGGTCACAAGCTGTATATATTTCCAGTTGCAAATTACAGATGGATTCACTTTTGGTCTTGAGGTATAAAATTTGAGCAGATTCTGATAAAAAAAAATGAATGAAAAAAATCCATTCTTCATTCCTCTATCTCCCAATATCCAGCCAAGACCAACAAGCTGGATTGATTGAGGTTATTATATGACACAGAGTTGCTTTTTTCTAAATAGTTTTGCTTTATTTGGTCTGTTTCTCTTGTCAGATAAAAATCTCTTTCAGGTAGTAAAAACATTTTTCAAGTGTTGGAATAATCTGCTATATAACAGGCTTATTTCTGCTTCCTTAATTATACTTGCTTTAAATCCGGAACAATGTAAATTTTTGCAGATGGCTGGAACAAGTAGCACAGAAATTTCCTTAGATGAATACAATAACTGAAATCCTGAGGTTTTCTGTGATTAATTCATTGTTCAGTCCTTATGATGGAATTTGTGCACTGTCTGAAGAAATGCTATCATGTTAGGAGGCTGCTGTTCTGATCATAACTTTGAGATAACTTCTAGGAGTCTCTGAAGAAATTATTGATTTTTAAATGTGGAAAATGTGGTTCAATAGATTTTGTTTCGGGCTATCTTTCCCATGTTTGCTTTGTGGCAGGAAACTATTTTGCAGCTCTTTGTTTATAGTTTGCTAGGCAAAGACCTGTGTGCAGAAAATTGCTTGTCTAGGCAAAATAACCTATTTTAAAGTTATTCTCTGATTAATTCTGTTTGTCATCTGTGCTAGTTCATGGCTGCCTCATGGCTGCTGTGGATCCACTCAAGATTTTTAGGATGAACTTTAAAGAAATTATCTGAGATGCTAAACCTATTTTTTTTTGGGGGGGGGGGAGGAATGGACTCCTGGATAGCTCTTTTAAAGTTTACACTAAAACCTGCAATGGACATGGGACCCACAAGGGCAACCACTGGAATTTATTGATTATATGAAGGTGCACTGGAAGCAGTGAAGGGGTGGTGGTTTCTGTGCCAGTGTGGTGTGGTAAATATGCTTTAGGTTTTCATCTAAAATTCAAACAAGCTATCCAGGATCCTAACCCTATAGATTCAGCATCCCGGACAGCTCCTTTAAAATTCAGATTAAAATCTAGAGCAGATTCATCATCCCTCTGACATAGAAATCACCTGTTGCCACTGCTGTTAAGCTGAGTTTAGCCACATTGCCAATGATTTAAGCAGACCTTGTTCTAGATTTTGAGTAGAACATTTTAAAACTGTCTCAGTAACTTTGCTGTCAGAGCAGGCCTCCTTGCATTGCAAGACACCTATCCGGTGTGATTTAAGGGTTGGTGGGCAGATTCTATTTCTGAGCAGAGCTCTGGGTTCTTGTGGCACAGGTATTTTAAGGATACTATCAGCAATGCAATTGTGCCAATTCAGCAGTGATATGACAGTGGTTCATTTCAACTTCTCTAGAGTGTGTATTCCAATTTGTGATTTTTATGATATGATAATAATCTCAATTAAAATTAGTGTACCAACTGCATTCATTCCTACTGTCTCATTTGGACATGGTGACACATACCTTAGTTACATCCCATTTAAGTTGCTGCAATGCATTCTAGATGGGGCTGCCCTTGAAGCATGTCCAGAAACTTCAGCAGGCCTAAAGAGCAGCGCCTGGATTGTTAATGCCATGCATGTGCTAAATTTTTCTGGTTCTGACCTATGAAACTCTACTTGAACTGGCTCCAGGCTATCTGAAATATTAAATTTTCCCATATCAGTCAACCTTTGAGCCTTTGAGAAAGGCCTTTCTCTTGGTCCTTCATAGTCATGATTTTGTGGAGATGCAAGTAAAAGCCCTCACTGTGGCTGCTTCCAAGCTCTAGAACTCCATTTTTTCACTGTCCACTGGCAAACAAAGAACTTTTATTTTAGCAGGGTTTGGGAAAGTGTTTTAGAAAAGGGGGGCTTTTCTTAGTGTAGTGTACTGCACTGTTGTTGTTTGCTGTTAAATCAAGGGCTGAAATTTTACATTGCAGTCAATAGTTCATAACTTTATGTGTATGTAACGTTTCCACACTACACTGTTACAGTGCTATTATTCCAGTTTCAACATCTTGTGGAATTCTGGGGTTTGTAGTTTACTGAGGGCAAAGAACTCTCTGGCTCAGAATTCTGAATGCCTCTCCCTAAACTACGAACCCCAGGATTCCATAGGATGTTGAAAGTAGAATAATAGCACTATGACAGTATAGTATGGAAATGGCCTTTGCAGCAGAAGCCCAAAGAAACCCTGTTACTGCATTTGCAGAGATGTGCAATGGATACTGATGTGGCTTGGGATGCAGTGTGTATTGGCTACTCCTATAGGTACCATTGTGTAATGGGCAAAATCATTTGGTAACATCATGGCAATCCTTTGCTGAATACAGATATTACACAATTGCTCAGTTATCTTTCCCATGCATGTAAGTCCACCATATTGGTGTGAGTCCCCAACAGAATGCCATCATACATTGTAAATGATTTTAATTCAAAGTATAGCTTAATATTATGTTAATCATATTTTTCGCCAGTTCTCATGTTTTTTTTTTTATCTTGGATGCCATCTAGAGTTCCAGCTTTGGGGGTAAAGACAGGGTATAAATAATGTAATGCAATGCAATACAGCACAAAATGGTCTCCCCATTGATGTAAATTTTCCTGCTGTAGCACTTGCTTCTGGATGAGCTTCTAAAGTCATTGTCAAAGAATTTTCTTAAAGCCTCCTGTCTTCTGAAGTGGGATGGTTGAGAAATGTAAAGAAACCCATTCTATTTTCAGTTCTTGTTCCATACAGTTAGGATGTTGTCCCATGGAATCTTTCACCAAAATACAGTAAATTTGATTATCTTCTGCTGCAAAGCAAAAATATTTTTATTTCCCCAGGTTTTTCAGATTTTAATTTCCTGGTTTTTATTTGTTGCTTCTGCTTGGACTTTTACTGTCCTGAGATGCGTAGATTATACTGCATTTGTTTTATGTTATTTATTATGAATCTGAGAGGTACCCTGGATGTTTTCTTTGAAAGACAGCATAAAGATACTTGAGATATTTCATTTCAGTTCTTCTCAATGTACTTGGGTGCACTTGTTATGTAGAGGGAGGTGAAAAGGAGGAATACACTAAAGCAACTGAAATCTCCTGTGGACAAAAGTGCTCTAGTAAGATATAGTAGTGCTATAGTTCTAGTACTCTCCTCTATGTAAAGTCTGAAAATCTCAATGACAGAACAATGAAGGATTCATTGTTCCCACTAAAATAGGTTAATTAAGTTGATGGAGGAATTCAGAAGGAAAGCATCCCTGCTTGTGATATTGGGCTTGTATTTTGAGAGGAGAACTTTCTTCCTCCCTGAACAGGAAGCGTAATTTCCTATCAGTAGTGTCCATATTAGTTTAAATGGCCAAAAAGACAAAACAGCCAAAGGCTGTGAAGCACAATGGCAGAGAAGAAAACTGATGAACATTTACTGTGTGAAAAAGAGAGGGAGGGAGGGGAGAAAAGATGAAAAATCTAGGGGTATATAAATGACAGCGTAGCCTTTTAAAGGTTACTAAGCCTCTTTCAATGACACCAGATTGGCTGATTTTTATCTTCTTAACTAGTTATAATAAGGGCTTGCGGTGATATCAGTGAAAGTTGTAAAGAAGCATTTCATAATGAATGCACTGAACTCTTCTGACAAGAAATTCAGTACATTTTAATTGGACGATGTGGTTTTCATTAAAATATCTAGTTCTTGGACATTTAGTACAATGCAAGAATGGTCATTTCCCAAGTGGGTCAAAATATCTCTCTTTGGTTTCTTGTGCTAGAAATGATCACTCACTTCTTGGACAGAATAAGCTTTGACCTGACAGTAGCAAGAAAATGGGTCAAATAAAACAACTTTAATATGACCCTGTTAGACCCCTTGAGGAGGACTTTCTCTAAAGTCCCACCACCATCCCAGGCATGTTTGAAGAGGGCTTTCTTGGTGGCTATTCCCAGGCTGTGGAACTCACTCCCAAGGGAGACTTGGTTGACTCACTATCTGTTCTCTTTCTGTCACCAGGCAAAGAGATTTTCTTATCCACCATCATGGAATATGTTTAAACAAGTATTTGTAACTGGTTGTTACAAAAGGGTCTTTTAATGGGGAATTGGAAGTGTACTTTCACCCATATTTCTGTTTCTAAACACTTTTAAATTATTCTACAGTTGTACTTCTCAAAAAGAGTACGATTTCTCTTTCTATAAAGAATAGCATCTAGCTATATGTTGCATTAATCTATGTTGTGAGCTGCCTTACACCCCATACTGGGGAAAAGGCAGGTTATTAGATACATAAATTAGTAAATAGATAAATAAATGCCTTTGTTGATTTGGGAAATGTATATTCAAAGAAAAGAGGAAGACTGATTGTAGGATCAGAATAGACCTTAATAGGGCAATTCTTGCCCTAATGAACTCCTAGATGCAGGCTGAGTTATTATGTCCCAGTGGCATTACTTACTCTCTTAAGCCTTTGTCTTCCCTCTAATGGGCAGAGATCATAAAAGCAGTCTCCTCATCTAGATTTTTGTATTCATTGGTGACCTGTTACTTCTTGACAGATTCATTGGCCTCTCTAGACTTATGAAGCTTTCAATGTAGGACATAGCAGTTTTGGGCCCTTTCATACTACACTATTATAACACGATGATTCTACTTTAACTGCTAAGGTTCCATCCTTGGATTTGCAGTTTAGGGAGGAGTATTTAGAATTCTTAGTCAGAGTGCTCTATGCATCACCAAACTCACACAGGATTCCATAGGACACAGCTAAGTGGAACTAAATTATTATAGCTGTGTAGAAAGTGTCCTTTATCACTGCTCAAACCAAGATCATGATAGAGTCATTGGCTGGAATTCATGATCATAATTATGATTTATATTTATGATCCCTCTGTATTTAATAAGTAAGGAATATGCAGGGATGTAAAAGTTCCCCAGTCCTGACTTACTAGGCTGATGTAAGCAGCAGGGATCTGTTCGCCTATCTATTGGGGTGCAGCAGACTGATGTTTCCACACCATCCCTCCAGCTATCTCTAGTACAAAGAGGAATTGCAACAGAGATTCTTCTGATGATGATTGCACTGGAGATAACTCATGAGAGTGGGTTGGAAATGTCAGTCTGCCACACTTCAGTGAACAGGAGAACAAACCCCCATCACTTGGAGCAGTAAATGCTTGGTAACTCAGGACTGGAGAAGGTCAAGCCAGGAGATGTTATTTAGTTAAGTATATTAGGTATACTAAGTAGCTGATTTAGAATCTCAGCCATTATTTCTAGAATGTTATGTCACATATTTTAAAGAAAATGCCAGGAAATCATATTCCCCTTTTGTATGGTCTTGCCAAGCACAATTAATACAAAACATATGTTAATATATCAATGGCTCTGCCTCACCATTCTTGGATCTCTTCTGTTTTAAAGTAAATGTTCAGACTCCAGCCTACAACTTCCAGCGTAGCATGGCAAACTTGTGTAAAGTCTTAAAACTTCAACAAAAATTGTTGTCGATGTACTTTGGATTGTTGTCAGTTCTGTTCCATTTTGAAGATAGTCTAACCAGATGCAACATCATTTCAGATTTTAACTGACATTGCTGAGCAAAGCAGAACTGTATTCTAATGAATTTTGCAGCAGTAAAACGCTGATTACCTGAGCTATAAAGAATCACTTGGGCCCCACTGATTGTATGACAAAATCAGTATTGCTAAATTCATCCAGCTTACTATAACAGAAAACAGTTGGCACAAGGTGTTTAAGAGTCATAGAAAGAAAAATTAAGAATACAGTTTCCAAGGTGAAGTATTGGTGAGGCTGAGTTATGCATACTTACCTATAGTTTAGATGATATTTTCAGAATAAGTTGTTGAAGTTGTGTTGAAAAGGCAAGGAGGCAAGAATCACATTTTACTGGTTCTTCCTAAAAATGCAAAGGTTGAACAATTGTGCAAGAGTTGTATCTATGAATGGACAAAAAGAGAAAAGAGAGAGAGAGAAATGAAGGAAGGACCCCCCCCCCAAATTTCCAGTATTTCAAGCCCCAGAAACATTTTTGAACAAGTTGACAAAAATAGGAATATTTGTATTTTAAGTGGAAAGAAAAGCGAAGAGATTGGAGAAGATATGTAAGTCAAAGTATGAATATTTATTGTAAAGAATATGATGAGAAATAAAAGATTTGCATGCAATTTTCTGCAATTCTGTCTTACTAGCAAAAATGTGACATCAGTTTCATTTTGTGGAATGGAGAATATTGAAATAGCAATTGGAAACACTACTGATTTGTAGTGTTTTTTTTACTGGAGGCAGAATTAGGTTATTGAGATATAATTTTGAGTTACTTGACACTAGTAAGATATAGCCCATCATATGTCGCTTCCTTGATTTCTGTGCTATATTTTTCCTCAGACATATTTATATTGTTGCTTGAAATTCAAACATCAGTGTGTAATTCACTGAAATGATCAATATTTCAGAAATTATAAAGGCATGGAATTGTGTGATTTTCATAACATTCTAACAGATATTTTAAATCATACCAATGGGACAGTGATCGTTGGTTTCCCATTCCCTTCATTCAGCAAGAAATCTCCATTTCCATGACATGTTGTATTAAAAAGGAAACATGGAGCTGGTGCCAGAGATTGCCGTCTCTGAACAGTGGACCACTGCTAATTTCTGGAGTCTCTCAATGTTGCTTCTGCTCCTCCTTTTTCTAGATCAGGGTGGGCAAAATGTGGCCTGCAGGCAGCATGTAGCCCCTCAGAGCTGTTTCTGTAGTTCTCAGGGCCCCCAGGATTTTAAAAAATGTAGGGTTTTTTCAGAAAAAAAAATTTGCTCTGAAATGTCCTCTACAGTTTGTGGAGTGCATTTCCACCATATTTGGATGCCCCCACTTGGCCTTCTAGGAATCAAACTTATTTATCTAATCATTCATTTATTTTTTTGCTTTTTTTTTTTTTTTGCATTTTTTCCTCAAAAATGCCTTCTGGGCTAGTGTGGGGGGGCTATTTTCACCACGATTTGGGCCCGTTGGGTCAATTTAGCCCCAAATTGCCCTTTGTTTGAATCAGGAAGTGAACAAGAAGTGATTTCTCCTTACTTTTAATGTTTTAAAAAAGGCCTCTTCTAGATCTAAAATGGTCCAGGAAGACCCAAAAACATATCTTCTGGAAGGTGTTTGGGAGCTTTGGGGGACATAAGAATTATCATTTTTATGACAGCAGGTGCAGTGAGGATTGTGGCTCTTCAAGGTCTCCTGTGGGGCTAATGAGGCCCCCGACATTTCCCCTTACATTTCTAACTCCCTACATATTGCTTCCAATTCAGTTTTGACAGAAGTGTACATTTCCCCCTAAAGTACTGATTACTTTGATTCTAGTGACTAAGTCTTCCCTGTTGCTTAGAATCAAGTCAGGATTTCTGATCTTCTTGTTCTTTCCTCTTCCTTTTAAAATGGGAAATTATCTGCAAGGCACATCAGGAGCTTGTTGGACAGTCTGTCTTTAGCAGAGTTATTCCGTCTACAGATATCAGGGTAATTGAAGTCCCCCATAACTACTGATTCTTGAGTCTTTGAGGTTTCTAAGTTTTGCTTTTGGGAAGCATCATCCACCGTTTCTTCTTGGTTTGGTGGAGTGTAGTAGACTCTTACCGTAGTTTTGCTTTTCTTTCTTTTTCCATTCATTTTTACTCAACTGGTCTCAGCTTATCCTCTCTAATCACTCTCATGGATTTCTGTACAAGTGAATTTGCCTTTGACAGATATAATGTATTTCCCCTCCCTTTTTTTTTTTTTTTTTTGGGGTATCTGTTCTTTTTGAATGATACATCCTTCAGTTGTTATATTCTAGTCATGAGAGTCATTCTACTAGATCTCTAATATACCTATAAAGTTGTTCTTACCTTCCTGTACTACAACCTGCATGCTATAGTGGTTCGAGCACTGGATTACAACCCTGGAGAGCAGGGTTTGATTCCCGCTCAGTCATGGAAACCCACTGAGTGATCTTGGGTGCATCAGACACTCTCAGCCCCAGAAAACCCCAGAATAGGCTCACCTTAGGATTGCCATAAGTCAGAAACACCTTTAAAGTGCACAACAGCAACTAGGACTTCAAATTCATTTTGTTTATTTTTCATACTTGGTGTCACAGTATATAGACATCTAAAGCCTTATTTGTATTCACCTATTAATTTCACTGTCAGTTTTACTTTACCTTCCTACTCTCTCCTCCAAGTTCTTCTCTAGAATTCACATCCTGGTGCTTGCAGCTTGCCTTTGAACTGATGTTTTAACTATCTTCTCCCCACCCACCCCTGATTTAGTTTAAATCCCTCTTGATAAGACTCATAGTGCTACTGCTATATACATTCTTCTCCATCTTTATGAAATTCAGCCCACCTGTTTATAAATCACCTGTGGATATCTCATCTATTTCCCACTCCTCAGACTCATGGTGGCTTACAAATTTAAACGAGGCACAGACAAAATGTCATATCACTCAAAACATTGAAAAGTTGAAATACAATTCTACTGAAATTACAATGATATATATTGGTTTGTTGGTAATCGATATATAGAGAAGCACTCATTCCTTTGTGAGATGGAATTTTAAGGAAGATTTTTTTTGTTTCTTTATTTTTATACATATGTATATGCATAGACTTACTATATATAGTATACAATATGTCATGTTATATAAAATATGTTACTGTCTCTTCTATGTAATGTAATTTGCCACCCAGCAATATTCCAAGATAAAATCGAAAAAGAAAACTGTAAATCTGTAATATCTAGTCATAGGGAATGTATTGACTGGTTCTTGGTAGCAGGAGAAATAACTCGAGGTTTTCCCCTGCCTACCTTAGACCCATCCCAGCTCTTCCAGTAGGGGGGCCTCTTGGGGTTCATCCCAAGATTATGCCTGGATCGATCATGCTTGGCACTAGCTTGTAAACTCTTAGCATGAGTTTTGGAAGGAATCAAGGAATTACCAACTACAGGTATAAAGGGTTGATATGCCCGATACCCCTGACCCTCATGAGGGACAGGGATATTATTTGGATAGGTAACATATGTGGGTATGGCTTTACTATCTTTTGAACCCTTATAGGAAAAGGTCTTACAAGTAAAGATCCCTTTAGGCTTTCCAGAGACAGAATGTCTAGTATCTTTTCTATACAAAGTGGCTTGTTTGTGTGAGTAGGTGTGAATAAGGTGTTGGCCTGAGTTATACCTACCCCACTTAAAAGAGAGACTATTACTTCTAAATTTTGGAAGTGAAGCCCAAAAGGTTTTACAGTGACCCAAACATGAAAAGGATAATTCAATAACACCTCTGATTCCCTTTTGCCCCCTAGGATATAAGCACAAACAGGATAATCCTCCTAATTCCTCCTCAGAAGTTCCAGCTATTGCTAAGATTTCATGTAACACATCTGTATTTTCTTTCCATGAACCGTGTGCTCATTTTAGCGGCCAATTAAAAATAGACACACAGAAATCAGAATTGGACAGAAAGATTTCACTAATGGTAGTCCTAATTTGGTCCAAATCTTCCTCTGTTTGGTTTTTTTCCACCCTTAAGTCCTCAAGTTCAACTTCCAAGCCATCTGACTCCTTAACAATATTTTCCTCTTCAGGTTCAGTAGCTAGATCCTCTTGCCATTCATCTTTTGTGATCAGGTTGGGATCAGAAAGAGTAAGATGAGAGATTTCAGATATGTCATCCTTCTGTACTCCAGTTGATGATTTATTTAAAGGGGCCACAATCTGGTTTGCCCAATCCTGCAGAAGGTCACCTGAAGAGCTCCCAAAATCACTCTTATTACTAAGAGAAATTTCTGCCTGCAGGTCAGTGGAAGTAAAGTTTTTATCAGATTCATGGTTAGATTGTGTTATAGCAGGAGCTGTTATTAAAATCCCTGCTTCAATTAGACCCATTAGGACCTGAATGTTGGCTTTAAGACCAGAGATTTCCTTTCTTAGGTCATCCATGGATTGGAAGATTTTCTCATTAGATTGTGCTGTAAGGAGGCATTGGTCCTGTAAACATTTATACACTTCTGCAAGAAGTTCCTGACCTACTTTATCTGTATCCTTAGCCAAAGGCTGGGCTTGTACTGAGTTTGAAGTAGGCCATGGAGTGTTATAAGCAGAGGGAACAGAGTAAGAATTTTCAACTGAGAGTGCTGAGTATAGGGACCAATTACCCACCTGTTCCTGTTCCTGGTCACATAACACTGCTGAGAATTCCAGAAAGTCTTTATCGATATTGTTATCCCCCGAAAGAATAGAATTCAGAGCTTCAGTTGCAAAAAAAAGCAGAAGTGGAACTATCCTTGCATTTGGTCTTCTCCATAAATGTTTCTCTAGTTCCCTTTTGTTGGCAGAAGTCCAGAATAGTCTTTTGTGTGGATGAAGAAGTGCATTCTGTAACTCTCCCCTGCCTTCTCTGAGCTCTGGTTACAACCATGATCTCTTGCCTTCTCCGGGGAGCTCTGAATGCAATTCTCTTTCCGCCGAGCTTATTACAACAGCTCTACTAATAAGGTAGATCACAACACCAAATATTATCCTAAAATAGGTAGAGAAGTAGTACAGGAACACCTGGCTAAACTAGATGAATTCAAATCTCCAGGGACAGATTAATTACATCCAAGGATATTAAAAGAACTAGCAGAAGTCATTTCAGAACCACTCACAATAATCTTTGAGAACTCTTGGAGAACAGAAGAAGTCCCAGCAGATTGGAGGAGGGCAAATGTTGTCCCCTTCTTCAGGAAGGGAAAAAAAGAGGACCCAACTAATTATCACTCAGTTAGCCTAACATCAATACTAGGAAAGATCCTAAAGTAGATAATTAAACAGACAGTTTATAATTACTTAGAAAGCAATGCTGTAATCACTAAAAGTCAACCTGGATTTCTCAGATATAAGTCACGCCAGACTTGTCTTATCTCTTTTTATGATAGACTTACAAGCTTGATAGATGAAGAGAATGCATATCTTGATTTCAGTAAGGCCTTTGACAAAGTTCCCCATGACATTCTTACAAAGAAGCTAGTAAAATATGGGCTAGGCAGGGCTACTGTTAGTTGGATTTGTAATTGGTTGACCGACCAGACCCAAAGGGTACTCCCCAATGGCTGCTTTTCATCATGGAGAGGAGTGACTAGTGGGATGCCACAGGGTTCTATCCTGGGCCCTGTTCTATTCAACATCTTCATCAATGACTTGGAAGTAAGAGTAGAGGGCATGCTGATCAAATTTGGAGATGATACCAAATTGGGTGGGGTTGCTAATATGCCAGAGGACAGGATCAAAATTCAAAATGATCTTGACAGATTGGAGAGCTGGGACAAAGCTAACAAAATGGATTTCAACAGAGACAAATGTAAAGTCCTGCACTTTGGCAGAAAAAAATAGAATGCACAAATATAGAATGGAGCACACGTGGCTTGATAACAGTACATGTGAAAGGGATGTAGGAGTCTTGGCAGATCACAAGCTGAATATGAGTCAGCAGTATGATGTGGCAGCCAAGAAAGCCAACATGATTCCTGGTTGCATCAATAGCAGTATGTTGTCTAGTGCGAGGGATGTAATGGTACCACTCTATTCTGCTTTGGTTAGACCTCATTTGGAATACTGTGTCCAGTTCTGAACACCTCATTTCAAGAAGGATATTGACAAGCTGGAACGTGTCCAGAGGAGGGCGACCAAAATGGTGAAGGCTCTTGAAGCCATGCCCTATAAGGAGCGGCTTTGGGAGGTGGATATGTTTAGTCAGCTGAAGAGAAGGTTAAGAGGGGACATGATAGCTGTATTTAAACATTTGAAGGGATGACATGTCAACGAGGGAGTAGACTTGTTTTCTGCTGCTCCAGAGACCAGGACAAGGAGCAATGGATTCAAGCTGCAGGAAAGGAGATTCCACCTGAACCTCAGGAAGAACTTCTTGATGGTCAGGGCTGTCTGGCAGTGGAGTATGCTGCCTTGGAGTGTGGTGCAGTCTCCTTCTTTAGAGGTTTTTAAACAGAGACTGGATGGCAATCTGTTGGGAATGCTTTGATGGGTGTTCCTGCACAGCAGGGGGTTGGACTCAATGGCTCTTGTGATCTCTTCCAACTCTATGATTCTATGATTCTATGAAAAGTTAAAGGCAGAGGGGGTGAGATGGAGAGAGCAATCAGGTTTCTGAAATTTCAACATGGCAGTTTCTCAAATAGCAGAAAGTTGGGGGTTATTCTGGCAAGCTGAGAAAAGGGAGAGAGAAGCTTATTGTCAGTTGCATAAATGGATGATTAATGGAACACATAAAATTTCATAAACTAATAGTTCCAAGATACTCAACATGGTCTGCAGGAAACCAGGTTCTGAATCCCCATTCAGCCACGGAAATCCAGCAAGTGAACGTGAGCAAGTCAAATTCTCTCCACCTAGGAAGAAAGTAATGGGAAATCTCTTCTAAACAGATGTTTCCAGAACTTCCATGATAGAGTCACTGTATGTTAGAATTAGCTTGAAGATACCTAACAAAAACTAGGTCCAAAGAGAAGGTTATAAAAAATAGGGTTGCCTGTGCCCTCCTCCCTTCCTCCTCCAGTTTGATTTCCCCCAATTCCTTTAGTGATTCAGTGATTCAGATCTAGTCTAATCTGGTCTAGCTAAATGCATTTCAGATCGAATAAAATCTAATGCAGATCCTGAACCTGAGAAGATTAAGAAATACAGATCTCCATTGGGGAATCAAAATGGATATATATTGGGGGTCTTTTTCCACATACCTGTGTAAAATTTAGATACAGCAGATCATAAATAAGGGAGGAGTAATCCAGGCAAATTGTGGACATGTAGATTCAGGGGGAGGATGATAAGCACATGCAAAGGCTGATGTTTTTGAAGGAACAGAAAACAATTTTTGAAAGCAGTTGACTTTTCAAACTAGTCAATTCATGCTTTAATCCTGGTAGTGACACCTTTCTGCAGCATTAAGACCTTTTCCACCTCTACAGTTGAAGTGTAGTGCAAAAGAGCAAAGGCAGGCAGGCAGGCAGAAGCAGAGGCAGACAGGCAGGGATGCAAAACACCAGCCTTCAGATACTTTTGTTTTTAGAGCATGAGAGCTTTCTATCTATTAAGGTCTGACTAATGATCCAGTATGATAATGAAAGGTAGCTTAAATGGGGAAAAGATACTTTTGCTTCTTCTGCCATCAGTCCAACTGGCATCATCCAGCAGTCCAAAGTAGCAGTCTATCTGTTTGTTCAGAAAAGGTAGCATAAGGAAGTAAAGAGTGATGAAAGCATATTTACAAACACTTCAACTGCTAAATTCTCTCTGATAAATCACCCTGACATCCCCTTAAGGCATTTGGTGACCAGGATTGGTGTGGGAAATTTCCATCTTCTGGCTTCATAGTTTTCTCACTCCATCTCCTCTATAGTTGCCTGTCCAAATCTCTTGAAGTTAGGGGAAGGGGATACTCAGAGCTGCTGCCACTAACAGATTTTTGTGCAAATAAAGTAAAATAGTACATTTATGCTTAAAATAATTTCTTCAAACACTTTGGTTTTCTGTTACAGCATGGAGAAAAAGATGAAAATTAAGTGTCTTCACATGCAAGGGTGAATGATTTGAAGACGTACTTTCCTCCTGAGGAGAGAAGTGGAAGTCAAGAAACAAATTCTAAAAGTTACAATATTATTATAATGACCAACTAGAATGAAACAGAGAACCAATGTGGTATAGGGATTGGAGTGAGTGTTGGACTTGGACACTGGGTACCTGGATTGAAATCCCCATTCAGCCATGGAAACCTACTACTTTCTGGGGATGTCTCTATCTGAAGTGCCAGTGCAGCCCGGAAGCAGGTTGCCAGGTGACCAGAATAGCTTCTCAGGAGAGAAGCCCAGGAGGGGTTGCTGGCTGAGATAAAAATCATATAAAGCCAAATGCCGGTGGGTATCTATTCCTTCAGTGAGAAACTCGGAGGGAGCTGGGAAGCAGAGTTCTTCAGTAATCTAGAGAGTATGGCTGTGTTGGAAGGTTGCATTCTCAGTGGAATCCTAGTGAGAGGCAGAAGAGTAATCAAACCTGGTCAGTAGTTGAACCTGGTCAGAGAGTGTGATCTAGATTGGGGGGGGGGTTGAACCTTTAGTGTGAGTGTAGACAAAAGGATGTTATATGATATTTTTGCTTTATATGTGAGTCTAAAGATATAATTGAACTGTCTAAAAAGTGCTCTGAGAAAATATATCAACCTTGACCTGTATTTGAAATCTGAACTGCCACTTTGTTCTGATTGTTATCTTAATAAATGTTATAGTTTATTTTTTTGAAATACTGACTCAACTGAGTTATATACAGTATATAAAGTAAAACAGAAACATACTACCATAAAACTATTAAGGGGTTCTAAATAAACATTGAAAACCCTTGCCCTTTTACAGTATTATAATATTATAATATTGTAATACTTTTATAGTATTATTAGGAGGAGCTGCGTGGTAGAGACAGGGTGCCTTATCAGACTGGGAGCTGCCTCACCAATCTAGAAGAAGTAAGGACCTGTTCACAGTATTTTTTTTAACCTGGGGAGAGGGGATCAGAGTCCAACTGTGTTTTAGTTATAAGTCTTTTCTCTTTATTTCCTTCTCTACTTCCTTCTGTTTATTTTTATGTGTATTATTTTGTATAGTAGATTGTTATTGTTAAAAATCAATCAATTAATAATTTAAAAAAAGGAATGAAAACACCCCTTCAAGAAGATAATGTCTCTGTTGAAGTGGCTTTTCCAGTCTTTCTGCTTCTGCTGTATCCTGATGGAATAGCTACTGTTGGTAATCTTTACTTTGTATATGGATTACATGAATCTACATGTTCCATGTTATTCTTCCTATAGCTTAATCCCATGTAGAGTTCAGCATGCTTACTGTCATTGACATCAGTGAGGTGAGACCCACCTAAATGTACATAGGAACACTCTGTTGGTTTTATACCTTTTAAAAACTCTCTCTTTTCCCTGCATTTGAGATTAATTGTTCAATTATTACATTGGGTTGGTAGGATTGCTTTCTCCTACTTGGTAGTATAAAATGTTCTGAATTAGTAGCAACTGCAAAATTTGTTTATCAACATTTATAATTTAAGAGTTATTTTGTCTGCACATCTCAAATGTTATTTGTAATGGTTTTATTATTGTTTTTCTAAATGGTAATTTGAAAGCCATGTGGTAGTATACTATATAGTTTATATAGTTATAGAAAGCACACTCACAGCATGAGGCTGGTGCAGGCAAAACTATAAAAAATATTTACAAAACACTGCAACTACAATCCTACTGATCACATATACTAGTGTAACCGTCTGTTATACTGGTTTATGCACATCTGTGAAAGTACAGTTGACTGCATGACATAAGGACTGCATGGGAAGGTATCTATGATCTCCTTGTACAATGGCCTTCTTCCCCACTGCAATGCATTTTAAAGTTGCTTGGCTGCATCTATATGGGCAATTAGTGGCCAGGAGATAAGGAGGTACCCAGACACCATCCAGCTACTGTTAGGCAATCAGAAAAAAAAAGAACTATCAGCCCTCTTTACTCCAGCACAATATAACACTGTAACACTGCATGTCAATGAGAACAATGACTCTTCCTTTTTAATGACTGCTTAGCTATAGCCAGATGGTATCCAGACATATCCCCAACCAGCTCAGTCATGAACTGGCAGTGAGAGTGCACCCTGATGCCATCAAGCTTTGTTGTGCAGCCAGGGAATGTAGAACCCCAATGAAGTATTTCTGGTAGAGCTTTATGCTCCACTGGCTTTATTGTATTACTTTTCTTGATTAGGATAAGTAATGTTTTTAATACTTTTTAATGTTTAATGTTTAATATTGCCTCAAGAAATCTGGAAGTTGAGATAGTTCCAGATAGTAAATTGTATAAACAAACAAATGAACGAACGAATGAATAAATGACAATAAATGATGATGATGAATAATATATGATTATATATATATATATATCATTCAAAGAATTATAAAGATTTCTTACCCAAAGATTATCAAGATTATCTGATGTGGTTTCTGTGGATTTCCATTAAAGGAAAAGAAAGCACTAAATCCCCTAGACATGAACCAAACAGTCTTGAGTTTTGTTCCCTTCTTCGCCATCTCCCACCCATAAATGTCACAAGATGAGGTTAGGGTGGTTATAGCACCAAAATAACACATCTCATTTGGTTAAGTTTTGAAACTAGAAAGAAGAAACTATCATGCATGCCATCCTGGGCTCCTTGAAGGGAGGCATTCTGTTTTGCAATGGAAGGTACCCAAGTGCGTACATGTCTAGTTCAAATAAACAAACAATAGAAACACCAAGCCAGTCCAGAGCTATAAATGGTGTGTTTGTAAGAAAAGAAAAGAGATTCTACTTAAATGTTAGGATGGCCTTCTCTATTGTGAGAACTGTTTGAACATGAAACAGACTGTCTCAGATGGAGGAAACTCTCCTTCCATGGAAGTCTTTCAATAGAGTCTGGATGGGCATCTTTCAGGAATTCCGTAATCGTGTATAGTCTTTGGAACCCCTCCAACTATAAGATTCTATTTATTTTATTCTATATGTGGATGAAGCAGTATGAAAAACGATCTAAGCAGAGTCAAATGCAGTCAGGAGTTACCAAAAAGAACAGTCTATAGTGGAAGTCAAGGTTCAAAAAATTAAAAAGTAGGAAATGCCAGAGATAATTGAGCTGCTGTTCTGCGGCACAGAAACTGCCTTGGCTGTACTAAATGATAGCTAGTTACAACTCAGCACAGCTGGCCAAAATATTCTAGGATTCCATTTGAGTCTGTGCTTTCCCATCACTGCTTAAGTATGTGATGCGCTGAAGGATGAAGTAGCTCATGTTCCAATTCTCACACTCTGGACTGTGATGATCTGGACTTTACTGCCAGGATAGGGCTGACAGTCCTCTTTAGTTCTGATTGGGCTCTGTTATCTGGTTCCAATCTTCTTCTTCCAGTTAGTACATGACCGAAGGCATGCAAAAAAGCATGCAAAAAATAAAAATAAAATAAAATAAAAATTAAGAAAAACAAACCAAAACCAATGTGGATAAGGTCTAACACCAATGGAAGGTGCTCATCAATGAAATGAAGAGGGAGTTATTTTTGGTTATTCAGCCTTCCCCCTGAAGCCCCTCCATGCACTCTAAATCTATCCTAGAAGTTTGCAGGAGACTCTAGAACAGGTATTGAGGCGTAAGGGGGAATGGAATGTAACAGAATGATGAAAAAACTATCCTGTTTCCATTCTGCTGGTCGATACCTTCCATCAATGGAGGGGTACCACTTTGGATAGCTGTGGATCTTTTCCTTTTACTGAAACAGTGGCAGGACTTAAAGATATCATAAGGCTCAAAAGAAAACCTTTTTCACAGGGCCATTTTTCATTTGACACTTTCCAGTTGAGGAACTATGATGTTTTTTAACTTAAGCAGGCACATAACATGGTAAAATATGAATACAACTAACAGGTATCTCATACAGTTACATTTTATTGAGGATTCCCAGTTGACAGAAGCTTCTAGTTAAGTGGACATTCAGCAGCAAAACTACATTTGCAGCTACCTAAAGTATGGAATGGCCCAAAGTATTATAAATACCTGAACACAACATCATTGATATCTTGATTTTATACTTCCCTACTCAAATACTGTCTTCAGTAACATAAACAGCCTATTAAACATGTTGTGCTATTGTTGCAGTACTGATCCAGAGAGATAAATACACCTACTAAATCATTATCCCTCCTGCACCATGTGGGTGTTTCTAGGCAATCTTCCTGCAACATTCTGACAGCCTCTGACACTATTTTGTTTGGAAATGAGAAGAGGTAACAGCATGAGGCTGGTGTAACTGCAGGTTGTGTGGGTGACACTGCATATTAATCAAAGTGAAGTCCACAGTTTGTTCTCTCTCTCTCTCTCTTTTGTTACTTCTTATACAGACACTATGAACTGTTTGGGGAATTCATTTGTACCAAATTCCAACAAACTGTACCTTTATGGAATGTCATCATTCAGTCGCAGCATTCATCACTACAGAAATGTTGCTGCCAGTTTCTAGAATGACATTCCTTTGAGCAAGGCTGCAAATGAAGAAGCACCAATATTTGTTAGGAGACTGATTTAGTGTTAACAGGGGGGTCATTTTGCTACACCACTGAATATAATCATTCTGTACAGTCAACATTTTATAAGTGGTTATGACTCTAGCAAATATATTTTACTGACTCTCTCTGTGCATTACTATTCTCTGTATGTGAAAGCTGGAGAAAGAATGGAACTGGTTGTAAAAGAGCACACTCTTAGAGAGACTTAATGTATAACGTTACCCCTGTCTGCCTGCAAGCAAGCCTCATTGAGTTTCAGGAGATCTAATTCCATGTATAAGTTTGCAACTTTGATGTCATAGAATCATAGAGTTGGAAGGGGTTCTATGGGTGATCAAGTCAAACTCCATGCTCAGTGTAGGATCTCCAGCTAGAGTATCATCAGCAAGTAACTTTCCAGCCTCTTTTTTAAGACATCCAAAGGAGGAGATCTAGGCAATTGGTTCCATTGCAGAACTACTCTCATTTTTAAGAAGTTCCTCCTAATGTTCAATCAACATCTATCTTTATGCAACTTAAAACCATTTGACCAAGTTTCACCCTCTGAGAACAAGCCTCCACTCTCCTCTTTGTGGCAATTCTTGAGAAATTTAAAGATTATAACTATGTCATCCCCCAGTCTTTTCAATTGAACATGTCCAGCTCCTTCAACCTCTCCTCAAATATTTTGTTATTCTTTCCTCTTGTCATCCTCATTGTTTTTCTTTGAATTCACTCCAACTTGTTTATATCCTTCTTAAAATGAGGCACTCAGAAGTGAACACAGTACTTCAGATAAGGCCTGACTAGTGCAGAATATATATAGGGGGACCGTTACTTGGAAGTTATGCTTCTGTTACTGCAGGGTAAGACAGCAGTTGCTTTGTTTGCTGCAGCATCACATTGCTGGGACATGTTCAATTTATCATCAACAATAATCCCAAGATTCTTTTCAAATGTAGTACTGCTGAGCCAAATATTCCCCATTCTATATCTGTGCTCTTGGGCCATTTTCACACTAGACTGTTATAGTGCTATTATTCCACTTTCAACATCCTATGGAATCCTGAGGTTTGCCATTTAGGGAGGGGCCTCAAAGGTCTAGATGTAGAATGGTGCAATTTTCTCATTTTATTAATTTTAACCGAGTTCTCTAGTTTGTCAAGATCCTTTTGAATTCTGTTCCTGTCTTCCAATGTGTTAGCTACTCCTCCTCCTTTTGTATTATCTCAGATTTGATAAGGTTTCCCTGTACTTCATCATCTAAGACATTGATAAAAATATTGTCAGTCCATAAAATATTCTCCTTCTTACATACATACTTCTCAACATAACCCAATGGGCTAATACTGTGTTGGGGTTGGTTGAGCTTGCTGAGAAGCTGGAATATTATATTAGGTTCACTAGGGAGAGATAAAAGCAGATGTCTTTAAGACAGTATGGTTATGTTTCATTCTTTACTTCACAGACCTTACATTTTCACATGGTCCTCCAGAATAACAATTAAATTTTTGACAAAGTAGAATTTGACACGATGTATAATATTCTATCTCATAGCAATAAAATAGGTACTATATTAGGATTATATTGTCGGAAGTGAGCGACATTTTACAAATTGCCAGTTAATATCTAGATGTTGGGCGAGATAGAAGGTTGGAAAGGTAAATTCTTTATTGAGTAGGTGATGCAGTATGTTTCCACATTTGGAGATTAAAATGAAGATATAGATAAAAATGTAAAAAAAAACCTGCAAAAATTGTAGGTGAATGTTTACTGAGTGACATCTCATCATGGTATTTATATGCCATAGGGACAAATGTATGTCATGTTAACAAGCCTGTGTAGATGCAACTGTAAAAACAGAAACACATTTTTGTATTAGCAAAGTCAGGATTGGCATAATCATACTTGAGTACATTCAGATCAATGTGCTTTTCATTAGTCATGACAGTATCCTCCATTAAAACTTGGCATGATGAAGGGGATAATAGGGATGAGTTGTTTTCCATTGGCTAAATTGTCTCAGTCATATCTCCCTTTCTGGGGTTTTTCCCCCAAAACTTGGAAAGGAAACTTTTTCAGTCTGCTAGAACATCAGACTGCCTGTTCTTCTACCCCACATCATTGGAATCACAGTGGAATGGACTTAACTTTTCAAATTAAGCTGCCAAAGCTGGATCCAAGACTTACATTTTCAAAATGGACATTATCCTATACCTATCTGAAAAGAAATCTGAAAAGATACATTAGGGCAGCAGCGCTTGTGTGTTGTCATAGGAATTCACACACAACAAAGGAAAGCAAGGTCTTGCTGTTGCTGTGCTGTTACTTCATGTCATTTCAGACCTATGTCAACCCTAAGGTGACCCCCTCAAGAGGTTTTCCGGGGGCTGGGAGTGTGTGATGTGTCCAGGGAGTTCCATGGCCAAGCAGGGAATTGAACCTTGCTCCTCAGGATTGTGATCTAGCCTTCAAACCACTACACCATGCTGGTTCTCAAAGCTAGGTGTAAAGGTATTTAAAGGTAGGAAGGAAGTGGGAAAATATGGGTATCTTATAAGCCTACGGGCATTGTCTGAATCAGTTATGTTGCAAACATGACAGCAATGAGAGCAACAAAACAATCACTAGGATTTACACACAAATTAAAAAAACAAGCCAGGTCTTGTTCAAAGACTTACAATAAAACGTTATAGACAATGAAGTCTCTTGAGGAACCAATGAGAGATTCCTGTGAAATGAAATCACATGAAAGCCAAGCAACATTCGCCTTTTCTACACTGGGCAAGGGAATTGCCCCGTGCCGCTACTCACTGGAACTTTCAGCTCCCCGGTCCGGTCCAGTGCGCTCCGGAACAGTGCGTGCTCGTCAATACGCACTGCTCTGGCATCCCAAATGGCAGCTTCCGGTTGGTCACCCGCTGAAACTCGCCAGCCTAAAGCCTGCCCCCGAGCAGATCGCAGGCTCACATTGGTGCAAGCCTGTGAATCTGCAAAAGGAAGCAGGCTCTCAGTGGTGCACTCCGTGCTTTTGAATGACCGGAAAAATCAGGTCTTTCAAAAATCAAGCATGCTGGAGGACCACTTGGGGTCATTCTGGACCGGACTGAGGTGTGGCTCTACGTTAAATAGGTCCGACCCAGTCCGGTCCAAGGTGCAGACCTCCTCCTTGGAGGACGGACTGCACCATTTCAAAAACTCTGTGTGGAAAAGGCTGTTGACAGGCACATGTGGACCTCATCTTGTGTTGACTGTTGACTGTTGTCTATGTATTCTTCCATGACTGCTGCAATCAGTACTTCAGTTTTCCAAAAATACATTGGACACACTGAATCTTGTTTCTTCTATGCAACAATGTCCCATTGGTATTCCTGACTACTTCTTATGTGGTATTGACTGACCAAATCATATTTCTATCTGTTACTTACAACAAATTGTGTAACTGTTTCAGAATGCTACAGAAGTCTTGTTCTGGAAAACCTTAGAAATGAACAGTTATCTATGTCTTTGGCATTGTTGGTTGTGACATATATGTGTTGAGTGTTCTCATAGAATCCCAAGATTTGCCTAGCTTTTTCCACTGAAACAAAGTAATAGAGTATCGTAACAGTATGTTAGCATCTTCCAACAACATAACTTTACCAAATGAGCATATGATTTCTGGATTGTAAAAAGAAAATCTCTGAAAAAGTTGTGTAATGATGTTATAAATTAAATGAAGAGTCTGTTACCGCTAAAAAAAGATCAAAGGTATTTGAGAAGAGTATATTAATGCAGACCTTTGTAATAAACATAAGTTGTCTCTTCTGTTATCTTTTGTTGAAAGAAATATTGTTTTGCCAAGGAAACAGAGGTTAATTTGTTGTGTTCATGCTTTAATTTTTACAACCAGTGATTTTTTTTTTTCTGAATAAACAATGTGGCATGTTCAGATGACATCAACTAACAACTATCAAAGATGTTAGGAGACAATGCTAATGTCTTTTATGCTTCAGTGGCTACAGCTGCCAGAAATTGATGTCAATCCATCAGTCACCACCACTCCTCATTGTCTGTCATTGATATATTAACAGTACACTGGCAGTAATAATTATACGTCTGCTTTCTTCATTCTCCCTTTCTTTGATAAATCTATGGCCCATATTGATTGCTTTAGTGTTCCTTTGTGATCACTCTGCTTTGTAGGTAATATTCTGAAAGATAAACTATGTTCTATTTCCTTCCTTTTATTCTGTAGAATGTATGAAAAATACAAGCTGATTCCAGGCAATTTAACACCTCTCCTGCCATTTGAATTAGAATTGCCTTTTATATTGCAGTAATCGACAACTCATAGTTAGACCCTGGCAAACAATGGAGCTGAAATGAAGAAAAGATTTGCCTTTCACAGCCTGCCGGTTTTGTCCTGAATTCTTCAATAAAATAAGTTGGTGGTCACAGCACAATCCCCTCTGGGAAAGAGCTCCTATTAGAAAACCATTGCAGTTTATTGGACAACATGCTTCTGTGGTCAGGGTCAACAGAGCCTTCAATGAATAGTACCATACAACAGAGAGTCAATTGTTTCTGAAACCCCAAACCACACTGATAGAGTGGTTTGAGAGTCAGCTTTTTCTATTGCAGGCAGGAACATCTCTGCAAAAGCCATTTGAAATATAGACTGTCTTCATTTAAGAGGTACCAGATTTCTCATACCTTTTACCTTTACCTGGATGGATTGTAATACAAGAAAGAAAGAGAAAGAAAAGAACCCACAGCTTACCAGCAATGCAGAAATGATTCTGATATGGAAATTTCTGCTTTATTCACAGGCACAGATTGTTCATGAATTTGTGAAGTGAGAGGCAGTGTCATCTCTGTGCTCGCCCACCCATCTATCTCTCAATTACAGTTGTCCCATAGAATCATCTGCTGAATAAGGAGTGCTCTCTAGCTTTGGTTGGGATTACCGGTGCAATGCCATCTAGACCTTTACTATCTCATGTATTATTTTTTGATGGGACATATAGTTCTAGAACTCTCAGGGGCATGCATTTTTGGGGTTGTGGCAGGATGGTATAATGTCCCAGGTACAAGCTGTTTCTGGGTTTTACAGCCCAGACCTTTAGGAGATAGATTGTAAGCAGGCACGAGGGGTGCTTGTTCTCCAGGGAAGGCTCCTTTCCAATTTAAATAATCTTTTTCCTCTATTGGGCTTGCTGACTTGTGGGAATGAGAATTCAAATATAAATTAGGATTGGTTTTTTGATAGTGTGCATGCAGGCCCCATTTGAATGAAATTTCTCTTTCTTCAAATTTGTAGAGCTGACACCAAAAGTGATGGGCATGGTGACTGTCTATAAAAGACAAAATCACCATGCCTCTCAACTTTTTGGGTGTTGTGGGATACACACAAGAACATTTAATATCTACAGAGTCATCCCATCCAGGCCCCAATACATCTAACATATCGTTTAACACTTCTGAAGATGTGAGCCATACATTATTTAGTCTCCTTAGTAGTCAATTAAAAATGGTGATATAACTCTCAATGTTAAACAGTGGTACTTCTGCAGATATTGGCTTACTAAAGTCAGAACTTACTCGCTGTGATAGCTGCAATTGATCATTATTCACCTGGAGAGCATTTTCACCTACTGTTCCTATAGATGGAGGTGTGGACTGAAACTTATTATCTTCTAGGGCGTTGTCATGCCATTCATCTAGAACTAATAAGTCTAGATTTGAAAAAGTCAGGTTGAGATCCTCCAAGCCACTTTTTACAGCATCATCTCCAGCTGGAATCTCTAGAATCTTCTCAGAATTTATATATCAGTCACACATTATTTATTCTAAGTGTCCCAGAGAGCTTGCATTATTAATAAAGGGGCAATCATCATTTACTGTTACATCTATTGGGGACTTTAGGCTGATTGCCTAGAAGTCTGCCAAATCTCGATCTGAGGAGTTTGAGGGTGCCGCTTTTAAAATTCCCAGTTCTATCAAAGCAACAATAGTTTACAGTGTTACTGAAGTCTAGAAATCTCTTGTTTTGTAGCATGCAATTTATCAAAAAATTGTTGATTGGCTTGTGCTGAAAGAAAGCATTGGTCTCTCAAGTGGCCATAGATGATATGAACATGACTACTATCCAGCCTGTTGAGATTTCCCTATAGATTTCTCCATCATATAGCCACTGGCATTGGGGTTGTGGAATACAAATGCCTAGGAAGTGTATCCACTGGAGTCCTGGCCAAGAGCCCTGGGTCCAAAGTCCAATTACCAATTGTTTTCTCATTTTGGTAACCCAATTCCACAGGACTCTGCTGATCCTGTACATTGCTTATGATCTCATTGTCAAGGTTCATTGAAGTGCCTGTAGCTGGAGTGCCTGTGGTGTTATTGTTCTCATGCTGTACAAGGATTGACATTTGGGTCAGACTCCTCAGGGTTTCATTTGCCTGTGCGTACCCTTTCTGGGCCTGAATTGTTTGGGCTCTAGTCTTAACTATAATTATCTGGTCAAGCTTCCACCAACTAATTTCCATTAGTAATATCTGGTTATATCTATATATATCTGTGTCTAATTTGACATTAGGAACTCAATAAGTGGCACTGTGAAGTCACTCAATAAAGTGGCACCTATGATATCAGGCAATGAGGTCAGAGCTGGCATGCAAGCTGCAAATTTCTGCTGTGAGGCAGTAAGTGGCTTCAGGATACAGGCCTTTGTGGGATTCTGGCAAGTTGGAGCAGGATGAGGAGCACAAGCAGGGAGAGGTTGGGTATGTTAGAGACTCAAGAAGCAGGCAGGACCACTAACAAACCACTAATAAACAAATAACAAGAATGTGCCTGTCGAGATTCAGAGGGTGCTTCAATTCAATTCCCCAGTCCACTCCTTACGTACCCTAGTCAGGCAGCCAGAATAGACTTGAGTCCAGCTCTCATCAAGTTCTGAAGCAGGATATCAGCATAAATCCAGTAATTTTGGCAGGTCAGTGATAATGGTCTGTAATTAATAGAAGTGATATATTCCTGAGCAGCAGGTGTTTCCCTTTGAATTAGCTGGAGCTGTTGTGGAATGCTGATGCTGTTGCTACTATCTCTGTTGCTCTTCTGTGTGGCTCTGGTTTTTCTTGCAATGAATGGAGGTCCACTACTGGGATTTACAGTTTAAGACTGATGGAAACTACAGTTTGACAAGATGCCAACATACAGTTCCAAAAACTATTTATACTAATTTACATATGCATTATAAGGTTGGTCTTATCCAACAGGCCAAAAAGCAGTAAAATCTTAAATGACTCAGGATTAAACTTTACTACTTGGAAAATATCAGGGTGGTCTTCTCAGCAAAGTTATGATCAATTTTTGAATTTCTTGCTTGATATCACATTGTTACAAGAAGCATGGCAGAAAGCTAAATGGATAGAGGTGCTATTGTTTGGCAATAGCCTTCTGCTAAGGACAGAAGTGTTAGCGCAGTTTCTAACCTGGACTTGTGAGATATTAGATATTAATTTGATATCAATAATTTGGCCTACTATACCCCTCTGTCCTCCATGTGCTTGTGGGGCCCCCGGACAAGCTCGCGTACAGGCACGGCTGCTAATCGCTGTAATATTCCACACAAATACAGGCAGGGCAGAAATAGCCGACCCGCTGCTTCAAGAGACCTCAAGACAAGTACCACATTATGTATGCACGCTACTTACAAAGAACTCCCTGCCCCGAGCAGGCAGCTTGACTAGCCGAATACTCAACTGTCAAGCACTCCGCGTTTGCAGACTGGCTACTCTATTGACAATTTGGCCTTAACTCAATCATGTAAAATACTGACCTTTTGAAGGCTTTGTCTCCAGCCCGAAACTCATTGTTTTCCCCAAGTACAGACTAGTCTATGGCCACGTTTTCCCCTATAAGAACCCCTGATTTTAAGCACTTCCTTGGATCGCTCCTGGCTTCCAGCCCGCCTTGCTGCCGCTTCTTTTGGCGAACCTTCCCCTCAGCTCCACGTGCTGAGAAACTCCATTTCCACGAACTTCTTCTTCAGACTACCTGGACTTCAGGACAGGTGTAGTATTTCCCATACAAAACCTCCTCTCAAAATCCCTCTATCCAACTCCAACCTTTATTTCTATAGTTCTCTGTGTGAGTGTGTTACATACACTTGTTTGGCTGTATTTTAATAAAAACAATTATTATTTTACTTCTGTTTGCTCCTTGACTCGGCCTGACCCCGTTGACATTGGGTAAAAGATCTCGCTCTGTTGCCCTGCCTCTCGTACTGCTAGCTTGTGCTCTTTTGACTAATTCCCAACTTGATAATTTGAAGCGCACTTAGGTGTCCCTCATGGGACCCCCAGAAATCAGGGTAACAAGGGCTGAGGGAAGAGTAGATATCATGTTTATGACTCCTTTTAAGCTGCTGGCAGTTACTGTACTAATTTACTGTATATGAATATAGGAAAACTTTTGACTAATCACTCTGTTCTAAATGGAAACACACTATATCAACTATCGTCTGGAAGACATGCGACTGGGGGCCATAATTACTTTGTATCTGCCATAGCAACATCTTCTCAAGTCTTGGGGCTTGTAGTCTGGTGAGACACTATAGCTCTCTGGTTGAAAAACTGAACTATAAGTCCCAGGATTCTAGGGGATGTTGCCATGGATGGAATATAACATTATAAGTGTGTAGTATGAATGGGCTGAAGTGACCTCTCGCTTTGTGACTCTACTGATGCCAAAGTGGTAACTGTTGAGAAGGATTAGTAGATACTTTCAAGAGATGTGAAGAATGTCCAAAAATGTCTTCCCCCCAACATAACTAGATGGATTCCTCACACAGTTTTTTACTTCTCATGTGAGACTGAAAAGTGTCTCTCCACAAACAGTTCCTTTATGAAGCAAGCACACACCACAGGCAAAGAAGAACTGGTTTAATGGTCAAACAGATTCAAACAACCCTTCTAATCTTTGTATTTGTAAAACTCCATGTAACAAAGGAGCAGCAACCGAAGTTTGCACAAGTTTGCACAACCAAACTTGCATAATTTATCAGTTCTAATTTATCAGTGAGGATTTACATCCCCAATTCAATTGAGCTGGTGCCTGAGACAACGAAACCTCACCTCAAATTGAAATCAAAACCTCATGGGAACTATGGTTTTGAAAAGGCAGGAAGTCTGGTACTAAAAACAGTATCTTTTCTGTGAAAAACACCATGGCCAAGGAGATATATTGTGCAACTGACTGACCCTCTTCAAATCTTTGCACAGGTTTTATAAGGGGCTGTCCAATACTAGTACATTAGGGGAAATATATGATGTAAATATGCAGGAATTTCTTGTTTCCTTTCTTGTTTGCTAGCAGGAAGAAGTGATGGATTGTGTAGGGTGTCATAAGACTCTGTCTTTTATTGAAAGAAACTATTTATCAATACACTAGTTGCTTATAATTATTTTCCCCAACAACAAAGATTGTTAAATGTCTGTAACTTCAAGTTACATTATGACTGTAATCTAAACTTCTCTCCTTTTGGTTTTGACTGTAACTTTAAATTTGCTTTTATAGTTACATGGTTGTGACCTTAGAAAATAGTTATGGGAAAATATTGCATACTTCAAGTCATCTGCCTCATGTTGTGCCTTGTGCTTTGCTATAGATATTAAAGAGATAACAAGGTAGACAGGAAGATACTGTGTTTGTATCATTACTCATGGTATCTTTCCTGGCTGCCTTGCTGGAATGGGACTCATAGTTTTACATTGGTTCCATTCCTTCTTGGAGGGACAAACCCAGAAAATGGTGTTAGTGGGATCCTGTTCAGTCACTTGGCTTTTGGCCTGTGAAGTCCCTCAGGGCTCTGCTTTGTGAAGAAAAGCAATTCAAATTTTAGCATAGCAGGCTAATCAAACAAACAAAAAGATTGGTCTACTATGAGGCAACGGTGTCAGCCACAGTAACATATACCATATTCTCCTAGGATTTCTTTCAAAATCCACCAATAATTTAAAGATTAACTTAGATTATGACATTTCCCCACTAATAATAATATAAACTGCATAAGATATTGGACTGCATTGACAAAAAATCTTAACAAATTAAAGTTTTTTTATACTTATTTTGCATACTCTAAGTAGATAGGGCTAAAGAAAAGGCTTTTTTTAAAGCTGCTCATAAAACGGAGATCTTTTCTTTATCTGGCAATATTGATTGCTCCTATCTAGACAGATCGTTCCTAGGTGGCTCCTAGGCAGCTACTATATATCTCAGTGATATACTAGAAAACCTGAGGATTTCGTACTAGGTGGATGGAAAACACTAACATCACCAGCAGCACAAAAAATGGCTGGGTCTCCTGCTGAAAGCAATTATACAGCATTCCCATGATTCCCATTGAATGGGAATAATGACAAGAAATGGCTTCTGGCTTCTGGATCTGTTATAAAAATAATACAATATGAAAGGATGGATAACAAAATGAAATAATTTCTTGTAAAAAAAAGAAATGAGTGGAGTCAATCAATAAAACATTTTTTATATCTTACTCTACCCCACAACATGTTCCAGAGTGGTCTCCCATGTACTTATGGTTCTACAAAACCGAAATCAAAAGGAAAAATAAGTCCCCAGGAGGTGGGAAGTAAGGAAGCTACCATCCTAGCCAATGATTGTCTTTATGGGTGGCATGGCTAAGAAGTCAAAGGGTAAATCAATGATTTTGCCAGGTTAGACTTTCTCTTTTTGAAAAGTATAATAAAGATGAAAGAGAAAAAAAAAAACCTAGATTGAACAATAGCACACATGTAGATAGCCACATTTCAAAGCCAGGGAAGTACGAATCCATTGATTAAAATGTATACAGAGATGATTAGGTTGACAGGATCACAAGGAAAGGTGCCTGAAAGACACACACAAAATGTCAACAACAGAGATTTCTTCAGCTGAAGGTAAAGTTTCTTCAGTGTTATTAAGGCTTAATCTTAGGTTTCCCTCCATTTATTTCACGCTTAACCTTTGAACCATTTTGGTAATTTTTTTTTTTAAAAAAATGAAATTGGACAAAAATCATTACATAAAGATTATACAGTTCTTTACAAAAGGCAGTGACAAATGTGAAACGGCAAACCAAAGAAGTTTGTTTTGTTTGTTGTTTAATTTATATGCAGATTTTCTTCCAACATGGGATCCAAGGTGGCATAACAGTTTAAAACCACAGTAAAAATAACAACAACAACAACAACAACAACAACAAGAACAAGAACAACCCTCTTCATACAAATGTTAAAACATGATTAAACTAAATTTCTATGTAAAAACACAAGTTATAAATAAGTTAAAAACAACATTAAAATATGCTTAAAAAGTATAAAATAAAAACATCTCACTCTCCATTAAAAGCATTATTTGCCACAACTTGCCAAAAACGAAGAGCTTCCTTAAATGAAAAGGTCTTTACTTGTTACTGGAAAGACAGCTGGGAGAGGGCTGCAGGGAATTTTAATTTCGGTGGTCATATATGTGTGTGCATTTGTGTGTATGTGTGTGTATGTGTGCAGTTTCAGCCCCTCCCGAAACTGCAAACCCCAGGATTCCATAGGACGTTGAAAGTCCAATCATAGTGCTATAACAGCCTAGTGCGGAAATGGCCATTGTCTTATTTTGTCACAGGTAGGCTTCCCTCTCTTAATGGTGGAATGATATAAAGAAGTATTCGTCTCTTTCCCACTAAGGAGGGAAAGAATATTTATTTCTGAGAAATGAGTTTACCAATGCTCTGGAAATCAATTCAGGAAGAATAAAAGCATACATGAAACTACTGCATGATTTCCTTGCACATTGGGAATCACAGAATCATAGACTCATGGAGTTGGAAGAGACCACACGGCCATTGAGTCCAGCCCCCTGCCATGCAGGAATTCACCATCAAAGCATTTCTGACAGACGGCCATTCAGCCTCTGTTTAAAAACCTCCAAAGAAGGAAACTCCACCAGATTCTGAGGCAGTGTCAAATGGATCTTACTGTCAGCAAGTTCTTCCTAACGTTTAGATGGAATCTCTTTTCCTATAGTTCAAAGCCATTGCTCCATGCCCTAGTCTCCAGAGCAGCAGAAAACAGGCCTGCTCCATCATCCGTATGACATTCCTTCAAATTTAATCATAGCTATCATGTCATCTCTTAAACTTCTCTTCTCTAGGTTAAACATACTTAGCTCCCTAAGCCGCTTTTCATAAGGCATAGTTTCCAGGCCTTCTACCATTTTGGTCACCCTCCTCTGGACACATTTCAGCTTGTCAAAGTTCTTCCTGAACTATGGTAACCCAGAACTGGATACACTATCCTAGGTGGGATCTGACCAAAGAAGAATAGAGTAGTACTATTATTTCCCTTGTCCTAGACATTATACTCCTATAGATGAAACCAAGAATAGCATTGGCTTTTTTAGCTGCCACATCACGCTACTGACTTAATTTCAGCTTGTGATCTACTAAGACTCCTAGACTCCCTTCCACATGTGTCAGGCCAGCTGTCACTCATCCTATATCTGTGCATATCTTTTTTTTTCTGACCAGGTGCAGTACCTTACACTTCTCCCTGCTGAAATTAATTTTGTTAGTTTTGGTCCAGCTCTCTGTTAAAGTCATTTTGAATTCTGACCCTGTCCTCTGGTGTGTTAGGCATCCCTCCTAATTTGGTTTCATCTGCAAATTGGATAAGAATGCAGTCTCATGCAAATCATTGATAAAGATGTTGACTAGTACCAGGCCCTGGACAGAATCCTGTGGCACCCCACTAGTCACTTTTCTTCAGGATGAAGAGGAGCTGTTAGTGAGCACCCTTTGGGTTTGGTTGGTCAACCAATTACAAATCATCTAACAGCAGCAGTGTCTAGTCAAAGAACTCTTCATGCAAAACCTCACACAGTTTTTCTGCATAGAAATGGGTTTGCTGCCCAAAAAAATGAATATGTATTACTGAAAAGAAAGAGTATATCTGAACAGAAAACATGTCTGCCTAGAAAAAACAGACTTTTTCCTCCAGTCCATTACTGATAGCAGACACTGGTTTATTATGGCATAGGATCAAATGAATGGGTTTTCTATGGAAGATATTATTTTGCCAAGGAAAATCAGCATAGTGCAGGCTATGTGGTATGTCATTCTGCATGATTACCACCAGCATTCCTGGTTTCTGTGCTCATTTTTATTCAGCCAAACAAATGTGTATAGATTATTATCAGATGCAACAACCTGCATACTGTTTCCAAAATGGAAGTGCTTTACCTGTGTCAGCTATATAATCTTTTCTCTATCACTCTTTGGGACAATTGATTTCCAAACTTCTACAGCTTTCCATAAGTTTTGCCAAAGTAACAGTGCATTTAAAAAAAAAGTCCAAAAATTATTATTTTTTTGGGTATCTTTATAGCGTGGGAGATCTCAGTGTGAAGAAGTAGCAAAAATTATATGTATTGACAGTAATATTAAGACAAAGTTAGCTTCTGTAGAAGAGAAGCAACTCAACCTTAAAACAAAGCTAATGAAGATTAAATAGTCCCTGCCTTCTGTTTCCTAACCACTTTGAAGGTACATTCAGAGATAAGATATGTAAAGCAATAGCATCAATTAATCTTCATGTAGTGGGGTTAAAAGGCAAAGTGGGAGTGACAGGGAAAGGAGGGGGATTTTTGTACTACGATAACCAAAAAAAGACAATTCCTTTGATGTCAAGGACAATGGACAAGTATGATTGAGTGCAGAGTCTGACCCTTAATATATTGTATAGGCAAATTAAGAGAGAATCTGTTTTTCATCATCAATACCAAGCAATTGGCTTAATGAATAGCATTGTTGCTACAGAGTTGCAGGAACCTACAGAATTTAAATAGAGTTAATTCCTTTGAAGAGTAAAACCAAGTAAAATTCAGGCATGGTTAGTCATAAGCTCATCTGGGGAAAAAAATCCATCTGAGCCCATGAAGGTCAGTGAAGAAACTCTGATTGCAAAAGGAAAAGAACAGGTCTATTCTATTTCTCCTAGTTATATCACTTTCACAAAATTCAGATTATACTGCATTGAGCAGTTTGGAAAACATCCTAATTCATCTCAGACCCATTAGATTTGGGTTATTAAAGACAAATACATGATTAGAATCAAGGCAAGATTCTCAAAGGTGCAACTGGAACAAATGTTCTGGGAATGCTGGGGCTAAACGCCCTGAGTTGCTGGTGGTGTTGTATATATACACTTGGTTACACAAGCTTCTTGTACTGTGATGCTGTCAAAAAAGAAAAAATTGCTCATGGGAACGGGGAAGCTGAGTGCTGGGACCATATGCCATTCATTTTCCAGCTGTGGAGTAAGTAAAGAGGTGGGCAATTTACTGAATCGTTACCTCTGAGATTTGGCTTTGTCCATAAAAGACGAGACATTTGGAGGGGAATGCTCAGAGCCACCCCCCCTCTTGAGTGAGGAAGAGACTTTGGTCAGGGCATAGGGCTCTTGGCCTGGCAGTACTACCAAATCTCATCTGCCATAGCACAAACAAGCAATTCATTAATGGAGCTTGCACATCTGCACAAAGGAGTCCTTGTTTTTGGCTTGCTATAATCTTTTTGACGGAGCTGGATGAAGTTTTTAGCCTTAAGAGAGGTCCAGTCACAATCCCACAGCCTCAGAGGAAGGCAATGGTAATTTCCCTCTGAAAAGAATCTTGCAAAGAAAACGTTTTGTTGTCACCAGTGGTCTAATCGTCTGTGACTTGCAGAGACTTTATGAATGAGAAAACTCCAATCTACCATTATCAACAATCTTGTTCAGGTCTTGCAAATTCAGGGATGTGTTTTCCTTGACTTTGATATTAGCAGTTCATGGTCTGAGCCACCAGCTGCTGCTGGTTTTGTTTTTGCAGAGAGAAGGGGCCTTCTCCATCTTTTGCTTCTAATTATGTAGTCTATTTGATTTCTATATTTGCCATCAGATAATGTGTCTCTGGCTGCCTGCAGAATGTGTTTGCAATAACAAACTGCTGGCCTCACAAAATTCATCCAGGCACTTTCCTGCTTCAGGCCACAGCAGCCAAATTCTCTAATAATGTTTAGTTCTGCTGTGTTTCCTACTTCTGCATTCCAATCGCCTGTGACAACCAACATGACCTGTTTTTATGTATCATTAATTACCTCATGCACCCTAGAATAAAATCTTTCAGTTTCTTTTCTTTTTAATGCCTTTGTTAATTTGAGCATAAACTTGGATCTTGATTATATTGAAGGGTTTTCCCTGAAGTCTTGTTGATATTAGTTGCTCAGACTTTGTGGAATATCCTTTGACTGCTTTTGCTACAATTCTCCTCACTGTTAATACCACCCCATTTCTTCTTAGATTTTTATTTCCTGAGTACAGCACTGTATAATTATCTGATGGAAGGTGTCCGATTCCTGTCCACTTTAGCTTGCTCACCCAATTATTGCAATGTTTATATGCTCAGTTTTTTTTATTAACGATGCCTAGCTTTCTGTGATTCATGCTTCTCACATTTCATGTTTCTGTAATATGTGTTAAACAGCTTCAGACTTTCCTTTCACCTGGCATGTCAACAGCTGGACATCCTTTCGGTTTCAGTCTACTTGTGTCTTTAGCTATAGTACTACTTGTCCTTGTCCTTTTTTGTGTTCCCAGTAATTCATTGGGTGCCTTCCAACCCTGAAGGCTCATCTTCTGGCACTATTTCTTGTTTCATGCTGACTTATTTCATCATAGGGTTTTCATGGTAAAAGACATACAGAAGTGCTTTACATTGGACCTTTCCTCATGATGTTGCCATCCTGACACAGCAGTAGGTTGTTCCTGGTCCATGAGCCACACTACTATACAAAGTAGTCACTGTTCAGCTGCTATCCTGTTCCCAAGCACTGCAAATCAACCTTATATCCTTTCCGGAAAAAATCCATTAAGAGCCCCTTTAGTGCTACAATCCAATCAGTCATGTCCGTGTAGTTCCTTAATAGTGCTTGATAGTGCTTCATGTCATCGTGGATCCAGGAGAACAAAGAGTTCATTTTTAATATTATTGTTATATAATAAATCTTTGCTTAATTTTTACAATTGTGTTTGACTGTTTACATTTAAAACTTGAAATAGAGAACTGGTGAAGCTTTACTACATTGAACCCACTGTTCAACACAGCTACTTGTCCAGAATTATGGTCAGTTTGCAGTCTGAGTACCAGATCCAGGGAAAGATCTTAGAGGTAAAGGGACAAGGTTAGTGAAAAGGTCAAGGATTGGAACTGTGGGACTAAACTGGAGAAGCGTTCCATCTATTCACCTCTCACCACTCTCCAGGAAATGACTGGGTTTTGTCAGATATTTCCCTCTACTCAGCTTTCATGGATTTTGTTGTACAACCTGTTGTACTATTCATGATAAAGTCAGCATAATAATGGTTGACTGGCAGTTAAAACATAGTGATAGTCAAAGCAGCCACTCATTTGTACATAATTCATTTTCCCCAGACAGAAATTTTGAAATCTTGCAGTTGCTTAACCTATTGGGGTCTACTTTCCAAAGATTGAAATAAACATATATCCATTACTTTTTTCCACACATCCGAGCTGTTTCTCTATAGACACCAGCTTCAACAGCTTTGAGAGGGAACTGAATTGTTTAATTAAGGATAAGGTAATCAATGACTATAAGTTATGGTGGTTATGCTGCTTCTAGTATCAGAGGAAACCAGCCTCCGCATACCAGTTACTAATGAGCTCAAAAGGAAGGGTGCTGATATTGATGTGATTATGTTTTGCCTGTGAGCATCTCAAATAGCAACTAACTGGCTACTGTTCAACCAGAGTCTTCAATCTTCAGGCCTTTGGTCTGAGCCAATATGGTTGTTCTTATATCCTTATCTTTTTACATGTTCATCTTTGACTTTTCTTTAGTATGTAACTGTGTGGCGAAATCAAAGTCCCTAGAAAACTGTAGTGCCCAGTTTTTCCAAAAGAACCATATGTGCGTATGAACAGCAATCTGAAATTCCCTCTCCTGGTTCTGTAGGACCATCAAAATGAAAATAGGGAGACATTGACTACTTTCAGGGAAAAGTTATAATATATTGCTAGGGAAATTGCTGGACATATAGATCAGACACTCACATACAAAAAGGCTCATATCAATTACATTGGCTCTCAGTTTGTTTCAGGCCCAGTTCAAAGTGCTAATTCCTATTTGGAAAACCCTAAATAGCTAGAGCCAAGATATCTGAAAGGCATATATCTTTTTATGAACCTACCCATAATTTGCTGTCTTCTGAAAGAAGTCCTCTTATTAAGTCCCACTACCAAAGTTGGTGAGAAAAGCCTTTCTTGTTATTATACTGCCTTCCTAAGGTCAGTGGCCCAATTTTATCCTGCTTGAGGTGACTTTTTGTTTATCTCATTAGCCTAGCTTTTCATGGGTTCAAAATTCCTTTATTACATTCAGGTTATTCTAAAATTTATGTGTACCATTCTCATTTTGATTGCTTTGACCATGTGTTTGTTTTTAAAACTGTGTACTACTTTAGTGGTCCTTTCAGGCAATCTATATTTTAATTTAAAAAATATATACATATCAAACAGGTACATGTTTAACTGCACATGTGGGAATGGGGATGGTGTTGGTGTGTGCTAGCCACTGAGACTTTAAGTATTTAAAACAAATGGAAAATACTATAGCAGACTATTTCTGAAATGGTGTGGATTTTAAATGAACATTGACATGTTACACAGAATTCTGCTGTTCAGCTAGGAAAAAAAAAGTATCCCACTGCTTAATTAGCTATTTGGATCTTGGCCACTGAATATTAAACTTTGCTCTATCCAGTCTCTTCACATCCCACTAGGAACTAATTATCCTAACTACTACTACTTTGAAAACACTTTGAGGTAAACGGAAGGAAGGAAAGGACTCTACTTCATAATTATGTTAGATAGAAGTGCTAATTTAGCATAGAAGTTCTTAAGTTGCAATCATATACACATTCATTCTCTGCAGCATCTTTCCTATACTGATATGTGAGTGATTGTGTATATCACTAGTACATCCAGTAGCTGAACAGACGATTGTTTTACCACTGAATTGTTCCAGTAGTAAATTCTCAAAAGTTTAACTTTAAGTTCTGCACTCTGTTTGCATACTGGTCCATATAAGAGGGAAGTTTGGTATAGCTATTACTGTGTGGTATAAAAACAACATGGTCTGTGCAGGATCCTGTTTTATCAGAAGAAGTTGAACTTAATAATTTTGCCTTTGATCGCAATGGGAAAGTGTTCAATATTTAATAAGATTTCTTACCCTAGGGCTTAGAGTCAGCATAGTGTGAGCGTAGTCTCAGTTAAGCTGAAGCCATTACTAAATCCCCTATTGACTTGTGAACAAAGGTCCATGGCCCCAGACTTTGAAGTGAATTGACTTCTAACACTGGAGTTGTACTTTTTCTATTGAAGAGTTTTGCTGTTTAAAGGACTTTCTCTTTCCCGGTGACTCTTTTCAAATCCACAAAACTCAAGATTCTGTTTTTAAAATAAGTATCAGCGAGTTGAGAAATACTAACTAGGGTGAAAAAGAAAGAGAGTGTGAGACAACCAGTGTGCAGAAAGAAGATACCTGGAAAGAGAACAGCTTGTAGAACAAGTACAATGCTGGCAACCAAAGTTGCAGTCTTGTTCTAACTTTTCATTTTACTGGAACTATTATACTCACTGTTGAACTATTAGCATCTTCCTTTGATCTTTTCTTGTTGGTTCTCTGTCTTCTGTCCTTGGTAGGCTTTGTTTCTATCAGCTGTAACAGGGAAAAACCAAGCTGAAAGGAAATCAAATGAACAGAGAGGCCTGGCGTGCTCACAGAGGAGGCTTTTATTTCACCATTGCTCTGCCTTATTCATGGGTTTTTACAGGAGATCCAGATGTCATTATTTCCCATTGTTAAGTTTTCCCTCCAATGTTTTCTCACTTCTTCTTCTTTCTTATTTCTTGTGGGGGAGGGCTGTTGGAGAAAAACAGAATAGGTTCACAATGCCCTTTGACTGATAGCCCAAGCATACTTCCACTTGGGAATATCTCTAGATAAGTTTAGAACCAAACGACAGAAATAAGTGAAAGTCAGGGCACAGAATCAGAAAGGGAGAATCAGAAAGGGAGACAGAGAGAATTAAGAACAAGGAAGAAACCAATTCTGGATGGATGGATGGATAGATAGATAGATAGATAGATAGATAGATAGATAGATGGATAGATGGATAGATGGATAGATAGATAAGAAGACAGTCAGGATGAGAAACTGATCAATGACTTTTTCATTTTAAAGAAAAAAAATGCAGGAATCCATATTGATACTGATGTTTCAAATCTACTGAAGTAATTTGGAAATAAAGAAAAAGATGACATTAGGGGAAAATATCTTGGTTTAACAATACTTTTTGGACAATTGGAAGTTAAATGAATTTTGAGCATAGAACTCATTATAAATTATTGGCAAGGGCTTGAATTCTGTCATCTGTGATGCCATTTCAAGGGTTGGGGTATATTCATGCCTATGCTTGTCTGAGTATATTTTTGACAGAATTGCAGGGAGCAAGTATTTAAAAGCTATTGGGTGCCAGTTTTCCTAGACAATAAAAATGACTTCCACTCTCAGAAGTGCCTATTAAATGTTAGTGCTATAAGGACACCAGTTTTTCTCACTTTGATTCAGAACTTAGAAGCAGGGAAAAATTGCTTCTGATGAAAGTCCTTTATGACACAACATAGGTGATTGAACAATTTTTTTCAAACTGTATTCAGGTAGCTTTTTTGTTGTTGTTGTTGTTGTTGTTGTCATCTTCCCACACTTGTTTTTATAATGGCATTACTCAGGTTTTTAGTACTGAACCCTGTTTAAAAAAAAAAAAAAATCCTCTGTAATGTCTCAATCAAAACTAAAACAAAACAATAAGAACAATCCAGGAACAATTCACATGGCAACAGCCTGTGAAGCTTCACAGTCCATGCCGATTTTTTCTTGTCCACACCACAGTGAAGAAAAATCATGTCAAGTGGTTTAATCTAGCCATGCATCATTCTTCTGGATCCAGAAAAGATCCCCATCTACTACTGGCTTGATCACGAATTTCACCTACAATTCTGGAGTGGGGAGAAGCTGAGATGTGCAATAACTAGAAACAGATAATTACGTATGTATGTCAAAATTGGCTGCAACCATATGATATCATGTTTACAGTTTGACATGATGTAGGGCATGAATACATAACTTAGCTCATTCGATATCTAATTATACATTCCACTGAGCCTTCGTGTTAGGGCAATGTGTAAGAGTGAGTGGTTTGAGGCTTACCAAAGTGTGTACCAGTTCCCGGGGTTCCACTTGTCACTGGAACAAAGCACGGTAGCAGCCCAACCCCCAAGCTAGGCTATCAGACCCCACACAGGACCCCTAGTGGAATCCCCTATATAGGAAGCAGGGTATGCCACACCCCTGCCTATACAAAACAGATCCTGACCGACCCAGCAAGATTGTAACAAACTGAAAACACAACATTAACATGTCTTAGCCAAGCATTGGACCAAAACATTAAGAGCAAATACAAGGATTTGAATGGAAATGGAAAGAAGGAATTCTTGTGAGAAAGGGAAAATACCCACCAAGCTAGACCAATCAATTAAGAGATAAAATCCTTTCTCAACCCCATCAGTTGGAAGCCAACATTTGTCCATAGCCTCCTGTGAAACTGCAAGAAGGAGAGTAAGTGAGAGAGGATGCAAATGCAAAGTGGCTCATGCGCTGCAGCCACTCAATAGCCTCTGGTAGCAGAGTGGAAATCCTGCTCCAGGGACCAAATACATCTCCCGAATAATCAAGGTTACAGATTGCAGAACAGTTGAGAGCACTGTATGACAGTCAGCTACATATTGCTCTTTCTTTCTCTCTTGCCATCATTGCAGCACAGCTTCATACAGGGCACCTGACTAATGGGTACCTGGTCCTCCATTGGAAGTCATGTATATTGTTCATGAATAATTTCATAGTGTGTTGTTGGCTATACAAAGAGCTTGGGAAATTACTTATTAAAAGTAACTGATCACTTGGCTAAGCACAAAGTCCAACATGCAATTTGTGTCTAGTTAACACTGCAAAAATAACATAAAATAGAAATATAGTATCCCTCATATTATTCATTGTATTCCTTTTTTTACCTTTTAATTACTTTTGTGTTCTCCACCCCCAATACACAACAAAAGGAACTAATCTAATCTATAATTCTTTTCAGAACATCTGCGTTATTGGGAAAGGTAAGCCTGTGCAGTAAAATAACAGCAAGTCATTAACTTGATTTTAGCCAGATTACATATAGCTGAGTGAGGTAATTTTAGTAACAATAGGAGGAACTGGAAGTTAAAAGTGGGGGACTAGGAGGTCCTAAGGTGCTGTCTTCTGCTTTTGAGGGGCCTCCTGTGACTCTGAGGCTAGCCCACTGCTAACAGTGATCTCAACCCCATTTTAGCTTTTATTCACTTCATGGCTATGGGGTGGGATGTTGGTATTTTTCTGATATTTTTTTCATCTACACAGACACTTTCTCCAGAACTACTTAAAGCACAAATGCGGATAACCTCAACATCATCACTTTCCCTACATTTGTTACTATATTTGCTTAATGGAGAAGCCTGCAAGCTTGGAAAGCTAGCATGATGTATTTTACCTTTTTTGGTTGACCTAATAAAAGTATCCCCACAATATGGATTCCCATTTATAAACATTCTGTTCTCTTTTGGTGTGAATATTATATCTGTGATGTCTATTCTACTAGGGTATGGAAGAATGACTTCAAACTTCAGGAAAAGAGATTTCACCTAAACATTAAGAAGAACTTTCTGAGGTTTCTGGACTGGATGACCCTTGTGGTCTCTTCCAGCTCTATGATTCTATGTGACACATATTATTTGCCCCTCAACTGAGGTTGCAGGAACCAGTGCATTTGAGAAAAGCATGTTGCATTCAAGGGACTGCAAAATTAGCCAGAGTATGACTTATGAATTTGAATGCAGACTGCCACTGTATGATGCAAAGGTCATTTCCTATCTGGAACCTTGTTTTACAGTTCAAGCACAGCAAAATGTGCCAACCAGAGACCAACAATTTATATCCTTCATTACTATCTGAGTGATTCACTAGCTCCTCCTTCTATGTTGTAGGAAATGGAAAATAAGAACAAAAACAACTATGATAGATTGTATAAAAAAACCCCAGTCCACCTCATCCTTATCTTGTTCTGCCTTTGAACTCAGCAAGGTTAATTTTCTTCAGCAATATGAAGACATGTTTCCCTGTGAGTTCTGGACAATATAAGCAATTGGATTTTTGAAAAGAGTTGCAGGACTCCTCAGGTGGCAATATTCTCGATCTTCTCTGAACAAACTCCCTCCTTTCTCTCTCTCATATTGTAGAGTACAAGGTGAAGATAACACAGAATAACGAAGTTGCAAGGGAATGGGGAGACCAAAGTCCACAAAGGACAAGATATTTATTAGGACTAGGGATTATGTCACAGAACTGTGCACGATTTCAAGTTTTCTGAAATTCATGCCAGGTGGTACAAATGTTTTCTTTTCATCAGGCTAGGTGATACAAAAAATGGTGACAGAAACATATAGAAGAGTCCAAAAGTCAATTGAAATTTTGTGACTATAAAGTTTTGAATTTGATCCCAATGGAGATATTGCAGAGTGAAAGAATTATTGATAGATGTGCAGATATGATGTTATACCGAGCTATGCATACTGGGACAAAGAACTCATGGTGCATGGGCATTTCTAAAAATAGGCAGACATCTACTCTGTCCAGCACCTTTAATGAAACAAATTTCTGAGTAGGCATGTCAGAGAAGAAACACAGGTCCTTTACGCACCCTACTTTTTGTGAAGACGTCTGGTGGGGATCCTGGCAGCAGCACTGCTGGAAGGGGAGCGTGACAGGAGCGCTCTCCTTTGCACTGACTGGCTCCCTGCAGAAGGGAGCACAAAGGCCATGCCTCTTCCTTCCTCCCTCAGTGCAACTGGATACTTACCCAGGCTGCGCTGGGGCAGGAAGCACAGCCATTGTGCTTCTGCAGCTTCCGCAGGACAGGTAAATCTGGGACGGTGGTGCAATCAATAGCAATAGCAATAGCATTTACTTCTATACCGCTTATCAACTGAGTGTTATCTAAGCAGTTTACAATGTATTTTAGCTAATTGCCCCCAACAAGCTGGGTACTCATTTTACCGACCTGCAGAAGGCTGGAAGGCTGAGTCAACCTTGGAGCCGGGCAGGATCGAACTCACAACCTTGTGGTTGCAGTACTAGCATTTAACCACTGCGCCACCAGGGCTCATCATGTGTCATTGATGGGGAAAACCTATCAAGATTTAATCTGTGACTGCGCCACTTGGGGATGAGAGAAGGACGGGATTGTAAAACTTCATGCAAAAGAGTAGTGGGGTTCGTATTAAAACCTCAGCTGTGTCATCAATGAGAGGGGGGTCTGTTGTTTTATTTTTATTTTATTGCAATAAATAAATTTCTTCTGCTTGAATTATAGTTCTCCATCCACATTCATGAGTTTGACTCTTGTGCATCTGATTATTCATTATATGCCCATGCCTCCCCCTCTTCAATTCTCCTCCTCCCATTCCCTTGCATTTTGCTGGTGGGGTGAAAGAAGGCAAGGATGCTGAGGCCAAAGGTAAGGCAATTGGGGGAAAATATGTACGTGTACGCTTTCCTTGTGCCTTCTTGAGCTCTCCCATCTCATTCCTTTGCCTTTCCCTTGGTGCTGAGAGCTCAAGCCGAAGCAAAAGGTAAGACAATGAGTAGGGGGAGACGCAGGTGCTTTCCTGGTGCCCTCTGGAGCTCTCTACTCCCACTCCTTTTCCTCTGCTCCTGCACTGAGAACTCACAGTGAGGTAAAAGGTAAGGCAAGAGGGGCACACATAGTCCTTCCTTCTCCTCTCTGGAGGTTTCCCTTCTTACTCCTTTGCCTCTTGTCTGGTCATGAGGAATGAAGGCTCCCATGCCAGAGCCCTAGAAGGGAATGGTAGGGGGATTGTGGTGGTGGGAACTTATTCACAGTTTTTCCACTCCAGGAAAGCTCCAGGCCCTGACCCCTCACAAATGTGGAGGGGGATACTGTATTGTATTGTGTGTAAAGTATTGTTTTGATTTTTATATTTCGAATTCTAAACATATTTTTTTTCTTATTGCACTTTTATTCTTTTTTAAAATATTTTGTTTTTGTTGTTGTTCAAATTTGAATGTGGGAAAATGCAAAACTAGATGATATGCCTGTCCTTCTCTCTCTCTCCCCCCCCCCAAAAGACAGCCGAAATATACTTTCAAACATACACAGATATGAGTCAGCCTGGAAACAACATGAAATACTATTTTTAATTGCACCAAGTATTCTGGATTATGGGTTGTGAAAGAGATTAATTAAAATTACTACTTAAGTACTGCTACTTGTATTGTATCTTGTGTTTGCTGACACTGACATTCACAACTAATTCCTGAATACATACCGTGGTCAAAATTGTATTATTCTGACATTTCCATCAGTCAATGTTTATCCATTGTTTTAGCTGTTCCATGGTATGGATTCATTAATTATTGATTATATATTTGATAACACAAAAAACATAAATCTGAAGTTTACAGGCAATTTACTTATTTCCACCCACTTGGTCTCTTAAGACACAATTAAAATATGAAAAAATGTTCAGGTAAACATAAAAGGCTGGCATTCTTGTAGTTATGGATGCATTACTTAGAGTTATGGATCTTTAAGTGCTTTGTATCCAGTAAGACTATGTGGTCTTATTATAAGACTACATAAATGTCCTCTACTCCACAGCCAGAAGCCAGATTAGGCAAAGAAGGTATGTCCAGCTGCTGTTCAGAACAAGTGAAACTCCTACAAGGACTTCCAAGAGGGGGTCCTGTTTTTGATTGTCATAGCCTTGTTTGCTACTGGAAGGGGGTTGGAAATTTCATACTCCTTTGGCCCCCATCAGAATCTGGATGGACTTCCTTTGCCAGTGTGTGCTGGCAACTAAGGTGGACTGGGGCAGAGGTTGAGCCATGAGATGTTACTTATTTGTCTATACATTGCTAAGTAGGGAGAACTAGTGTGGTGTAGTAGTTTGAACCTTGGACTGCAAGCTTGGAGACCAGGGTTTGATTACCCACTCAGCCATGGAAACCCACTGGGTGATTTTGGGCTTGCCACATACTCATAGCCCCCAGAAAACCTGATGATAGGTTCACCTTAGGGTCTCCATAAGCTGGAAATGACTTAAAGGCACACAACAACAACACAACAGCTAAGTAGAAGATGTAGAACATGGAACAAAGTTAGTATCTTGACATTCGCTTCTTTTGCCTACTTAACTACATTTTTAGGCACTAATCAATACATTGCTTTCAAGCAATGGATTTTTATGTGTACTGTATATTCCATTCATATTAGCATGTCTTGAGGTTTTATCTGCCTGTTTTATCTCATAATATATTTAAATTTGCTTATATATCTTCTTCCATACATATTTCTTATTAATATGAATTATTTTCAGAGCAACAAAGGAGTGATATAAGAAGACGTTGATTTTTATTCATCCAAAATGGTCACGTTTCTCAGAAAGGAAAATGAGTGAAGATTTTCTTTTCTTTCCTTTTTTGTAATGAGATGATATATTTAGTAAACTACTTCTTGGTACAGCAAAGCTTATTTTGCTTCCTACAGTTTCTGATTAGGAAATGTACCTTAAAAATTGCAAATAATATTTATTTGATTGGGAAAGGGAATTGAATGAAGACGTGTAAATGTATTGTAATGTCAATCAGTGTATGCTAATCAAGAGAGTGGATGAATGCTAAATTTGGTTTTCATTTTAATATGAACTGACCAAATCCACTCTTCTCAATCTAGCATGCCCACTGGAATACAGTTAACCTTTCATTTTTGTACAAGTATGAATTTTGCAGTTCTCCAAACAACAAAACAAGCATACAGGAGTTCATCAGAGAAAACAGAATAAATTTTCATGGGCACAAAAATGTATAAGAATTACCTTGCAGACCTTTACAAGAAATTTACATAGAGATGTGGAAACAGGATGGATCCAACTTTTGCTTGAACAAATGAGAATGTTCTAAAAATGGAAACAGATTCATTCATCTAAATACAATGAAAAGGAATATATGTCTTTCTTGGCTGTACATATATATTATTTTCCTGCTGCTTAGTTCAGAGATAAGTATCTGTAGCCCTCTTGATATTGTTACACTAAAAATCTCAGCAGCAATAGCTAGCATAGACTATGATGACGGATCATGGGAACTGGTGCCCAAAACCATCTGGACAGCTATAGTCTCCCCTCCCATATTTAATCAAAGGGAGCAATGACCTTCTTGGACACTTCTGGGTAAAGAAACACATTAAAAAACCAAGCTCTTGTATCATGAGGGTGGGAGATAACACTATGCCTGTAGAGTTCTGCATTACTTTTGCCCCCAGAGACAGGCTTCACTCAGTCTGACTCACTGACCTGACCATTTTTGGTTGAATGTGGTGTCATCATTTGTGGTTGAGCATGACAGACAGCACCTAGATCTGGGAGGATAGTGTCAATCATTTTCTACCACCTGCTTAACTACAACTGGATATTATCTAACACCTCCCACTGTTCTCTTCTGGCTAGAAAATGACCATGAACTCAAGGTGCTTGGAAGATTTTGGGATGGAGTTAGTGTTCCACAAGGAAGTCCTGAACACCAACTTTGCAATACCACCCCCTCCAAGTCACATACATGTGCATATGCCACTGTGACACAGTGTCGAGACATTAACAGTTTGAATTTCTGACAGACTTTTAGAATTAATTCCTGCTTTAGACACCAATTCCATGTGTCTTTTCTTCAGCTGCTTAACCACACTGAAGCCACCCTCTCTCTGGCTAGTTCTCACTGAAGTCTCCAGACACAGAGAAACTTTGTCTTATCCAGAATTCATCTCATCCATAAGCCCCTCCCATGCACCCCGTTTGCCGGGTTTCATTCTTGAGATGCTGTTACTGTTGCCCTCCATCAAGTTGCACTGGAATTCCAAATAGGTAACTCCCAAAGCAACTGTGTCACAGTCACCGACAGCGCTTCAGTGCTATTGTAGCAAAACAGACACAACAAAGTGTAGCTCGTTTGAGGCAATCAACATCTGTGACATGGATATATGGGAGTGGATTGTGGTGTTAGGTTTCAACCTCTGACATTTGCATATTAGCTAGAATATCTATGGACACATATGCAGCATTTCTACCCAGAGGGCTTTTTGTTTTCCCAAGTTTATAGAACAGTTTCATTCCCTAAACAAGGATGGAAAAATCTTGACAGCATTAAATGCAGTTTCACCCCAACTCCATTAAAAACAAAAACTGGTGGTCTTGTATATGACAAAATTTGCAAATTTTGGTTAAAAAATATCAGTAAAAGCCTAGGCTTGGGTGAATTTTCCCACAAAAAATTTTCTCAAGTTTTTGCCATCCTGGAAATCTCAAGATTTTGTTCTCCTGAATATGAAAAACAAATATAAATAAATAAGCGCTTTGAAAATGAAAAACAGTTTTGAAAACTGTCATTCACATTCCTGTTTAGTTTGAATCCAGGAGGTGGTAACCTGTGTTATTGTTCAAAAGAGGCAAGTATGACTCTGCTGTTGCCTAACAGTATAGAAGAAGAAAAACAGCACATTTGCAAAATTTGCCAAGATAAAATAAAATATATATTTTAAAAAAAATCCCCAAATTTCCTCATCCTCAGTGAGGCATTGTGTCTTGACAAGATGAGACATGCTATTGAAAAAAAATGTTCACAGCGAAGTTTCTGATCCTTCAGTGAGAGCAAAAAGATAAGTACTTCCCGTATCAATTCAGAGTCTTGAACAGAAAGCCTTCCTCCTCCTCCTCCTCCTCCTCCTCCTCCTCCTCCTCCTCCTCCTCCTCCTCCTCCTCCTCCTCTTCTTCTTCTTCTTCTTCTTCTTCTTCTTCTTCTTCTTCTTCTTCTTTTGTGCATAAATGTTCTACAATGGTGTTCCTCTATTTGTATTACAAATGGGCAAACTACAGTAAAATCTCAGCATGAGTATTTATTATTTCTCGGTAAAGTATTTCTCTCTGATGGTTTCTTTCTGTGGCTTCCAGGAGCCATTTGCTCCATGACTTTGCATTCTATTAACAGGAGTCTTGCTGTGATTGTGGTTGCTTTGATATGGAAATGTATATTTTTACCTTAACTTAAAATCCATTGATGCTTTTAGACCCACTGCTCTTGGAGTTTTGGGAAATCGTGAGACACACAGCTGGTACAGAGACTGAGCAGTGGCCTCTTAAAGGAAACATTGCTCACAAGAAAGAAATGAAGAGTGGAAGACCTCTGAGTGAAACATACTGTGTAGGGCATTGAAATCCTTTCACACTGAACAGTTATAGTATTATATTCTGCCAATTGTCATGGCAGGATACTACAGAAACTGGGGTTTGTAGTTTGATGAGGTGCTAGTTCTATAAAAACTCCTTCCTCAACTGCACATCCCAGGATTTCACAGGACAGAACCATAGCAGTTAGTGGAATCATAGCACTACAAATGTTATCATGCCAATGGGCCCGTGGTTGTTATGCAGGTCTGGGCAAACTGCAACTTGTGGGTCACGTTGAGTTCAAAGGTCACTTTTGTGCCCCCACTCCTGATTCCTCCATAAGTCACTGACAATAGAGATTTTGTATTAAAATAAACTGCAGTGCAAGTTCCAAGTTCACCCAAATTGAAACTGGAAATGGCCTTCCAGTCACTTCTACTTTTTAAAAAATAATTTTTAAACTTATTTCCTGGTGTAGTAGGGCTTATGGAGGACTTCTAAAGTTGAGTAATTGCCTCCAGATACTTCCAATGCTTCTAACTTGTAATGAATTCAGGCCAGTTGCATAGTGGTATTCTTTGACCTGAGACACTCAATAATCACACCTCCTAGCAGAATCCAAAAATACAAGTAGCAGTGTTGAGTCCTATCAACAAAACTGTTTGAGTAATTTTCATCTCCACCAGCAACCAGTTTTTGCTTTCTTGTTTGTTTTGCAAAGCTAACACATTCAGCACTGAGCAACTTCAAAAGGATAGGAATAGTTCTCAACAATATTTTCTTACTGAGATTCAAAGGGATCGGGCAAAGTGATGCTATTTCCCCTGCCAATTAAAAAGCCCTGCCTTTCTGGCCCTATGAGCCATAGCTTCAGGGCTTATATTCTTAGCTTGGATGATAGTCCTAAGGTCATTGCATGTATAAAACAAAGTGAAAACCTACTCACTTTCTCATCACCAGTATACTGTCTCATCAGTTTAAATCATTCTGCTCGTTGTTTGTAAAACTTTTATACCACAAGCGTGCAAAATTTAGTCAGACAAATCTAATTTACTCTTTAAAAGAGTTTAAGTTCAGTTGTCATGAACATGTTGGCTGGAATCCAGCACCGAGAGATGTATATCATATAACAGTGTCTCCATAGTTACATCTGATGTACTCCCTCATATCCACAGTGCCTGCCCAACATGGCCATTTCCTTGGTGTCGAAGAATGGAAGGATCAGCAGTGATGCATCTAGCTGGATAATTTTCAGCAACCATTTGCAGGACCTCTGGGGTTCTGTTGGAGATGTCTGTGTATGACATCCTTGGCACATGTTCAGCTAGGGGAAAACATGTTACCCCAAAACCTGATTGACCAGGGGTCCACCCACAATGCCAGTACCTCCACATGATGGTGGGGAATTAATCTGCTCAGTTAGGAGGTCTGCAAGGGGGGATAACCTAATGAGAATTTCCACCAATATTTACAGGGTCTCCATAGGAAAGAACCAGCCAAGGATTCCAAAATAAGCAAAAATTTGCTTTATTAAAGAGTTCAATCACACACACAAAATATCCAAGCACTCACACACTCATACAAGAGCTAACCAAAGGATAAAAGGAGGAAAGTTGTTGATAGCAAAGTTTTTAGGGAATGGGCAAAAATTACCAAGCCAGAGAGCAGCAAAGAAAGCAATGACTTAGTGGCTTAGACTTGGGGTCAAGGACAGTACTCGTTTAGGAATCAGACTGACAGAGTCACATTCAGCAAGTCAAATACTGCATCTGATTGCTGAAAATGGAGGGTTTTTATACCCAAAATCTGCCTGGAGGACATGGGTGTGAATGGCTCTCTGGCCAAGCAAACAGTGGAGGTTGCAACATGGACAATGGGATCTATAGTAAAGTAATGGTCTTAGTGTTAGATAACAAAGAGTTAATGGCTGATGTAATAGCTCTGAAATGATGGATAGGTAAAAGAAGAATGAAGGGAAATGTCCAAGTGCTAGAAAGAAGGACTGAAACAATCAGTTGTTTGGTAGGAACTTCCTGTCACTATTGTGTGGCAGTAGAGATGTTACAGTTCCAGATTAAGCCTATTATCTCTGGAGTTACCAGGTGATTATCCTAACAATGACCTTGGCTACACCTAAAGAGGATCTGTGACTTTGTAGCATACAAGTTCAGTCAGTATTTTTCCTCTGTCCAGTATTTTTCCTCTGGCATTACAGTCATATCAGGGTCCATTTTATATCAATGCCAATTAATGTATTTTGCCAATTAAATCATATTTCATCAATAAACCATATTAGATTGGGGGGGGGCAGTAACAAACACATGCCTCTGATCCCCCTGCCTTCCCACACAGAAATGGTCAAGTCGGAAGTCTGCAATGTTTACAAGGTAGATTTGGGGAGAATTTTGATCACTGCACAATCAGTACAGAATTTCAACTTCCACAATGAGATGCGATGGCATAGCTGAGACTTTGTTGTTGTGTGCCTTTAAGTCATTTCTGACTTATGGTGACACTAAAATGAACCTATAACATGTTTTTCTGGGGCTGAGAGTGTGTGAGATGCCCATGGTCAGCCAGTGGGTTTCCATGGCCAAGCAAGGGATCGAACTCTGGTCTCCATGGTTGTAGTCCAATGGTCAAACCACTATTCCACACTTGCTCTCCATCTGTGACTTACACCTTCATAATTCAGCAACAGGGTTCCAACTGTTATTTTTTTCCCCAAAAAATTATATTCATTTCATACCCTAGTAAAGTACGGTATGATCAATGTGAAATTAATTTGAAAAAAAGCAAGTTTTCAGTTCATTCAATTCATTTCAACTACGCTCTCTCTCTCTCTCTCTATAAATATATATATATATATATATATATATATATATATGGGGGAATAATTTTTATTGTCTCAAATAGCACTTCATGTAAGTCATTCTGGATCCCAGAAGGATGCAGTTAATCAATCAACTCATATAACCATTAGAGTCACTAACAAAAGAGAAAAATTAATATGGTACAGCAAAATGTTTGCAAATTCAACCTTTTGACTGCCACTTTGACTACAACAACCATTAATTCACATCAGAAAACCTGAAGAAAGCACCAACTGAAATATAATAGTTGTTATAATACTATAACTATAACTATGTAATATATATAACTATATAACTATATAATATAGTACTTCCAATTCTTCAGCAGCCTTTTTAACTGGATGAGTTCTGCCTTCCATATTTTTATAGGTGGGACAAGAAGATGATGATGACAATGATGATGGTGACAACAGTGATGATGATGACTGAATTGTCCTCACTTTGATAGGCCTCAAAAGAAATTGTATGCTTTTGGATAGTAACTGTCATGTGAGCGGAAAACCAAACCACTGCCCGTCAGTGCCGAGTGCGAAAGGCACACCCAAGACTCGCACTCAAGGCCTGCCCAGTCTGACATCTCTTTGTGTTCAGGTCTGAATAGCCAGGGAGATCTCTGAACCAAGCCAGGGCCAGGACAAACGGGTTTGCCTTAGTTCTCCCTCTCTGAGAACACAGTCCCTTCTTCACTCTTGTCCCCCCTTGGCTTCTTCCTTTCAAGACTCTCCCCCTTTGCTGCCTTTCTTAAATCTGCCCTTCTCCCAGATGTAAGGATCAGCAGTGATTTATATTTTCCAAGACTGTGGTACTGTTGGCACTGAGGTCAAGATGATATTATTGGTAGCGTATATATTCTAGGATTCAAAATAAGACTCTGTGACACTGTTTTAAGGAACACAAAACTTCAAACATTTATGGTAACACTGTTGCTTTAAATGTGTCTTGTACCTAAATGTTTATAAACAGCACACCATTCTTCTCTCTCTCTCTCTTTCAATTCATTCACTATCTCCTGTACACCCAATTTCTCAGTTCTCTCCTCTGCAGAGCTATTCAAATCTCCAACCTCTCCAAACAAACCACAAATCATACTTCTCTCTTCAATCACTCACCAGACAGTTAAAATTCATTATTTTCCTCTTTCCACCAGCCCTCCCCTGGCCTATCCAAGGTTCCATTTCATCAGGCAATCAACTGAAACACTCTCAGTTGCCAAGGAGGCTCTGTTGTCAAGACCCCCTCTCATCAGGTTCATCACAGCAGCCAAATGAGGATTTCTGTGTGTAGAAACATATAAGGACAAGACATCCTCACATTTTAGTTTTCATACCTTGGAACATTCTACATATTTTTAAAAATATAGTTGGAAATGGAAGTCTGAGTCCTACCTGTTATTCCTAATTGGAGTATTGAATCAATTATTGAGTCAATGAAACTTCTCTCATCAGGACTAACAGAATTCAAACCATTGTACCTCCTCAAACATATTATTTTGCATATTATGGTTTCTACAAAGAGGGCAATCCTTAAAAGGGGCTCATTTTGTAAGTCTTTATTGGGTCTCAAAAATTATGCACAAGCACTATTTATGTTTTCAGTAAAAATGTGATAAAATGTGAGTGATGCAACTTAAAGATTAGTACCAGATTTTGCAAGTATTTTTACTGTGGTGGTAGAGGACATAAATTGAGATAAGACAAGGTTTCTATTCACATGGAGAATCTGAATCTATTTGATGAAATGTTTCACAATCCCTATTCCAGCTTTATATCTCAATGCTAGTCAGTTGAGTATGGAGTCAAAATGAACAGGGTAAATGCTCCTCCATGCTGAGAATACTATCTTTTAACTAGTTACAGTGGCTAGAGCCAATACTGAGTAGTAGTTTGAGTGTTGAACTAGGACTTTGGGAAGTCAGGATTCAAATTCCTGGTTAGCCATGGAAACCCTCTGGGTGACCTTGGCAAGTCACAAACTCCCAACCTAAAAGGAAGGCAGTGACACCCCTTCTTTGACAAGGAACTCTTGTCAACTCTTTTATATTTTTCAAAAGTAACTTAACAGTTATTTTATTTATTTTATTAAATCTCAGTTGAATGAACAATCATCCATTTCATCATCACCTCATCACCTACAATACGATATGAGACAGCAACATGAATCACAGTGTAAGAATTTTTGCCAAGGTAAAATCCGTTGGAATAAACGAGCTGAAGTCTCTCTCTTTCTCTCTATCCTTGGAGAATTCTGAGTCCTGCAGTACAGCACAGTTGTCTAGAGGTCTAGTGAAGAATTGGATGTCCAGACATATCTCTAGGGCAAACTGGGAGGTCTAACATCATAAGATGTTACTGAAGAATGCACACTGAAGTTTGAAGGTGTCTACATTTCATAGCTGTGAATCCTTGTTTATCTTTTTTAATTTTATTTATTTGTTTTATTTCCAAGTGGCCTTTCTCCCATTATGGGACCCAAAGCAGCTAACAATATAAGTTAAAACAAAAAAAGTCAGAACAACATGTGGCAGCAACACTAAAAAGCACTAAACAATCCATATGATTCAAACATTAATTTTAAAACATTAATTTAAAACAAAAACACATTAACACATATTGCACATTGAAGAAATACATCCTTGAGTACCTTTCTTCCTCAGTCATGTAAAGGCTGACAGCCCGTTTCAATAAGAAGGTCTTTGCTTAGCAGTATAAAGATGGCAGAGAGCGGGAGGCAACTGATTCTTCATCAGAAGGGACTTCCATAGCCTATGAGTAAGAAAGCTCTTTCTCTTGTCCTCACCAGATGAGCCTGTGATGGTAGTGGGATAGAGAACAGCCCTCCCAGCAACATCATAAGACAGGCTCATATGGGCCTTTAGATAGCCTGGATTGAAGCTGTATAGGTCATGATCAGCACTTTGAATTGTGCACAGAAATGGAATCATTGCCAGCAAAGCTATTTCTACAAGGGAGTTATATGATCCCTATAATTACCATCAGCCAACAATCTAGACATAGCATTTTGGACTTGTTGGAGGCTCTGAACACTTTCCAAAGAAAGCATCCCCCTCCTCCAGAATGTGTTACAGTAATCCAAATGGGATGCAATCAAGGAATGTGTTAATGTAGCCAGACCTGACATCTTCAGGAACATGCACAGCTGGCAAACTAGTTTTAATTATGTAAATATAGCCTTAGCCACTTCCCAAACCCTGAGCTGTGTCAAGAAATACACCCAAGCTGCAAACCTGAGATTTCAGAGGGAGTGTAATCCTATCTAGCACAGGCTAAATCCCTGTTACCTGATCTATCTTCCAACTGATCAGAGAAACTTTGTCTTACCTGCATTCACTTTCAGTTTCTCCACCCTTCACCCGATCCCTCACTGGCAACAGACACTAAATCAGTACAAAAAAGCTTCCTAGCAATTGGATGTAGAGCTAGAATTGAATGTCATTGGCATACTGGCATTGACACCAAACCCCAAATCTTGTCACAACCCCTTCCAACAGTTTCATGTGAATGTTAAAAAGCAGAGGGGATGACAGTGAACCCTGAAGGGCACTGCAGACTTAATGTCAAACTGAAATTCCTCAGCACCACCTTCTGAGTTTGTTCTTCTAGGGAAGACTGAAACCAATGTAAAACAGTACCTCCACATTCTATCCCAAAGAAGTGACCCAGAAGGATGCCATGGTTGATAGTACCAAAATCTTCTGAGAGGTCCAACAGAACCAACAAGCACATTATTCCTTTTCCAATTTCTGCTGTAGATTATCCACAAAGGTGATCAAAGCCATCTCTGTCCCATAACTTTGCCAGAAGCCAAACTGACATCTAAGCAGATCTGTTTCATTCAGGAATGTTGCAGCCGGAAGGCCAAGACGTGCTTCAGAACCATGACCCAGCAAGGCATTTTGGATACTGTCCTATAATTATCTAATATGATGGCATCCAGGAAGAGGTTTTTTCAATAAAGACCTCACTTCTTCTTTTACCCACTTGGCCATTCTACTTCTGGATACTTTAATGAGCCAGCAAGAGCAAGAATCCAACACAAACAGTGGCTCTCAGCTGCCCTCTCAACTGTCAGTGGCACAAGTTGAAAGATATTGAGTAACCAGACAAGCAGGAGCTAAGGTTATACCCACTGGATCTTTTTCAACTACAGCATCCAAGTCAGTGCTGATTCAACTGATTTTGTCTGAAGAGTCCTGCAAACACCTCACAATTGTTCTTGTAGGGTACAGTGCAGTAGGCCTCTATGCATAGGACAACTTTGTGCAGATGTCATGGTGGCAAAGTAGTACAATTTCTTCACTGCCACCATTACCATGGATTAGACCTTCCAATTTTCAATCTCATGTGAGATAGAGAAGTGTTAAAATTGTTGACCTCATTAGCTGAGGCAGTTCTGCACAATTTTAAAAGAGCTTTTTCACTTTTGAAAGACATTTTGCACAAATTGCACAAATAAGTTTTGTAGAGTGATTTGTCAAGGCAAACTATAATTGCTGCTGTCTTCTTGCATAGACTTTTTAAAAGGGGAAGCATTGCTGGGTTATTTGAGTCTTTTTGATCAATTGTCCTGTCCTATGAATGTGATTTATTTAACAAAGGAGAATTAGATCTTTGTCCCAAGGCATTTTGAGCCAGTTGGCCAGAACTTGATGGCATGAAAAACATTTACACTTATACCTGTAACACACACATTGTCTTTTATTACTATACATAAGTAAGAAGATAACATACAACATTTTGGGGGACAAAATAAAACATTGTACAATAGTGACAACTGCTCCTGCATTTGGATATATTTGAGATACATGAGCTGCAAATGTGAATACCAAAGTATTGCTAGGGTTCATTTTCCAGAAGATCACTAGGAATGCTAAATTTCTTAACAGCAGTGCTTATATTCTGATATAACAAGGTCAGTGTGGCCATTTTTTAAAGCTCTATCAACATGACACTCTGGGACAGATTGTTCTTTCACTAAATAATTTTGTCTTCTGCCTAGCACTATGTGGCTTAAATCCCCCTAGGTATTAGGAGGAAATAAGGAAACGTTCAGATACTGAACTGAACACTGCAGGGTTCATTATTATGTACCAGTGGCTGCTGGAGACTAATGGCACCTTGTTATTCAAATATCCTCCTCTCCTATATTTATTTCATTGATGTGTTAAGAGAAAACTGAGCTGCTTGTCCAGTGGTTTTGGATCTTGCTCAGTGTCATCAGTTCCAAACTTCAACAGCAGCTTTTGATATCTCAGTATGGAAATTAATATGAATATGAAAATAATAATTTAAAATGTGGTGGAATAGCTTCCTTAATTGAGAATCTACAGCTGTGGCACTTCAGATGGTGCTGGCAATACCATTACAGTGAAAGTAGTCAATATTTACATGCACACACATACACGCACACTGTTCTATTTGTTCCCAAAGGACCACAACTTCTTTGTGAATTAATCTCCATTATTAATACTCCCTGAGGCAAGCCTAGGGAACTTGTAACTACATCTTGCCTCCCCAGCAATTCCAGGAGATCTGATTCCTTGAAACAGATCCATACAACTAGTCCTGTCAATGTGATTGCATTATCCACACGCATGCTAACATCAGTCTAACATTAAGAGAAATGAAAGAACCTAAACAGATTTTATCTGGAGGAGGGGTAGAAAGAAGAGAACATGCAAAATATGTCAATTTCAGATATAATTAGAAGCCAAAATAACATGTTATGTCCACAAATCCAGCAAGAGCTGGATTTGTAGACATACCCTGGAGAGCACGCCAATATCCTGAAAAGCACTCCCTAAGTTTGGGGATCTTCCAGAGAAGCATATCATAAGACACAAGAATCCAGTTAAGCCAGGAAACTTGTCACTCCCATTTTCAATCCCAGAAACAGCTGAACTACATTTCTGTCTGATTAGTGTCACCCTGTGTTTATTTTGGAGAATTCTAATTATCACCTTGTGAATAATGCCTTTCCAACTTTCACTAGCCTGTTTGCAGCCTAACAAGTGAGAGAACATATTTAGAAAGAGCAGCAAGTTAATTTTTTCCCTTAAAAACAATGGAGAAAAAGGGTTTTCTGAGTATTTGAAGTCCTGAAGAACTACTATCGATAATCAGGTGGTGTTCTCCAGAATGCCTCAGTCAGAAGAAGTCTATAATTTAACATAATATATTCTAGGGGGTATGACTGGAGAGAAAGATGGTGACACTCACTTACCACTGGAAGCTGCCTTTTAGTTTTTTCAGTTATGACCCAAATTTCTCATCCTTCTTGATGTCACATAGTTTAGATTAACCTATTCTGTAAAAACCTATTCAAATTGTTTCCATGGGACAAACAACAGACAGATGTCAGACACTTAGGGGGTTTGAATTTGTAGGTTTTCTGGAGTTTGCATTGGTTGTCTGAAACAAAATATATGAGCCAGTTGTGCTAAGAAAAATGAAAGGTTTATACATAAAAATAACATTAAAAATCCTTATGCCTAACAGTTGTGTCTGAATCAGAAGTGGAGGGTACATTTTCTACCTCTCTCAAGTCTGCATCAGCCCAGATACACTAAAGTCACCAAATACTATCTGATCTTAGAAGCTAAGCAGTATTTTCCCTGATAAGTATTTGGATGGGAGACCACCAAGGAATACCACGTGCCGTAGGAAGGAACTGGCAAATCCACTTCTGAATATTCCTTGCCTAAGAAAACTCTATGGAATTAATGGGGTTTGCATAAATTGACATGTGATTTGAATGCATATACACACATATACACCTGAGTGGTCATCACTGATACATTGCTACAGCAAAGGCATAGTGCATGCCATTTCTGGTTGTCATTGTTACTCAAAAAAGTGTTAGAGAGTAGGATGGGGAAGTCAAACTACAGTGTCTATGAATGATTCTGGTCCATTTGGGGCAGCTTTCAGGCATTCTTGTGAGGGTTGTTTTAGGAAGGAGACAACATCATGAAATTATACAGATAGATGTGTATGTGTACCGCTGTGTTATGCTCCCAAACATCACCAAGAAGTTTCTATCTGTTGTGTATTCACTCAATCTTTCTCTCCCTAAAGAACTTTCTGTAGGAAGAAGAATTCTGTGAGAAGGAATGGGTAATGCTACAGATGCTACAAATGGAAGCCGACATCGTTTGGACATCTTGTAAAATTCTGTGAATGAGGCGGGGTGATTGTGTAATAAAAAGCCTAATCTGAGGGTACTCTATATTTAAAAAAGTACATTGTAGAAGTACATAAATCTAAGCAGACGATAACTGTTGGTAATAAAAACTCTTCTCATTCCTAATCATGTCAGACCACCTTCTATGTACTCAGCAATTTCATATTAAATACCCAAGTATATGACTGTCCAAATGTTAAGGAATTATTCCTGGGTGTAAAAAACCACCCAAAGCTGACACATCAGTGAAGATTTATCATTTTCTCAAAATGAATAGCATGGTATAATTAGAATAAAGTCATCAAAGCTAAACAAATTTTCAACTCATAGTAATGCTATGTCTGGCTTGACTTTCAGCTTGCTGATTAACTAAGTAAATTTAGATTAGCATCTCAGAAGGCTGAATCAATGAAACATGTGCATCAAATGATATCCCTGCTGTATTTTCACCTGTTAGTTGGTGAAATTAAAAAAAGGTGTAATAAGAAAAGATGGCTGGAATCCACAGTGAGAAAAGCTGTCCAAGTCTGATGTTCTGCTCACTGGTACAATCAATATGAAGGCTCCTTCCGTGTTCATAATCAAAGTTCAATGTCAGATTGCAATAAATCACCCCCATTTTTATTCATTACCAATCCTGTTGGGGTGAGTTAGGCTCAGAGACAATGGTGGGCTTGAGGCCAATCAGTGAAATTCCTGGTTGGGTGAGGATATCAGTCTTGTTCTCCGAGCTCTTGTAGTTAAAAGTCTATCAACTGATTCTCATACAGACAAAGTTTATCTTTGTGCCATTATGTACCTGATATTGCAAAGTGCTAGATATGTGCCAAAGACCTACACCTTCTACTACAGATGCAAATCTTTGTAAATTTAAATCTTGAAGGCAAGAATGAATAGTTGGCCATTTTTCTCCTCATTGTGATAAAGTTGTATAAAACTGAACAGTTTTAAAAGACTAATTGCAGCTGAGGACATATCCTGTGGGGGAAAAAGTACATTTTATGCAGAAAAAAAAATTCAGAAAAGAATATTTTGGTGTAGAAAACAAGTCCCTTGCACAGAAAACACAATTTTCCAGACAGAAATATTAATTTATTACATATTACGTGTGCATTTTTATTTGCTGATCTTTTTATGTGTAGGAAACATGTTTTCTGCACAGAAGTGTAACTGGGTATATTTTCCATCCAGATTAGGTCCTGAACTGTGGACATTCTTATCCTTGATGGATTTTCCTCATTGAGTTTTCCTGACACTCAAGAAACAAAGTTTTGACCATTTTAAAAAAAGCCCTCTCTCTCTCTCTCTCACACACACACACACACACACACATATATATTTAAAACCCTTTTTTGTTCTCTATTGGCTTGACTTGTTTGTATCCTGATATTTGTTGGCAGTCAAATTCTGCAAAGATCGCAAGGTCCAACAGGTTCCTCGCTTGCCTTGCAGACAATTTCATAGTCCAGAAAGTGGAAGAGGTGACAAGGAGATTGGCTATTTTAGATCTGATCTTGATCAACAGGGATGACCTAGTTGATGAGGTGGAGGTGGTGGGATCCTTAGGAGGGAGTGACCATGCTCTTTTGGAGTTTGTCATTCAGTGGGAAGGAGAAGCTGAGTGTAGCCAGACACGCATCCTAAACTTTAAGAAAGCTGATTTCTCTAAACTTAGGGAGTTACTTGCTGAAATCCTGTGGTCAAGAATACTAAAAGAGAAAGGAGTTAATGATGGATGGGAGTTTCTTAAAAGTGAGATACTGAAGGCACAATTGAAAACTGTGCCAATAAGAAGGAAAAATGGCAGGTCTCTAAAGAAACTAGAATGGTTGACACAAAAAAAACACCCCTCAGCTGAGTTAAGTGTTAAAAGAAACATGTACAGGAAATGGAAGAATGGTGAAACCACTAAAGAGAAATTCAAGCAAATAGTTGGGAGATGTAAGGAGAAGGTCAGAAAAGCTAAGGTGCAGAATGAAAACAGGCTTGCCAGAGACATCAAAAACAATAAAAAGGGCTTTTTTAGAAATGTCTGCAGCAAAAGGAAAAACAGGGAAATGATAGGGTCACTGTGTGGAGAAGATGACCAATTAATAATGGGGGGAAGAGAGAAGGCAGAACTATTCAATACCTTCTTTGCCTCAGTTTTCTCCCAAAAGGATAGAAGTACCCAACCTGGACTGTGAGGAGCAGGTGAGGAAGCGAGGGAAGTGCAGCACAGAATAAGTAAAGAAGTAGTACAGGAATATCTGGCTAAACTAGATGAATTCAAGCCTCCAGGGTCAGATGAATTACATCCAAGGATATTAAAAGAACTGGTAGAAGTCATTTCTGAACCACTTGCAATAATCTTTGAGAACTCTTGGAGAACAGGAGAAGTCCCAGCAGACTGGAGGAGGGCAAATGTTGTCTCCATCTCCAAGAAGGGGAAAAAAAGAGGACCCAAATAATTATTGCCTGGTCAGCCTGACACCAATACCAGGAAATATCCTAGAGCAGATCATTAAACAGTCAGTTTGTAATTACTTAGAAAGCAATGCCATAATAACTAAAAGCCAGCATGGATTTCTCAAAAATAAGTCATGCCAGACTAATCTTATCTCTTTTTATGACAGGGTTACAAGCTTAATAGATTAAGGGAATGCTGTAGACATAGCATATCTTGACCTCAGTAAGGCCTTTGACAAAGTTCTCCATGACATTCTTGCAAAGAAACTAGTAAAATATGGGCTGGGCAGGGCTACCGTTAGGTGGATTTCTAATTGGTTGACCAACTGAACCCAAAGAGTGATCATCAATGGCTGCTTTTCATCCTGGAGAGAAGTGACTAGCGGGATGCCACAGGGTTCTATCCTGGGCCCAGTGCTATTCAACACCTTCATCAATGACTTGGATGAAGAAGTAGAGGGCATGCTGATCAAATTTGGAGATGATACTAAATTGGGAGGGGCTGCTAATACACCAGAGGACAGAATCAAAATTCAAAATGACCTTGACAGATTGGACAGCTGGGCCAAAGCTAACAAAATGAATTTCAATAGAGAGAAATGTAAGGTCCTACATTTAGGCAGAAAAAATAGAATGCACAAATATAGAATGGGTCACTTGTGGCTTGATAACAGTACATGTGAAAGGGATGTAGGAGTCTTGGTAAATCACAAGCTGAACATGAGTCAGCAGTGTGATGTGACAGCCAGGAAAGCCAATGTGATTCTTGGTTGCATCAATAGGAGTATGGTGTCTAGATCAAGGGAGGTAATGGTACCACTCTATTCTGCATTGGTTAGGCCTCATTTAGAATACTGTGTCCTGTTCTGGGCACCTCAATTCAAGAAGGATATTGACAAGCTGGAATGTGTCCAGAGGAGTGCGACCAAATTGGTGAAGGATCTGGAAGCCATGCCCTATGAAGAATGGCTTAGGTAGCTGGGTATGTTTAGTCTGCAGAGAGAAGGTTAAGAGGGGACATGATAGCCATGTTTAAATATTTGAAGGGATGTCATGTTGAGGAGGGAGTGGGCTTGTTCTCTGCTGCTCCAGAGACTAGGACAAGGAGCAATGGATTCAAGCTGCAGGAAAGGAGATTCCACTTGAACCTCAGTAAGAACTTCTTGACAGTCAGAGCTGTCTGGCAGTGGAATATGCTGCCTTAGAGTGTGGTAGAATTTCCTTCCTTGAAGGATTTTAAGCAAAGGCTGGATGGCCATCTGTTGGGAATGCTTTGATGGGTGTTCCTGAACAGCAGGGGGTTGGACTCTATGGCCCCTGGAGTCTCTTTCAACTCTATGATTCTATGGCCCTTTCCGCATGTGTGGGGGGAAACGCCTAAAAAAGCCTGAAAATGGAGCTTACCACCGGCTGGGCGAGTCCGTTGCCACGCAGAGCAGTGTGAGTTCTCTGCTATGCAGTCCTCCGGTGTCCCAAATGGTGGCTTCTGGTTGGTGGAGGCTCTCCACCAACTGGTGAAGCTTGCCAGCCGGAAGCCCGCCCCCAGCAGATCTGCAGGCATGCACTTGCGTGCTCCTGCAAATCTGCTTTGGAGCCGGGTGACGGAGCGGCCTGGGGTTGCGCGCTCTGTGCTTTTTAAAAACCTCTAAAAAGAGGTTTTTAAAAAACATGCCATGCGACCAGTTCCGGTCGCTTCTGCGCAGATTGAGGTGTGGAACTACAAAAAGTAGTCCACCCCAGTCCACTCTATGGTGCAGAAGACCTCCGTTGGAGGTCGCTCTGCACCATTTTAAAATACTAATGGCCTATGATTCTATGTATGACTCCTTTCTTTTACATTAAAGCTAGGAAAATTCCCCACTCTTAATTTTATTGTATTTTCTCTAAATTCCATCTGTGCTTTTCCCTGTTTGTATTTTTCATATCATGGTTCCATGGTAAGCTGCACGGTTTTCCTAATCCTCCCATTTCCTAATCTGTGCAAATATTTCACCCAAAGTTTGCATTTCTCTTATTGACTCAAGTGTGTTTTGCCCATATTTTTTTCTGTTGTGCACATCCTAGCTGTTTAAAAATGCATGCATTGTTTTTGTACACTAAATTTTGTCTGAAATGTGTAAATTCTCAAGCACAATATATAACTCCTCAAAGAAATCTTGGGAAATATCAAAAGGCTACTTTCACTCTTAAATCCGATTAGTTTGTGTGTGCGTGTGTGCGCGTGCGCTTAGGTGGGCTGCATGTGCCCTTTGTATCATGAAGTCATCAGAAACATAAACAGAGTGATTTTGTTCTTCCTTTCACTTTCTTAACTGTTTCTGGGGAAAAGATACTTCACTCTATGGTTTCACTGGGATTTGTTTTGCAGGAGGACACTGTGTCTGAATTTTGGTGGGAAAATATAGCCCCCAAATAGTTCACGAGAGGTTAGTGTGCCCTCCCTACACTACAGAGTTGTCCAAACCTGAGGTGTGTCTTGCCTTTAGTTGTGTGAAAGCTGGTAGGATCATGGTTGTGTTTTTTTCCCCCTAGTGTAAAGAGCCACACCATACCAGCTACTGAATATACTCAAGGTTATTTGTATATTTATTTATTTATTTATTGCCAGACAGGTAGGAAAAAAATGTAAGAAAGAAACGCACCATCAGATGCCAAGGAGCTCTGTGATAGCTTTTGAGTATTCAGTCACTTGGAAATCGTGAACATTACAGTTTATTGAAGGATGGAGAAACTGTATGTAAATCCACTAGGAGGGGGAAGAGTTTTCAAGGGTAATGAGGTGATGGAATGATAACATTTATCAGAATCTATGAGCTGTTCAGTATCATAAGTATGAAAAATATGCAGATACAAAGAACAGGCAGAGACAAATTTCAATCATGTCAAGAGCACTAGATTGTAAGAGACTTGAGATATTAAGGAATTTATTACTGAATCAAGTTTCTTTTGTTCTTCCAGTTCTCCTTTGGTCCCTCATCTATTTTTTCCCCTGCATTATTTGACCATTCCTAATATTTGTTAATGATCATGTGCTGGAAATGTAGAGAATATAGCAACCAAGACGATCAAGGGGGTAGAATGATACCATTGTAAGAGAAGGGTACAAAAACTGGAGTTGCTTAGTTTAGAAAAAAGTCAACTATAGTGAGATATGTTTAGACATGTGTTAAACTGTGCACTGTTTGAAGAAAGTGGATGGAGAGGGGACACTTCTCTTAATCTCATAATAATGTCACCAAGGACCATGCATTGCAGCAGTAGATTGGTGGGAGATTCATGAGGGTTAAAAGGAGTTCTTCCTAACACAGCAGAGAGTTAAACCATGGAATTTGCTACAAAAAAGGGTGATGGCCACCAGCTTGCATGGCTTTACATTGGATGGCTCTACAATAATACTTTGAACTCATGTTTTCCTTGTGTGATTCCCATAGGAAACTGTTTGGCCACCAGAAGAAAAGTATGCTGGACTTGAAAGGCTTTTCAAGTCCAGCATGATTCTTTTCAAGTCCAGCATCATTCTTCTAATAAACTGAGCATGTCACATTCCAAGGAAGTAAATCTTGGCCTACTGGGAATAAATTTTGTTTTCACAATGTGTTGAAATATTTTTTGTACATATCCTGATGACTATTTGCATTTTTGGATGTTCTGGGAGAAATGTGTTAGTGGGGAAAAAAAGTTCTTGCACACATACAAAACCCCTTGCAGTGCTTTTGTTCAGAAAACTGTTTTGCACAAAACAATATGATCTTGTGTTTTGCATAAAATACTTTCTTTCACTTTTCTTTGCAATTCTTTCCTTTTTTCCTGCTTTCTCTCCTTCTTTATTTCTTTTCCTTTCGTCCTACAAGACTCACTGGAAAAAAAATAGAAAAAGCTCATGGACCTTTTGTTTTTGAAGTGGCTAACAACTTTTTCAGTGGGGCACCCCAATATGCCAAGACACACTTTTTCACTGTGTATAAGAAATATTGTGAATATTCTCTACATATTTTTTCCATCCTTAGCATGAATAAGAAGCCTGCATTTTTGTGGTTTAGAATTCTGTATGGCAGAAAAGGAGTCAGGGTTTTTACCTGAGCTACAATGAACAGGTAGCAGCAGTTATTTTTGAAGAAAAGATTAGAAAACTGAAAAATAAGCATACAGGTTAATATGCATAGACAGGGACTATTTATGTAATATTTTATGGTTTGTCAGCCAAGAGGGCATCAGAAATGCTGTCTTAATTGCATGCCAAAGTGCTACTAAGGCTAACATATTGCATTTGTTTCCATGGCAATACAGGATCTTTCTACACTACAATAAAAATTTAAAAGCTGAAATGCATATACAGAAAAGGGGTGGGGTGGAGACAAATGACAGGAGTGGATGAGAAACTTGGATATAAGACCAGTCTTAAATTCATACAAGGACTCACCTGGTATTTCAAGAACAAAAATGAAGCATTGGCAGAACTGGAAGACGAGGAGTTGGGGAGATGAATTTATTTATATCCTACGTTTCCTCAAAAACTGGAAGTCAAGGCAGCTTACAAAAACTGACATGTTACAAAGAGAGGATTTACTTCCACTGAGTTGCTTTTCTTCAGTGTAATGAAATTACTAATGGCAGAAGATGGCATATATCTCTGTGACACACTAAATAAACTCTGAATTCCAATCTGAACTTATAAGGAGCTATCCCTAGTGCTGCACCCCATCCACAAAACAGGTTCAGCCTTTGCCTTTGTATAGCTACTTACAAGTTCACACTCAAACCTAGAGCATAATCACTGTTCCACTGACATAGCAGCCACCTGCTCCACCACTGAAAATTACACATCAAAGATGACATACCAAGTGGGGACAAACTCACCATTTGTGTAACATGTAACACTTCCTCATCATGTTTTCTTGTGACTTTTTAAGGACACCTTTGGACATTTATAAAACAATTCTAAGAAGATTCTAACAAGTTGGTTTTTTTTATTACATTTTTATCCTTTCCTCCAAAAAAGTAACAGGGAAAAAAAACATATTTCAGTGAGGAAATCAGAAAGTAATGCAGTGAGCAAATGCTACAAGTCTCATATTTAAGACCGTAACAAAGAACACCGGTGAAGCATTTGTTAGACACTATTATGAGAAAAAGAAATGAATTACAGTCAGCCCTCCACATTTGCAGGTTTCACTTTTGTGCATTTGTTTATTCATAGATTATTTGCTGCTGCCTCTGCTGCCGCCCTATGCCATTTTTAATAGGGATTACAAGCCCCGTGAGACTAAGAAATTGCAAACAAAGCTTGTAAGTCCCTATTAAAAATGGTGTGGGGCAGCAGTGGAGATAGCAGTCATCCACCAGGCACCCACTTCTGCCTTGTGAAGGAATCCTGATGCCTCAAAGGAATCCATGGTGGGCTGAAAATGGTGATCATACTTTTTTGTGTGTTAAGTATGGTTAGGGAGGGCCTAGAGTTATTCACAATTTTTCCACTTTCATGAGGGTCCTGTTCCCCTAACCCTAGTGAATGTGAAGAGATGACTGTAGTTTTAAAAAGTAACCTCTCCAGCTTTGGGTGCAAGAAGCATACAAATAACTTGTATGCTTTTGTTCCAAAGTCTCCCCTAATGTTTTTAAGATTAGGCGTTGGGGCTGGAACAGCAAAATGAAGAATGAACAGCAACTCCCATCAAAAAGGCCCCTGTATATAAAAAACAATAGAACTACCGTGGCCTTTGGCTATTAACTCAGTAGTTCTGGTCTTGGTTATCAGCCTCAGTGCTTTTATTAAGATTGATATGCAAGAGCACTCCACAAATCTCTTCAGTGGAGATTGGGAAAAGTCTAAAATCATTAGTGCTGTCTTGAATAACAGAATAGGTTCCAAGTGATCAATTGTTTGTTTATATAGACTCAATGAGCTATTTAGGCTAATGTTGAAGCTGGTGGTGTGCCTATTGGATTCATTAAGCACATGTGGCAGTTCAGTGGGAGATGCTGGGAAAGGAATGCGAATAATCTATTGAATAATGAACAAGTTTTGCCTGCCTGATGAAAACTCCTTGGTTTGCTCCATGATTTGCAACCTGCACCTTGCAACTAGAAAACTTCTAAAGGGAGCCTAAGGATATGGGAACAAATCTCCTTCCTAGCACTGTCTGCATGATAAATCCAGAAGACACAGAAGTTTCTCAATCCAATATAACAAAAAGAGGATGGAGAGAAAATGGAAGTGGGAGGATTCAGCTAAGCACAATGAAAAAAAGACAGAGATTCCCACTTTCTTAACTGAATACCAATATCCAGTGGCTCACATGTTGTGAAATCTACCCCAAGTTTTAACAACCAGACTAAAACCTAGATCAGATTCATTTCTCTACTGTCTGAGAAACCATCAGCCAGCACTGCACTCCTCCACTGAGCTGGTCTTCTTCACAAGTTAATTGTTGTTGCATTGTGCATGCCAGCCACTTTTGGAACCTTCCCTCATGAGAAACTAAGTTGGAAGATGAAGGAAGGAAATGTTTGCTGAGCTAGAGGTCATCCTGTACTTCTGTGAAAGTGACATGACCACTGCTTCTTCACACCTATTAGCTAGTTCCACTTCCTTAAGCCACACACCACCCAAGGAAGGGGCTGCCAGCAGAGACTACATATCAGGAAAGCTTCATCTCAGACACCATGTGAGTGAGGTGACATGGCGGCAGCGGCAGCAGCAGGAGGGGCTACACATTGTCCCCTCTCTCCACTGAGGCAAGCCGAATGTTGAGTTGTAGGTTCTCATGAGGAGGAGGAGGTGATAATATCAACATTAGGAGCAAAAAAAACTAAAAACAGAAAAATGTCAAATAGATGAGTGATTATCATCCCATTTTCATGATCCTACATTGAGTAAATGTGTTTAAAGAAATCTACCATATTTTCTGCCGTATAAGACATACTTTTCCCCCTTAAAAATAACTCTTAAAAACAGGGTCTTATACGATCATGGGTCTTTTCTTCCTAAGCATTTTGCCACTGTCCAAATTCTTAGCACAGAGGCAAAATGCACTAGAAAGCAAGGGGAAACTCCAGAGGGGAAAAGGAACCCTTGTGGCTTCCTCCAATCTCACTTTACCATCCGTTTTGAATAGGAAGAGAATAGAGGTAGCTCCAAAAGGGGGAAAGAAAGTTCATGCAGCTTTCTTCTTGCCCCTCCAGAGTGCCTTCCTTTCCCTTCCCCTGCAAACCAGTGGGGAAAAGAAGGGGAAAGAAGATCCTGTGAACGTTCTTTCCCCGTCTCTGATGCTCCCTCATTTCCCTTCCCCTGCAAACCAGAGGGGAAAGAAAGATCCTAGAAGCGTTCTTTCCCCACCTCTGGTGCTCCTTACTGTCCCTTCCCCTGCAAACTGGAAGGGAAAGAAAGATCCTAGGCACTTTCTTTCCCTGTTTCTGGAGCTCCCTTCTTTCCCTTCCTCTGCAAAATGGAGGGGAAGGGGGACAAGATAAGTTATATTATTTTGTAAAAACTAGGGTTTTTTCCCCCAGAAAAAAAAAAATTAAAATAGGGTGCGTCTTATATGCTGACGCTTCTTATACACTGGCCAGTATGATAACTTATTAAATAGTCTTGGGCTGTTATAGATGGTTTGCACTCAGCATATTTAAAAGATCATCATCTGAGGCCCTCTTGCATTTTATACCATCTATAGAGGTAAGATTGGTAGATCCACAAGATAGGGCCTTCTGCATGACTGCATCTCATTAACTTCCAGTCCAGGAAGAATGGGTTAGTTTCTTCTCTCTCATCTTATATCTAGTTAGTGAAGATACAGTCATTCCCCTGGCCATTTAATGGTTAATATTCTTTTAATTTATTCTCTCCCTGGATTGATTGCACTAAAGGTCTGACTTTTTTTATACTTCAGCTCATGTTTGATGTGTTAATTTTAGTTTGTTGGATGTTCATTTTAATTATGCCTCACCTCAGGTGCTCCCTGAGCAGAGAGTAATTTAAAAATATATCAAATAAATAAATAACATTTTAAAAAGGAGAAATTCAAAAGAAATATGCACAACAAAAAAAATAACATCACTGGTTTGGGACCAATAAAAATTTACTGCAAATGAATTCCAGTGACGCTTACAGATATGAAGTCAAAATGGAAATTCAAAGGGGAAAGGTATGCTCAGTGACCTAGTGCTTATAAGCCAATAACTCCATAGTTCATCGGAGTTTAATGTGTGACATTCATACAAATTTAATTCATGTTTTGAAAACCAAGTAAATTTATCTTTGAATATTTAGCTGAATGTATCTGAATTTTAAATATATGCTTAAGTTCAATTCCTTTATTCTTTGTATACATTTACAGGTTAGCTATTTGCATGAAAAATTACTTTACATATCACATATGTGGTGTCCTGGTGCTCTATATTTAGGACAAAAGGCCATTGGGCAGAATATGGAAAAAGAGAATGGCTCACAATTGACAAGAGGGAGAGACAAGGTTGCATTTTATCACCATATCTATCAAATTTATATGCTGAACATATAAGGAAAGCTGGATTAGAAGGCATGGACATTGGTGGAAGGAGCATCAGCAGTTTAAGATATGCAGATGATACCATACTACTAGCAGAAAATAGTAAAAACTTAGAATGAGTACTGAAGAAAATCAAAGTAGAAAGTGCAAAGGTTTATACTTGAATATTACACGCACACCCAAATAAAGCTGATTTACATAAATTTTAACTAGATGCTAAAGACATCGAAATGCTTAAAGGTTTTCCATACCTTGACTCAATCATAAATCAGAATGGAAACTGCAGTCAAGAAATGAGAAGACAATTAGGATTTCGAAGGGCAGCTATGAAGGAACTAGACAAGATACTTAAGTATCAAGATATATCATTGAATACCAAGGTCAAGATTGTCCATTCCACAATATTTTCCTTGTATGGTTGTGAAAGCTGAAGAGTGAAGATAGGAAGACATAGGAAGAGAATCAACTCATTTGAAATGAGGTGCTTGAGGGGATTTCTGCACATACCCTGGCCTGCCCAAAAGACAAACAGGTCCTAGAACAAATCAACCCTGAATTCTCCCTAGAAGCAAAAATGTTTTTGTGTATCTTCAGATGGTTTCTGACTTATGGTGACCCTAAGGTGAACCTATCATAGGGTTCTCTAGGGCTGAGAGTGTGTGATGCACCAAAGTCACCCAATCGGTTTCCATTGGGAATTGAAACCTGGTCTCCAGGGTCATAATTCAACACTCAAACCACTACACCATGTTCTCTAGAGAGACTGTTGTACTTTAGAGACTTCATGAGAAGACATGGCTCACTAAAAAAGAGAATAATGCTTTGTAAGGTAGAAGGCAGTAGGGAAAGAAGAAGTTCACATTACAGGTGGCTAGATTCCTTCAAGGAAGCCACAGCACTGAGCTTGCAAGACTTTAGTAGTGCTGTTGAAAACAGATATGCTTGGAGTCTCTCATTCATAGGTCCCTATAAGTCAAAATTGACTTGGCAGCAGTAAAAAACAACACGTCCGTTGCTTATTGTTATGATTAACATACTGATAAAAAGATGCCATTCATTTATATGAAGTTTTCATATAAATAAAACTTCATTTGTATCAAGTTTTCATTGGTTAGTGGACAGCAGAACAAAAAAGGCATACTCTTTAATATAGGATGAATAATGATAAGAAGTAGAATATGTGCCCTTTTCATAAAGAGGTGAAGGTCAGACATAGGGTGACTAGCTTGAGCCATGGCCAAAGGACTTGAGAGCAGTCCTGCAATGGGAAGATGTGCCAGGCAAGTGCCATAAAAATGACACCTGAGTCAACGTGTGATCCCACTCTGTTGTTTTAGAAAATATCCTGGTGGGTTGCACATCAGAACAGTTCTTTCTTTTTTAAAAAATGCAGAAAATATAAATTCTGTCATTTCCATTTTAGTTCCATTTTAGTGGCTATCTCTACAATTATCATTACGGCTTGATCTAGCTGGCAGCAAATGGCTTTTAAGTTCTAATAATTTGTCCTGGAAATAGTGAAGCATGTGATTAATTTTCCTCTTGAAATTAAGAGAACTTCAGTATTTTTTTTTAAAACTTTACCTAGGTCATGTCCATCATTTTTCTCTATCTGATAGCAGAGCAAGTGTCTCAGGTTGCTTGCAGCAAAGCATTAATCTGATACGTGCTTGCAGCTCTCTAGCCAGCACAGCTGTTGAAAAGCCCCCAGAAGGGAAAGCAAGATAATTTCCATTGTTTTGTTCATAATGGCTTTAATTTGTGCAGTTGCTATGGGTCCTCTCAACTCTACAAGCAGTTATGCCAGTTTATGTACCTTCTAGAGCCTGAAAAAGTTACTTTTTTGAATTATTGAGAAGAAATGAAATCATTACACATCAAAACATCCACCTGAGTAAAAGATCAGCCTCCACTAGATCGCCCCCTCCCTTTCTTCTTCTTCTTCTTCTTCTTCTTCTTCTTCTTCTTCTTCTTCTTCTCGGACTTTTCTGTTAAAAATCTAGCTTTTTCACAGAAAATAGTATATTCTGGGCAAATATCTTTTTCCCACAAAAAAGTACCCAAATGTCAAAATCACAAAAGAGTTGACTGTTTCCTCAATGGGGTGTCCTGACGTGTTGAGAAACCCTTTGTTGTCAAGGATGACAAAATCTGCAAATATTATCTGCATCTTTAACAGTCAGAGACACAGAGAGAACATTTCATGTCTTTGTTCCTTTTGATGTATTGTTCTTTGTTATAAAAAAAATTCTTCAGTTGTCTGAAGGGGGAAAAAAGTCTGAATTTATTTCTTATTTATTGATTTATTCACTTTAGCAATTTCTTTATTTATTTCCCATCTTTCTCCCAATATGGGACTCAAGTTATATCATAACATAGATTAAAATAAAATATGCCTATATGCCACAAAAAAACCCACGCAATTGTTACAGTAGGAATGGCTTGTTGATCTTTTTTTCATTTTCTACTTTCTCCATGGTGCCTGCGCATCTTAAAAAAACTTTGGTGCACAAAGTCATCCTATAGGTCCTCTGAACCACTCTCAAGAGGTCCTAGAGAATACCTGCATCATTCTGCACCAGCTATCAGAGATAGTGTCAATTCCTGGCTGGCCCCTGCCACTCTAGGCTGAGCTGAGATCTCCATCACAATTTGGGATGATGTTGTCATTGTGACACAACCAGCGATGATCACTGGCTGCTCCCTACTCTCCTCTTGACCTAAGCCATTTCTGCACAACAGGGCTCCAGTAAGTCCTTCTGTTGCAGCCTCAGCAGGGGGGAGAGCGTGCCAGGAACGCTCCCCTCCACACCTCTCAGGCCACTGCATACAGGAGCATGCTGGCTCCACTTCTTCCCTTCCACAGCACAGCCGGACACTTGCCATTGCTGCCCTGGGGAGGGAAGTGTCGCCAGTGCACTTCCACCCTTCTGCATGGCCAGGAAGGGCAGCAGCACCACATGATGGTAAGTGTAAAGTGGATTTTTTCTGTTTTGCAAATACCGCATACATGTACCGCTTTGGGGCAAGATGGCGGTGGGCCAGCCATGACATCTTGCAGAAACACAACCAGCCAACCGCTGCCTTCCTGGCCCCACAGTGGCACAGCCCTCTCATGTAGAAAGGGGAGGAAAAAATGATGAGTATGGGTTGGGGTAGGGGTAGTTCTCTGAGTCAATTCAATCTGGGAAAAACGGAAGTTTCTGAAGGATTCTCTTCATCAGGGGTTCCTGGTACTTGAGAAATCCCATTTTTTCTCCTTTCCCCAAGTCAGCAAATGTTCCATGAGTCCTTAAATATTATTTTTCATCCTTCCATAACAGAAAAAAGTTTCATAAACCTTCCTATTAAAAACAACATAAAATGGTTTAAAAGGCTGTAAATGAAGGTGTTTGCCTTACGAAAGTAAGTTAAATCATTGCAGGTCCTGGCACAAGTAGCAGAGGAGTTGGCTTTACTCACTGTCATGTATTGATTGGTCCAATTAAATTATGTTAGATGCCAAAGTATATGGGGAAATGGCTCAGGATTTTGCTGCCTGATGGAGAAACCACCTGGATAGCCAATGAATGTTGCTATAACACTGGTGATAGGACATATATCATCCACCGTATCTGAGGGAAGGAGGCACTAAGCAGGCCATAGGACATACACAACTCTGTCCTCCAGCAGAAGGGAATGACTGGGTGATAACAGGAATGGCAGAAAGGGCCTGATATAACTGTCTTCCAGCTGAGCTGGCCAGTTTACTCTCCCTAATGATAGAGCTCATTTTGCTTGGGTTCTGTTATCCTAGAACCCATTGCTTTTGTGGTCTTTAATATGAACCAGCTTTTCAGTCCGATGGCCACATTTAAAATCTCCTGGAATCTGACTGATAGTTTGGTTGGCTTGGATGAGTGTAGTGATAGAAAGCATCTGCTGTTGCTGCTGCTGACCAGAAGAGGACAACATACCTTTACTAATAGAATTGGAAGTCAGTATTTGAAGCAGGGTGGAGCCTATGTGGGTGAGTGGTTTGAGAGTTGGACTAGGACACTGGGAAACCAGGGTTCAAATCCCTGCTTGGGCATGGAAACCCACTAGGTGACCTTGGGCAAATCATTCTCTCAGCCTCAAAGGAAGGCAAGGACAAACTCTTTCTGAACAAGAAAATTTCACGATAGGTTCACCTAAGAGAACCCAGTAAGTCAGAAATCATTTGGAGGTAAACAACAACGATTAGAAGTAGGGGCTTCGTAAATGCTTCCAAGTGCCAACCAATTGAAACTTAGCAGTTATGCGCCAATGAACATGCTTCAAGTCTTAATCTGAACTTTAAAAGAGCTTTCTAAGGTTTCAAACTTTTTCAAAGGGCAGTGTAACTCAGACAGCTCCTTTAAAGTTTGGAGTAAGAACTCTTGAGAATCTTCACACAACCTTGACACTAGAGTCATAGGCCTCCAGTGTTGCTAACCAAGCTATTCCTTGGCATGGACTCCAACTCTTAAGAACTGCAGACAATCAGTCTTATACTTCTTTTTAATTTAATGTGCTACTATCTATTGTAGTCCCTCTGTCAGCACTTTTAGAGATACCTTATACCCTGTATTAAGCCGGGGCTGATCCTGTTTTTCTAATAAATGTCTTCACTTCTGAATGAAAGACAGAAAGAGAGAGAGAGAGAGAGATGAACATCTGGTGCATTGCTAAATCATTAAAAATATGTCTCTGCACTCCACTTGGTAATGAATATAGTTTAATGAGCCATAACATACTGCCGTGTTTGATATTAAAATTCATCTGTTTACCTTTTCATTCATGATATGACATAGTATTTTTTTCCCAGTTGTCATGTTAAAGCATAGAATCGTTTGCACACTTCCAAATTTTGCCGGAAATAAATAGTAAAGAGAAATGATGAGAGGAAACTGCTTTTAAAGAACTGATTTCTAGCCTTTAGATGTGTTTGACTACTGTATGTCTCCCATATCCATGTGACCAGTATATGGAATTTCACTTACCTGCACTGAAAGATGGTCTCTTTTTTGACCACACATTGTTGTTAATTTTTATGTTTTCATCAGTTGGACATAAACTTTGGACTGCAAATAATAGCTACAAAGCCTTCTCTCTCTTAGATTCTTAAGTTCTGTTCAGTTTCAGAGCCTCCACTTCAATTTGCATGCTTGTTTTGATACCTACATTGCTTATCTCATTGAAAAAAATAGAGTTCACCATCATCCATGTATTTTGTTATCAATAGTAAGTTCAGGAACATTTTCCCCGCAGATATGGTGGACATATTGTATTCGTCCTGATTCATTCAGGGAAACACAAGTGTGGATCTATATCATTGCACCTGACAAATCTGAATGGTTGTACCACCCTTTCAGATTCCTTAATTGTAAATACCACTATTTAGATTTTTTTAATGATATATCTTTATGCTATGCATACTACAACAATTTTCCTTGTGTAAATCTCATTCATATTGTAGGATTAATTCTGATCTATCATTAATGACACAGTCGTAAGATTGTCTGATTAGTCCTCTGAGGACAATGTGAAGCACATCTAATTTTACATCTCTCTTTTTCCTTGAGCAAATTAGTTAAGCTACTGAAATCATTCTGTCTATCTATCTATCTGTGTGTCTGTCTATCTATCTATCCATCCTATAGTGCCAGTACATCCAGTACAACACACTGGATGGAATTCAAGAGCCACCAACAAGACATTGTGAGAAAGTAAGTGACATTCTGTGGTGCAGAAAGACTGTAGAACATCCTTTTGCAACATAGGGCTCTACAGAGAAGCAGAGCATTTCCTTCCATTCTGAAATGGAAGAGGAAGTAAATGAAGAGAATATCTAAGTAAATAATAAACATTATCTGGTGCTGCTAATCTTATTTTATCAGCAGTAGTGGTGAACATGATTACTGGGTGCTGAACAAAATTGCAACATGTGTATGTGTGTGCAGATAACATCTTCTGCACAGTGACTATTGCTACTTTTTCTTACCCTTTCCTTAGCTGGGGTTGCCAGAATCAAAACTGGAGACAGCTTCCTGTATGGTTGTGTAGAACAGGGCATTTTTCAGGAGTGCTATAGCTGTGGATTCCTGCATGGCAGGGGGTTGGTTAGATGGCCTTTGTGGCCCCTTCCAGCTCTAAAATTCTATGATTCTATGTATCAGAATAGAACTAAGACTTGGGCCTTTTCTCACCTTACCTTCCCTGCTGTTGGCCCAGCATTGTCCCAGCAGTGGCTTTGCTGAGATGAGAGTGTGGATGCAAACACTCTCCACTGCACTGGCTGGCTTCCTACCAAAGGAAGCATGATGGACATGCCTCTTCCTTCCGCAGTGCAGCCAGGCACTTTCCTGGGCTGTACTGGGGCAGGAAATGCCTTCATTGCATTTCCGGCACTTCCACAGGCCAGGTAAGTGTGGGATGGTCATGTGACCATGGGTCATTGATGAGGAAAACCCATCAGTGATTTAATCTATGATTGTGCTGCCTGGTGACAGGACAAGGACGGGACCATGATGACGTCATGCTGGGATGAGAGGCTTCTGCTGAAAAGGCCTTGAAAAGACAGTCATGAAGGAACTATATAAGATCCTCAAGTATAAAGTCATATGATTAAATATCAAAGTTAGAAACATCCAGGCAATCATATTTCCAAATGCTATTCATGTGTCAAAAAGTTGGATGAAGGCTGACAGGAAGAAAATCAATTCATTCAAAACATGGTGCTGGAGAAGAGTTCTGCGAATACCATGGACTTCAAAAAAGACAAATAAATAGGTCCAAGAGTAAATCAAGCCTGAACTCTAATTAGAAATAAAGATGATGTAACTGAGGCTTTGCATATGACCCACTGACAAAGATGATATTTGGTAAAATAAAAGATGGTATGAAAAGTGGGATACTGTACTACAGGTGGATTAGTTCAATCAAGGAAGCCTGAGTTTGCAAGATCTGAGCAGTTTGCAAGACCTGAGCAATTGATAACTAGGGCTCGTGGAAGTCTTTCATTCATAGGATCACCGTGAGTCGAAGCCAACTTGATGGCAAGTAACAACAGCAGTGATATGAAATTCTATGTTAAATAAGTAAGCAGATTACAGATTCTTAATACAGTCATTGAGCTTTTGTTAATCCATATAGTTGTGTCTCTGGCCATTTCTGCACTAGAGTGTTATACTGCTATTATTCCACTTTCAACATCCTATGGAATCCTGGGGTTTGCAGTTTAGGGAGGGGCCTCATAGGATGTTGAAAGTGGAATAATAGCAGTATAACACTCTAGTGCAGAAATGGCCTCTGTCTTTATTTGGGACAGCAATCCAAAAAGAAAACCTATGGCTATTGTAAGCAGAATTTTAAGAAACAGGTAAGCATTTTTGCAAAAAGGACCATACTCAGTTTGGTTACAGTAGCCAAAGACACCTGTAAAGCAGGCCACTGAAATAATGTTATTCCACTAAGGTAAATAACTTTTGGAAAGATTATTCTTTCATCCCCTGTGAGTCTTATATTCTACAAACTGTGCTTCTAACTGTACCCAGTTTTACAAGCAGAGGGCTATGAAAGATTGAGTCAATAAAAAAAAATGTTTAAAGAGGCCTAAAAGCATCTCACTCTCTAAAATGTGTGGCACCTGCAGGATTCATAGTGTGCTGTAAAGCTTCTATCAGCTTCTATGAATTAAAATGCCCTCACAAGACTCCAGCCAATAAAACATTTAAAGCATGGTACAACATCATCTTAAGCACCTTTTACACACAAAGACAACAAATCCCCATGGAAAATGATGTACATATTTAGTGATAGTTCAAAATAAAATAAACTATATCAACCTCTTCCTAAATTCATATTTGCTTTATAACATATGGCTCTGTTGAATCATTCCAATTCCTCAAAAAAAAAAAAAAAAAAAAAATCCCCTACACGCTTTCTTTTCTCATCTTGCTGATGGGTAACCTTTGACTTTGCCCTTCTGGCTAGACAAGATGCTGTAGAACATATTCAACTGCAACAGGCAGAGAACAGTGGCCCTTTCCACATGTGGAGGGGGAAACAGGGGAAAATGCACTAAAACGGAGCTTAACGGCAGCCGGGTAAGTCCGTCGCCATGTGGAGCAGCGCGAGCTTGCTGTTCCGCAGTCTTCCAGCGTCCAAAATGGTGGCTTCAGCATCCAAAATGGTGGCTTCTGGCTGGCGGAGGCTCTCCACCAACCGGAGAAGCTCACCAGCTGAAAGCCCACCCCCGGCAGATCTGCAGGCACACACTAGTGCTCGCCTGCAAATCTGCACCGGAGCACGGCAATGGAGCTGCATGGGGCTGCACGCTCTGTGCTTTTTAAAAACCTCTGAAAAGAGTTTTTTAAAAAACACGCTGCACCACCAGTTCTGGTCGCTTTGGAGCGGATTGAGGTGCGGAACTATGAAAAGTAGTCCGCCCCAATCCACTCCACAGCACAGACGACCTCCGTTGGAGATCTCTCTGCACTGTTTTAATACCCTGGTACGGAAAGGGCCAGTGATGGCTCATGGTAAGTGAGTATTTTTAAAACACAGCTGTCCATGATCACTTTCCGTAATCATAGCTGGTCATGTGATAGGGGACACAGCAAATATAACCATCGATGGATGGGCCACTTAAAATTACTTTCCATATATAAAAAGCAAGTGTCTAATTAACCATGCCTGCCTTCTTCAACTGCATTATGTGAAGATATATAAAAGATATTTCTTCAGTTAAAGCAAGTGTCACTCAAGAGCAGACTTCCAGATGCTATTGCACTACAGTTCCCAGTATTCCTTATTATTTGCTATATCGGCAAGAATTGATTGGTGCTTAGCCCTGTTCCAGCACTTGCATATAGAACATGTTTTCAGTGGTACAACTAGATAGTGAGAATCATTGTCAATGTATTTGTATGCTACATTTTCCATAATACATTACATTACATGAAGATAAATAACAATAGCTATGATTACAAACATTATCATAACATTAAATGAATATAAATGAATTATGGAAATCATTTAAGAGATTTCAGAAATTTAAATAATAACCTCATGCACTGACAGGCCACTTCACAAAAGTGAATGGCAAAAATATCAGTATTCTACGCATATTATACAATTCACTAAATATTAAGAGATATAAGAAGAATCCTCATTCACAGTAGGCTTGTAGCAAAAGAAGTAAAGATAAACTGAATAAGCACAAGACAATTTAGATATCCACCTTCAAGTACTGGAAGGAGATCCACCTCACTTTAGGATCCCATATGTTGGGCTAAAAAGTGGGATCCTCATTCCATGACAACTTCTCTCCTAGCTACTGGTAGGAAGCAAAGCATTAGGAGAGGCTAAGTAATTAAAGCTTCTCCATGGCTGGACATCCTCAATATATTAAATAATATTTTTTAAAAAATTGGCACTTTTTTTTAAATTAAAAGCAGATTTTGTTTATTCCTAATAGAAATTCAAGAGTTGTCTGTCTGAAATTAGGTTGGGTTAATCCTTTCTTTAGAGTCTACTCTGTCTCCAGATTTTATGTGGATGTGTTGAAAGGTATGCCCTTTTCACATGGCATTTCCGAAGTGAAAGGGCCCCTTGAGCATCGTGTAAATGTGAAGAGCAGTCCACTCAACGCTCTCACATTTGTGCGATGCTCAAGGGCCTGATGTGGACCATGCACACATTTTTGTTCATTTTTGGCTTAAAGCTGAAAATGCTGCATGGTCGCACATTGCTCCGGGGCCCCGCACACACCTACCTGGCGTGCGGAGCCTTGGGAGCCGGGCCGATCATGCTTCCTGTGCAGTGCAGCCTGGGAAAGGTCCCAGGCTGCACTGTGAAAGGAAGAGGTGGGGTGCTCACCCAACCAGGAAGCAGCTGCGGAGCCAAAGCAGCAGGGATGTAAGAGCCTTCCTCCCCAAGTTTCTCGCACTAGCTCTGCACCCCAGCACTGCAGAAGGGTAAGGTGCAAAAAGGTCCATAGTTTGTTTGTTTGTTTTACTTTGCTTTTCTAAAGCAAGTCAAGTGGGAGAAGGAACAGGTCATCTACATTCTACTTTGATTTGGAGTTAAATTAAGATAGACTGGGTTTACACTGATTGAATCTGAATTGGGCCCATATGCAGATTGCAAAGGCAGGTTCTGAGCCAAATTGGGGGTCCTGTTGATTCCCTTTTGATAGTTTCCAGTGCTAAGAGTAGGATGAGACCTATGAACACAGCCCTTGATGGCAAATACATAGTCCTTATCTCCTCACCTTATTTTACATTCTGGACTGAAAGTGAGGAACTGTACTTTTAAGAAAGATAAAATTAATAACATACTGAAGCTATTCATAAATAAGCATTAGTGGGCCCCAGAGTATCTGACCACTGTTGTCTTATGGGTGGCTTCAACCTATACTTCATTCTTTTGAAATGAAACTCTTTAAGCTCTGCCTGGACTTAATGGTTGTTACCCCACTGGAAAACCCTTTCCCAGGGTCTACAATTTTGATATTAAAATATGATTCTATGTGCCTGAGAGGTCGCCCGGATGGGCACATAGGCAGCAACGGTTGAACGATTGAAAACCAGCTCAGGCCAGTAAAATCCCCAGTCACGTAGCCCCAGGAGACCACAAGCTGTGCAAACCTACAAAAGACAAATGGTCCTCAGCCCCTGAGAAGCCGACTTGAGGGGATTAGCGTGTCTGCCCCAAGTTGAGCAAAATCCTATCAGGCAAGGACCACTTGGATGAAGGAATAGAGGGCATGCTCATCAAATTTGCAGATGACACCAAATTGGGAGGGGTTGCTAATACGCCAGAGGACAGGATCAAAATTCAAAATGACCTGGATAGATTGGAGAGCTGGGCCAGGGCGAACAAAATGAAATTCAACAGAGAGAAATGTAAGGTCCTACACTTAGGCAGAAAAAATGGAATCCACAAATATAGGATGGGGGACACGTGGCTGGATAGCAGTACGTGTGAAAGGGATCTAGGAGTCTTCATAGACCACAAGCTGAACATGAGTCAGCAGTGTGATGCGGCAGCTAAGAAAGCCAATGCAATTCTCGGCTGCATCAATAGGAGTATGGTGTCTAGATCGAGGGAGGTACTGGTACCACTCTACTCTGCTTTGGTTAGACCCCATCTTGAATACTGTGTCCAGTTCTGGGCACCCCAATTCAAGAAGGATATTGACAAGCTGGAGCAAGTCCAGAGGAGGGCGACCAAAATGGTGAGAGGCCTGGAAGCCATGCCCTATGAGGATAGACTTAGAGAGCTGAGTATGTTTAGTCTGCAGAAGAGAAGGTTAAGAGGGGACATGATAGCCATGTTTAAATATTTGAAGGGATGCCACGTAGAGGAAGGAGAGGGCTTGTTTTCTGCTGCTCCAGAGACCAGGACAAGGAGCAATGGATTCAAGCTGCAGGAAAGGAGATTCCACCTGAACCTCAGGAAGAACTTCCTGACAGTCAGGGCTGTCCGGCAATGGAATCTGCTCCCTCGGAGTGTAGTGGAGTCTCCTTCCTTGGAGGTTTTTAAGCAGAGGCTTGATAGCCATCTGTCGGGATTGATTTGAGGGTGTTCCTGCATGGCAGGGGGTTGGACTGGATGGCCTGTGTGATCTCTTCCAACTCTACATTTCTATGATTCTATGATTTACAGAAAGTCACATCACAACCCAATGCAGCCGAAGATCCTGAGACTTTGGAAAGACCTCGTAATCTCATCACACAAAGAAAGTTACCATTGTGGAGCTTCTTTCTCATTGCAACACCTATTGTTCTCCTCAGGAAAGGATTAGCCCTCCAGGTACTTTTGCCCCTACTAATAGCCCCAGTTTTTGAGCAATTTTTTGGATCACTCCCTGTCATCCCAGCAGACTATTTCTCTGTCCGTTGAGGGGATTCCCTCAGCCCTCTCTGTGCTGAGCTCCACTTCTTTGCTGTTTTTCCTGGACCAAGGACTTCAGGAAAAGGTGCAGTATTACCCTAGCTACAACCACTTCAGTATTCCCCTATCAAGTTTCCTCTCTTTTGCTTCTTAATAGGTCTTGAGTGAGTGTGTGAGTGATTGCGTTGGTTCATGAGACTTTTATTCAATAGAATCATTTATTGGACATTTTTATTTGGTTTTTGGCTTGGCCTGACCTTATAAAAACTGGGTAAAAAGACCCCGCTAGGTTACCCTGCCTCTCCCATTGCTATTGCTCATGCTCTGGCTAGTTTCCATTCCCCATTAGGGGGAGCACATTAAGGTGTCCCCCAAGGGACCCCAGAAATCAGGGTAACATGGTCTTAGGTGCCCTACCTTTAGCTGACCTGGTATATTGCCTCATTTGTGAAACACACAACCCACAAATCTGTTTTCATGATCCCTGAAACAATTTCAGGCATTACAACGGCGTTTACACTTTGCATATATTAAAGCAATTTTTTTAAAAGCTTTTACACAATGATTTAGAAAAAAAAATACTTTGAGCATGTGCCATTCTGCATTTTAAACTCATTTAAATCATATCACCATCAGGACTATAGGCATAAAATTGAGTTTGCATCTGTTGTCCTGGTTCTAATACATTTATATGAGAATAACAACCACACTCTTCTAGGAAACCATATTTACAGGAAAAAGTAATAAAATGAGTGTCTGTAACCGTGACAAGCCAAGCCAGCCATCCCTGACTTTTTTTTTTAACTCGAAAAAAGGTAAAAAGAATGCTAGCCCAGCTGAGGCTGTGGCATACCAATGCCAGGCACTGTGCCCATCACATTTTGCTCTCTGAATGGTCATTCGAGAGTCCCTGTACTGTTGGGTATTGAATTTTGGCCCAGGGATCAAGGATTGCTGTCTGTTTTGACCTATCATTACACCAGCAGCAGTATGGAGGGAGGGGAAGGAGGAAGGGAAGGAAGGAAGGAAGGAAGGAAGGAAGGAAGGAAGGAAGGAAGGAAGGAAGGAAGGAAGGGCAATTCATTTGTGCTTGGAGCCCCAGACCCTGAATATTAGTTTTCCCATTCACAGCTAGTGGTATGACAGTCTAAATTTAGCACCTAAAAGGTACTTGTGGGTGGATGACGAACAACATCCTGTAAGATCCTTTGTAAATAATATGCTAACACACATTTGAAGATGGGAAGTGCTATTGGTTTTTGTTTCTTCTCTTTTTGCACACACAAATATGTATCCCTATATTCACTTCCTGTTTGTTGGCTTTTCTATGTCCCACTCTCTTTCTGCAACACTCTGATCTGCAGCTGTTTCCTTTTCCCTCTCTGTTTCTGAGAAATCTTTTTCAGTTGGATGAGACAAAAACAACTTCTTTTTCTTCTTTTTGTGCAATATGATGCTTCGTCTTTCTATTTTCTCAAGAGGATACACCTGCATTTAACCATGCACACATATTTGTAAGAACATTTACTTTTATATATTACAAAGAGTATGCTTGTTTCTTTTTCTGTTTGATACTGTGCCAGGGATGGTTAGGGGTGGGATTGGTCGTTGTTGAGCTTCTGCTGTCTTAACTTGATTACTCTGCTGGAGAGATTCACTACTGTCTCTCACATTTTCCATACAAAATAATGTATGAAGTTATTCACGGCTGTACAGAACTGTACATAATCTTAACCCATTAAATGGGGTTCAGATTATATAAACAGAATATTTGCCACTTAACTCTGGTAGTTTAGAGATGCCAACAGTGTGTCGACTTCATGCCATTTTTCTGTCACTTTTTTTTTTGTGAAAAAAACAACAACAGAGTTCTAATTTTCTTTAACTGAAGGTTTGCACACATCTTCCCTCAAAGCATTTATAACTGGAACAACTTTGATTCAATTAAAATAACCCTGAGCTACAACTTTCTGCT